>CM053594.1:330867519-330893801 GCA_028646575.1 Pseudocheirus occidentalis
CTCTCTCTCTCTCTCTGTCCCTTTATTTCACTCAGCTGGTAGCTAGGCCCAGACTTGCTAGCCGCAGCAGCTGAACAAACTGTGGTGCAGGATTGAGATGAAATATTTTTGTACTATAAGAAATGATGAACAGGATGGTTTCAGAAAGACCTATGTGAATGGATGCAAAGTGAAGTAAGCAGAACCAGGAGAAGACTATGTATGGTAACAGCAATCATCAACTGAGAAGGACTTGGCTATGCCCAGCAATAAAACATCCAAGTCCATCAGGAAGGATTTATGATGAAAAATGCTCTCCACCTCCACAGAAAGAACTGATGGAGTCTGAATGCAGATTGAAGCATACTTTTTTTACTTTACTTTTCTTGACTTTTTTTTGTCTCTTTTTTTTCTCAATATGGCAAACATGGAAACATCAAATTGCTTGCCTTTTCAAGGAAGAGAAAGAATTTGGAACTCAAAAAAATTTTAAATGTATGTTAAAAATTGTTTTTACATGTAACCAAAAAAATTTTTAATGGGATAGAAAAAATATTTTTTCCCATCTATGTGGAATTAAAAGTTCTAATTTTTGAAAAGATGGCTGCATCATCCTGGGGGGAGGAGGATGAAGAGGGAGTTCCTTATTTTCACATTAAAAACCCTTTGGGAACAAATGACCTCTCAGATTGTGACTTTCCCATCAGTCCTACCCAGCCTCAGGTTTTCTCTACTCCTGTTCTTTGCCCTCAGAACCAGAAGACCTGAGCCCAATCTACAACTTCAGGACTGAACTTGTCCGCACTCTGCCCTCAGCGCACAAACACTCTGAGCCAGCAGGGTCTGAGTCTTTGAAGGCACTAGGAAAAGAATCAAAGTAAGTAGCCTTCTACACACCTGCAGACAGAAACCTCAGGCTCCTCAACAAGGGGAAAGACCATCTTAAAGGTGTAATGGACAACATGAGCTGAGGGCACTTACCTAAACAATTTTTGTTAAATGCCCACAAAAGGGCTTCAGATCCAACCCCCCTACAGAAATTAGTCACTTTAAAGTCAACCAACTACCTGCCAAATCTAAGGAGCCCTTTCTCAGTCCTTCTTGCTGTCTATACATCAGACATCAATCTTATACCTCCTCGAGATTCTGCCTCTCTTGACACCTACCAGGCTGCTCTAAAGTCTCCTCTATTCACTTTCTGCATCTTTAATGTCCTCCCCTCCTTTCCTTTGTTCTACCCCCTAAACAGAATCAGCAGTACACATTCTGTTAATCAACTTACATATCTTTCCCCCTCAACTGGCTCTTCTTCCTAACATTCCTTTGAGAATGTCGTACCACCAATCGTCCAATATGGCCACTGGCTTTGCCTCCATTCCCTGGATCCCATGATCCTGTTCTCTTGCTTCTATTTCTACCATCTGCCCTGTGCCTCCTCACTGCTCAAGCCCAACTTCTACCTCCCTAGTTCAGTACCTTTTTACTATCTGCCTCCTTCAGCCTCAGAACAGGCTTCCTCCATCATAGAAAACTGTTAACAAATTTAGTTACATTCGCTCCATACTCAAAAATCTTCATTAGCTCCCCAGCGGCAAGGTCCAACACACTAGGTGGGCATGAAAGGCCTTCTACACTTTGGCTAGAATCTAATTTTCAAGTCTTATGTCCTATTACTTGCTAGTACATAGACCTATGCTCCAACTAAACTGAATTATTCATTTTCCCACCTCTCAATTTCAATAATAATTATAATAATAATGATAGCTAATGCTTACATAGCACCCTATGCCAGGGACTGTGCTATCAAGACTCAATTCAAATACTTTCTCCTTCCTGAAACTTTGTGTGGTCTCCAATTTCCCAGAAGTCGCTTCTTCATTCGATCTCCCATAGCATTTATTACATTCTGCTTTGCATTATACTCATTAGCTAACTCTCTCAATTCTCTTATTAGATTGGAAGCTCTTCAATCTGGAACTCTGCCCAAAGGGCTATAAAAAAGTGCATACCCTTTGACCCAGCAATACCACCTGTATCCTCAAAAGATCATGCAAATGGGAAAAGGACCTGTATGTACAAACATATTTGTAGCAGCTCTTTTTATGATGGCAAAGAAGGGGATGCCCATCATTTGAGGAACGGCTAAACAAGTTGTGGTATATGAATGTAATGGAATACTATTGTGCCATAAGAAATGAGGAACAGAGGGACTTCATAATAGCATGGAGAGACTTATATAAACTGATGCTGAGTGAGGGGAGCAGAACCGGGAGAACTTTGTACAATTACAGACAGTGACAACTAACTCTGACAGACTAGGCTCCTCTCAGCAATGCAAGGTTAGAAGACAACTCCAAGAGACTCCTGATGGAAAGGGGCCACATCCAGAGAAAGAACTAGAACCTGAATGCAGACTGAAGCAAACTACTTGCTCTCTTTCTCTTTTGTGTTTTCTTTGGTTTCATTCTGTCTCTCTCAATGTTCACTCCATTGGTTATAATACCCTTCTTTACAACTGGATGAATGTTTAATGTGAAAGTATTTGTAGAACCTATATTTAATTGCATGCTGCCATGGCAGGGGAAAGGGGAGGAGAGGGAAGAGAAAATTTGGAACTCAAGAGATTGTGAAATTCAATGTTTTAAACTAAAAGTGAATAAATAAAATTTTTAAAAAAGATTGTAAACTCTTTTGAAGTTAGGGATTATGTTTTAATTATCTGTGTCCCCAAAGCCCATAGCACAGTGCCTGGTGAGTAAGGGTCACTAAGCATTGCCCCATCCTAAGATACCCTCTAAATTCAACCTTCTCTTTTACCATCATTCATGTCTTTTCCTCAAGTGTCTGGTTCTCCCAATTCAATTCACATTTTCGGGTACAGCTGGGACTGGGAAGGAAGATGAAATAACCTTCTTGACAGAACCCAAGGAGTCCTTTGAACTTGTCCTCCTTTCAGGAGGATTAACTCCTAGAGACCTTAACATCACGAAGTAGGGATTCTTGCTAACGCATTCCCTCCTTAACTCCCAAGTCAGAGTCCTACACTGGGATTGCCTTTTCTTTTTCCCTTGAATCCTCGCCACCCAAATCTGGACCCTCCCTCTACATCCAACTTTAGTTTCCACTCTCTTCTCCATCTTCCCCAAATGTAACCAAACTGTATAACCCTACTTTTTGCTGCTTTGGTTTAATCTTGGCAGAGAGGTGCGGGATGTCATCATAAGTCATCGAGGCTGGACGGACAGGGTACTGTGGAGGGAAAACACCACACACTGAGCTGCCTCTCCAGTCGCACTCCTCACCTCTCACCCTGCCCCCTGCCCCCATCCCACCCCCAGTTCCACAAGCCACCACAATCTAGACTCTCAGCAGTGAAAGTTTAAAATGTAAATTATTTTACAATGATCTGGGAATTCCTAGTGGTCTATGAAGTAACACAGTGAATTCTTTCAATGGTGCAAAGCCTTGTTTCTCTTCAACGTCATTTACTTTCTTCCAGACAATGGGTACGTGGTTTCTGTATGACCAATATATGAAACCTGTTCCTGGCCTGGGCCCAGAAAACTGCTATACCCCGGGACCCTTGTAGCCACTACTTCAATGACAGCAGAACCAGAACGCTGACCTGATTCACAATGCCAACCATGAAGGGAAATGAAGAGGCACAAATCAGCCGGTATAAAATAAAGCAACCTAGAATGCCTCCCAACTTGTCTTAACCAGAGGGGTCTAGTTTTGGGAAAAAAACCCACTGGGCGAGATCTGAGTTCTCACCTGGACAACGTTATGATCCAGCTGTATGACATGAGTATAACACAATCTCTCTGGGTCTGTTTTTTTATTTGCACAATGGTGATACCACCCTATCTACCTCATAAAATTATTGTGAGGATAAAGTAGAACAATGAATCAAAGTAGATGCACTAATTTAAAGAAATAACTAACACTATTTTCAGTTCCCTGCTTAGTTCACCAGTCTGGATGAGGTCTTACAAAGCCTACAGTCTGATAAACACACTACCCTACACAGAGCCAAAGGCAGAAACCATTTTAGGACAAGTAAAGCCCAGGATGAGGAAACAAGAGTTATTTCCTAAAACTTCACTCGAACAACAGGACAATGAGCTGCCACTTCCTGAATCCATGGCTTATAGCCATCCTAGATAATAGGCTGAGCATTGAGAATCCAGAAGGGAAAGAAGAATGAAAGGAACAGAAGAGGGGCCACTAGGTGGTGCAGAGCACTGGCCCTGGAGTCAGGAGGACCTGAGTTCAAATCCAGCCTCAGACATTTCATACACCCCCCCCCCAACTAGCCATGTGACCTTGGGCAAGTCACTTAACCCCAAATGCCCTTGCCTTCCCCCTCCAAAAAAAAGAAAAAAAAAAAAAAGAAAAAAGGAACAGAAGAGATAGTAAGAAGTAGCTTTCAGCAAGCTTTTCCCTTTTACTTTAAGCATCCAATCCAGTACCACTTCCAGCCCAATCCTATACCTTCTGTGTGCAGCTACCTCTCAACCACCATGCTTGAGCACTCATGCTGGCCCATCTCAAGCAAAGAGAATGAGGTCTTGAGTTCTAACTTAAGTTCTGCCACTGACCTGGTAGGCAACCCCAAAGGCTCAATTTTCTTTTATAAAATGAGAAAACAAAAAAAGCCTAACCACCCCTACACACAAACAAAAAGAGCCTAAGACTAAAAAGTCCCCATGTACTTTGAATAGCTTAAAAATTATACTCAAGGCTGGTATACGATCACACCTTAAAGGAAACTTTTTTGGGCTTTCTTCCCCCCTATAATTTTCAAAATTTCAATTCCTGTAATTACCTGAAACAGGTAGAGCTTCTCTGCAAGGCTTTTGGCCAGGTATACATCGATCTGAAGACAGAAAGACAACAAAAGACTTTACCAATCAAGGGCACTCAGAGACCAAAGAGTGATGCAATGGTGATTACAGGGGTTCACTTCCCACAGGCAGGGAGGGAGACTCCATACACTATACCCAATTCACCTCCTGTACGACTGGATCATTTTCTTCATTGGCCATACTAGGATGGGCAAACAAAAGTCAGTCCTTCTGGGGGCACAAACTGAAAAAGAGGGAAATTGTTTAAGTTTAGGCAGAACTCAAGTACTCCTTTCCTATTCACTCAGGCCTGACCAAGTCAAATCAATACATGGTTATGAAGCTCTGCTATGTGTCAGAACTGTGCTGGGGGGTGGGGGAGGGAGGTGGGGAGAGATACCACAAAGCTATCTTTGCCCTTAAATATCTTACACGCTAGCTAAGGAGACTAACAATCAATCAACAAGCACCGATTAATCCCTTACTATGTGCCAGTCACAAAAATGAAACAGTCCTTACTCTTAAGAATCTTCCCTTCTCTCAAAGGAAACCACATGCATATAGTTTAAGTAAATGCACATCCAAAGTAAATACAAACTAGCAGGGCAGGGAAGAGGAACATGGATAGGAGAGGCCGTGTGTAAGAGGGAGCTCCTGAGCTGAGCTTTGAAGGAACTACGGGCACTAAGAGGTGAGATAAGGAGCAAGTGTTTTCTAGGCACATGGAACACATGAGGCAAAAGTATAAAGCTAGGAGACGGGGTGTCAGGTCTTTAGGAAGATTACTTTGATAGATTAAAAAGGTCCCATGTACATCAAAATATTCACAAGCAGCACTTTTTATAGTAGCAAAAAGACTAGAAGTAGAGGTTTACTAAGTAGAGAATGGCTAAGCAGTGGCAAGAGAAATGTCACAGGATATAACAGCCATAAGAAATGATGAATGTGGGGTCACAGGCTGGCCTAGTGGATAGAGCACTGGCCCTGGAGTCAGGAGGACCTGAGTTCAAATCCAACCTCAGACACCTGACATTTACCAGCCCTGTAACCCTGGGCAAATCATTTAACCCCAATTGCCCTGCAAAAAGGAAATGATGAATATGAAGAATTCAGGAAAATACAAAAGTTTATAAGAACCGATGCAAAGTGAAGAGAGCAGAACCAGGAAAACAATATACATTATGACTACAACATAAATGGAGACAATAAAATGAAACAGAATGCTATGTAAACATAGCAACCAAAGAAGAATGCCTATGTTGTCAGATGTGGATCTTTAGTTTTCCTAAATTGCTTCTTTCCCCTTTCTTTTTTATTTTTACAAACTCAACGGGTGGTGGTGGTGAAGAAACAGAAGGACATATGTGAAAATGAAGGTGATGCAAAAGAAAAAAAAAACCAATCCAAAGATATCAACATTTTAAAAAAGAGAACTATCACTTTGACAGTTGCATTGACAATAGATTGGAGAGTAGATAAAACATATGTACATAAAAAACTTTCTACCTATCCTTCAAGGCCCCGCTCAAATGCTTAATCTTCTCCAATTCTTTCCTAGCTGGAAATCCTCTCCTCATATGATGTCATAGGGCATTGAACACCTTAAAATGTACTTGTTCTAGTTTAATATTTCTATTAAAATTTTGTTCTAATGCCTTGTTATGTCACAAACACCTTCCTGAGTTTTCAAAGGCCTTGGGAGCTAAGCACAAACTCTGGAAGGCCCTACCACATTGGACAGGTTGTGAGTGCAGAGGCAGCCTGTCATGTGATAAACAGGCCAACTACCCCTTGATGCAAAGAATCCACTGCTAGGCATGCTGGCCCAAGGACGCCAAAGACACAATGAAAGATCATATTTACACAAAAATATTCATAATGGTACTTTCTGTGTTAACAGAAAACAAAGTGTGCATCAATTAGAGAATGTTCAAAAATGTGGCATATGAATTCAAGGGAATAGTTCTGCATTAGACCAAATTACTAATGAATTCAGAGAACACAGGGAGGGAAGACAATACAAAGTGACTGTACCCCATGAAACATCTTCAAAAAGTCTTCGAATTATCTCTGATAAGGGTCTAATGCGAAAGATATACAGGGAGCTCACACCGGCCATTTCTCATACCCTGAATGCATTTGCTCTTCGCCTCTTTCTGCCTCACAGAATCCCTCTCTTCCTTTGACATGCAACTCAAGACCTTTCCTGATCCTCTCAACTATCAGGGTTCTCTCTCCCCAACTACCCTGCACTTAATTACTCTGTATTTATTCTTTTTACATTTCTACTATACACATGGGTGTTTACTTGTGGTTTCCTAAGGACTGCTTCTTTCTTTGTATTTGTGTCTCTAGTAGCTGATACATAGCAGGCATTTAATGAACTGCTTGTTCTCAAAAGAAGAATACAAATTATTAGCCACCACATTAAGGATTTCTTTAAACTACTAATATTAAGAGAAATACAAATCAAAACAACTCTGAAACTTCACATTATGCTCAGCAAATTGGCAAAGACAACAAAATATGAAAATAAATCAATGAGAGAGGCTGCAGAAATCCAGGCATTGTTGACAGAGCTATGAACTGGTTTGAGCATTCCAAGAAGCAATCTGGAATCACACAAATCAAATTACTAAAATGCTCATATCCTTGGACCCAGAGAATCCACTCATTAGCATATACCCAAAGGAGGTAACTGACAAAAAAGTTCCATATAGTCCAAATTATTTCTAGAAGCACTTTTTTGTATTAGCAAAGAATTGAAAGTAAATGCCCATTGATAAATGGTAATTAAATAAATTATGATGCATTAATATAATGGAATATTACTTTGTTATTAAAAAAAACAAGCGTGATGAAGAAAAGCCCAGAAAGACTTAAGTTAACTGATACAGAATGAAGGGAGCAGAGCCAGGAAAACAACATATAATGATCACAATTACTACAACTATAAATGTAAGGAACTACCATCACAAAACAATGGTAACTGAATGTTATGAAATTATAATGACTTTGGCCAGAAACAGATCCAAGAAGACACCTCTCCCCACTCCTCTAGGGGTAGAGAGGAGGGAAAGCTACATATCATGTCAAGAGTTTTTCATGTGGCGATTTATTTTGTGGATTTTTTTTCCTCTTCTTCATCCCCATCCTCTCCTTTATTAAACTTTGTTATTAGAGCTGGCCCTCTGGGGGTGGGGAAGAGAGAAGCAAGGGGAATGTTGGTGATGCAAAAAGGAAAGCTGTCAATAAAAATCTATTACTATCCACATCTTTTGCCAGAGATCTCACTGCTAGACATATACTCCAAGGGTATGAATGATAAAACGATAGCTCCCATATCCACCAAAATATCTGCAGAAGCTTTTTTTTTTTGGCAATAGCAAAGAACTGGAAACAAAGTAAATGCCCTTCCACTGAGGAACAGTTAAAACAAGGTGTATGTAGTACATGAATGTAATGGTATTACTGTGCTGGAAGAAATAATATGAATACAGAGAAGTACGAGGACGGATACTAATGCAAAGTGATATAAACAGAACCAAGGAAATAAACGTCAATGGAAAGAATTATTGAAATTGAATGCTAAGAAATTATTACCAAACAGAAGAGAATGAGGCTGTTCCCCTTCTTTACAGAGGAGGGGGATGGTGGGTGTGGGGTATGAAGCCCTACTTGGTTGACAAATTGGTTAGTTTTGCCAGAACTCTTTTTTCCCTTCAATCTTGGTGTAAGGAAGTGCACCTCCTTTTCTCTGGACCGGTGGGAGACTAGGAGTACAGAATGCTGCGAATGCTGTCAGACATGGCTGCAGTGTCAGGTTTATTTAACCTTTTTTAAAAAAAAAGGTTATAAGGGAAGGCTCACTGGGTGGAAGGATAAAAAGACAGATCTGGAAGTGGCTGTGATAGGAAAAATCATCCATAGAAATACAAGGGTTTATTGTTAGTGCTCTTTAAAGAAGGCTAGGAGAGGAGGGGAGCATCACCAGAATGACCTTACGATGGTGAACTTTTTGGCCATATCAACTCAGAGGGGTTAGAGATTGGCTGAGGTGGAGATAGCACCCACATAGGAAAAAATCATAGCTCACTGAAATATCTACATATAAGTCTCATCCTTATCTATAAAAAGGAGTGGAAGCTCCTGGTTTGTTATTTGTTTTTTTTATTTTTAGTATCTCCTTCGGTGTCTGGGAGATAATTCTTCACAGCTGGCACTTAGGAATGTATTAGTGAATACAAGACCAAGTACAATCAAATGCACAACTGTACAGAGCACATACTTCTATAGGGAGTAAAGTCCTCAGCAGGAAAGCAGGGGTAATGGAGATCTAGTACTCAGCTACCCTTCTTCAGTTCTTCTAGATCTCTGGGGTTTATGTTTGGACGTTTCTACCTTTCTCTTGCACAGTCAACTCAACGCATCACCTCTGTGATCACTTTTCCATCCACCCTCACCAAGCCAAGTTTAAGCTTAAGTTTTTTTTCCCCTTATTCAAAAGAAACAGGCTGTTCCCAGCCTCATGAACGCTGTCTCAAAGAGGATCTTGAAGAGACAGAGGGAGGCCTGGAGAGCACATACCTACCTGCCCAGATGGGCAGATGTGGGTTTCCCCTGGGAGCAGTACACCAACAACCAGGACCCCTTCTCAAATGTCAGTACCAACTGAAAGAAAAAAGGCATTAAGAATAATACAAAAAAACCAGAAACAAACCCGGAACATCCTGTCCACTGCAACTCACAGAAACTCATACCCAGGCCCATTGTCTATCTAGTCTACTCTACAATCATTTGCTTTAGGCCTGGACTAGTCAGGCAATGAAACCAAGCCAACTTTAAATTACCATGAATGGATAATTTACAGCATGATACCAAAGCTGTAGCAAGCTATGGTTTAGTGACCCTGAGATCTCAAGAAAGGAAGTAGACCTTCTCCTTGCTATTCTCATAAAAGCCAGGGATTCCAGAGTTGAGGTCAGATTGTCTTGCCCTAGTATGCTCTGACTCTCCACCACTTACAAACCTAAATGCTTTGCTATGGAAGGTGAAGAACGGAGAATTTCTGCTATTACTACTCCACATTTGAAAACCAGGCAAAATTTTAAAGGAATTATCAAAACCGAAATGGGCCCAGGGAACTAGAGTAGTCAGTAATCTCAAAATCAAAGATGGGACAAAAATATAGCTCTTGAGGATTAAGAGAGGATGTGCACAGGTACTCTGGGTCGGAAACGATGAAATCCTAAGTTAATGTGGTGTTCACTGTGCACCAGAGAACCAGACTGAACCTGGTGAACCCATGAGGGGAACAATCACACAACCAAAAGGGTTCAAAAGGAAATGATGGCAAATGGACAAATCAAGAGCTGAGTTCTGCCACAAATTAGCTGTATGGCTTTGGACAGGTCCCTTCTCTGTGTCACTGTCTGCTTTTCAAGAGGAGAGACTTTGACTAGAGAGATTCCAAGGCCACTTTCAGAGAACAGAGTCCATGATTCCAGGTTGATCCTTTAATAAAAGGTCGGTAAGATGGCAGAACTGATAGCAGGGCAAACAAGGAAGGGCAGGGATGGGCAGAGTTCAGCTTTAGGGGAAGGAGCCCGTGACGGACAGACGGACAGACCCAGGGGCTTTCTCCTCCACCTCTCCATGCCACCATTTGCTCGCGTTTTCTAAGGGGCTGTACACCACCCCACCTCTCCCCCAGGACCAGGGGAAGTGACTTGTCCCCAACTCTGACTCACTTCACTTGGATGGGCATTTCTTCCCCAAGTCGGCTGGTCGCGCCCGCCCCGGCCCCCTCCAAGCTGTCACCATCCACGGAGAGAAAACACTGTGCAACCGAATCGAAACCTCTTCCCAAAGGCAGGTGTCTCCAGGAGAGGCTGGCACAGTCACCTGGAGTTACCCTCAAGGCACCCCACCCTCTGCCGGACTGGCACGGGCTCTGCGGGGTCAATGGGCAAACTTGGCCTCCGCGGTTCCAACCCCGCCACCCCCATCGCCAGAGAGGGCCGGGGGCCGAGCGGGGCCACGAGGGAAGGGAAGGGGGCAACCCGGACTCCTGCCCCCCAACCCCTACCCGGCAGCCTCCGCCCTTCCTGGACCACAGCCCCCGGGGTCTTGGGTCGGAGGAGGGCCAGCCCCTCGGAGACCCCACCCCCAACTATAGGAGCCACCCCGGCCGCCTCCTCGCAACCCTGCACAGTCACCCGGGCCGAGCCGAGCGAGGGGACCCGACGTCCCTGCTCCCGCCCTGCCCCCGGCTCACCCCAGGCCCGCCCTCCGGGATGCCCGTGCTTGGGCAGTCCCAGGAGCCCCCTCCAGGCCAGGCCGGGCCTAGCCCCCGAGCATGGCCGCGGGGCCTCCTCCGGCACCGGCGCCACTCCCCGAGCACGTCCCCCGGCCCCTACCAGAGAAAAGCTCTCACTCACCTGGCCGAGGACGCCTGGGAGGGGGCGGCTACAAGGGGAGCGGCGGGGAGGGGGGAGGAGCAGGAGGAGGAAGAGCAGAGGGAGGAAGAAGCAGGAGGAGGAGGAAGAGGCGGTGGCGATCCCCACGGGAGGCAGGGGCTGCAGGGGCGGCGGCGGCAGTGGGCCCGGCTCTCTCAGGCAGCAGCCATGTTGCTGGTAAAACTCCAGCAGACACGTGGGGGGAGTTTTATCCTCCCCCGGCTCTTCCTCTTACCCACAATGCCCCGCCCCGGAGCGGAGCGGAGCGGAGCTCGCCCCACTCCCCGCCGGCACTTTCGCGCCGAACCAGCAGGTGGCGCCGAGGCATCTCCCTTCTTTCCCCGCCTTCTCTTTCCTCCTTTCTTCTCCACCTGTATACCTCCATGCCTGGGGAGGAACAGCCCTTCCTCGCCCATGACTTCAGCTCTTGGGCCGCAGGTGGCGCTGAAGCGCAAGGGATGAGAAGGACCAAAAAGCTGATTCTTGGCAGCGGTGGGATTCGAACCCACGCCCCCGAAGAGACTGGAGCCTTAATCCAGCGCCTTAGACCGCTCGGCCACGCTACCTCTCTGCAGAATAGCGGTTTCCCGAGACCTAGTCAATCTATCGCAGTGAGCCTTCGCCCTCTTTTTGGACGGTTTAAGATTAGAACTAAGTAGGAGTCAGGGTTTCCTTGAAGTAGAATTCATTCCCTTCCAGCTGCTGGATTTTATCCCTCAGCCTTGTCTCTTGCATTTCAAAAGGTCAATGTCTAAACCACGCCTCCTCACCCTCACCCGGGCACAGTTTCTAGAGGGCAAAGACTATTTCTTTTGGCATCCCCGATGGCAAGATCCAAGCCTTGCACACACCGGGTACGGCGTTGAACTCTAATGCCGTTGTGTCCAATGGCACTATCTAGGAAAGACTAGCTTTTTTTTTGTTCTCTCTTTTTACATTTAAAAAAACCAGTGTGTTTTTTGTAATGCATCATATTTTTATGAACGTCCTGTTTTGTTTTTAATCTCATATGATCGCTTTTCCCCTCCCCTTTACCCAGAGGGACAAACATTAAGAAATGAAGGGGGGAAATAATTCAGCAAAAACCAAAGGATTCAGTCAGCCGCCGGGTCTGTGGGTATTTGCAATGTCCCACCACCATAGTCGCCTACTTCGGGCTTCAGGAAGGGAGATGCAGGAGGTGCATTTTCTGAGCTCATCTTCGGGGCAGTTTTCAGTGTTGTTGGGTTTTACCGTGTTACTCTACCTTAGTCCTGTATGTTGTTACTATCCTATAGTCGTGCGTGTTGTTTTCTGGGTTCCTGCTTACTTTACTCTATTCCCAAATCATACAAATCTCCCAAGAATTCCCAAAAGGACCCGTAGAAAAGGTTGTTCCAAATCACGATTTAGAAAAATTTAAATTAGAATAACTCTGAAGTTTCGCTTCTGGTAGAAATTACGAAAAGACAGAAATAGTTCACATTAAAGACGCAAAGACAGGAACAGGAAACACACTATTAGAGGAGGTGTGAATTGGGCCAACTATGTTAGAAAGCAATTTAGAATTATGCTGAAAAAGCGACCAGAATGTCCATCCCCTTTGATCTGGAAATACCAATGCTCGGACACCCTAAGGTGGCTGAGGAGGGAAAGCTTTCACATGTCAAAATATTCACAGCTGCACTTGTCACAGTAGAAAAGAACTGGAAACAGAGACCACGATTTGGAAATTTGTTTTACAAATTGTGGCACATGAATGTAATGGAATATTATTGCCACAAGAAAGGAGGAACATGAAGGCCTTTAACTATAGAAATTGTTAAATTTAAAAAGTTAAGGGCTTGCTCTATGAACTTCTCATTTGATTTGGGAAGGGAGGCTGCATAAGGTTAAGGTGGAAACCGTGCGATTTGTCTCTGGTTCCTTGATTAGATGAAAATACTTTCTGATGGAATCAATCAGAACAGGGTGTGAACAGGACCCATATAGTTCTTTGAATCAATCAAAGCCATTGTGTTAGAGACTTCCTTAAGCAATTTGTATGAAAGGAAGAAGTCAAGCCAACAAGCATTTATTGAGCACTTACTTATTAAGTGTGAGATGGGTATTTTGCTTTCCTAGAACCCTCATTCTAATGAGAAACAAAATGCAATTATGTGCATACAAAATATATACAGGTGACTTGAAGGGGATCTCAGAAGGGAAGCACTAGCATAGGGGGACATGAGGAAAAGGCTTCTTGACTTTTCGCTGAAATTTGAAGAAAGCCAGGCAAGCCAGGAAACAGAGAGGAGACAGAGCATTCCAGGCACATCAGAGAAAGATACTGGGAGCAAATAGGGCAAAAGAAGAAATAATCTATACCAGAAAAAGAAAGCATGTTGGAGAGTTGTTGGTTTCCTTGAAGTCTGTTGATCTACAGTCACTGTAATATCGTATGATATTTCATTACTCAAATTTTTCCAGTAAACTGAATTTTGCCTCACCTGCAAAGAAGTCAGGGATTAACTAAAGATAGATTTAGATGTAAAGCTAGGCCTCTGCCCAAGTGCTAGGGATTTTCCTAACTGAGGACTCCAGAGCAATTATGAGTGACCTCAAAAATTTTCGTCTAAAATAAACTCCCAAGTACTGAAGGGGAGATGACAGAGAAGGTACCAAGTGGACATTTGGGACTATTATATTTCTGTGTGTAAAATGAAATAATTATTATAAGGAGGTATTACAATGGTATCACACCCTGGTTGGTACCTTGATAAATGCTTGAATATAACAAAATATTATCTGAGAATATTATAGATAGGTAGATAGATAGATAGATAGATAGATAGATAGATACGCACATATGTGTGTGTTCCAATCACTCTACTAGGTGCTGGGTATACAAGCAAAAAATGGAAACAATTCCTGTTTTGCCTGCAAATTCTTGACAAATGAAAATTACATACACACATATGGTCCTCATATTTCACCTAGATTTTAACCAGGCTGAAACGAGTCACTCTACCAGAAAGGAGCTGAGCTCCACAAGGTAGAGCTTCCCAGAGGGCTGATTAAGCTCTGGTCGGCCTATTTCATTACCCTAATTTCACAGACCTGCTTGAAACAATCATGCTGAAATATCCTCAAGACAACAATGAGGCAGAGGCCAGAAGCTATAGGAGAGTGACTCCACTCCATAGGATGAGTTTGGGGTAAAGCCTGAGTAGGATCCAGGCAGGGATCCTGTTCTATTGAGGTAAGCCAGACAAAGCAAGTCTTTGCTAAACTGGTCTTATTGAAGAAAAGAATGTAGGGGATGCTCTGGTGACAGAGGCAAGGAGAACAGAGGAGATACGGGTCAGTGCAGGCATGTGCTTGGAGCTAGTTTGAACTTAAATTTTCAGTGTGAGCATTCATGCCTCAGAAATCAGCAAATGCTGCGTTTCAGGTCGTGATTTATGGTTTTGATTCTCCAGACTTGAGAAAATGATGGGGAAAGTGTTAATATTAAACATTAAACTTAAAAGTATGTCCTATCTATATTTTGTTGGAGCAGATTCTTAAACATTTAACAGGGGGATGAACTTATCATTTTGACTTTGAGCTGTGGGAATGACACCAGAAATCACTCCTATCCCCATTTTCTCTGAGTCTATTCACACTATATTCAAGCTTCTTTAGGCTGCTTCTGAGCTGCTTAGGAGTTTCTGAGGGCAAGAACTTGATTTACCTGTTTTGAAATTAGCATCAAATATATAGTTGTGCAAATGACTGTAATTAGGCATCACTGTCACCATGCAGGCAAGAATGTCCACAGCAGAGATATTCATTACATGTGGTCTTGTGATGGTCCAATCCCAGACATAGTAAGGGAAAACCTAGTCAGGGCACTTTTGCTATTCAGGTCATTATAAGGAGGTATTACAATGGTATCACACCCTGGTTGGTACCTTGATAAATGCTTGAATATAACAAAATATTATCCAAGGATGTTTTAGATAGATAGATAGATAAATACACACACACGTGTGTGTGTGTGTGTGTATATATTTATATATATATATAAAATTATTTTTCAATTCCATTTCAATCCAACAAGTTTGTATTAAGTTCCAATCACTCTACTAGGTGCTGGGTATTAGTGCTGACTTAGTCCCTAATTTCCCTGTTTTTAACATGAAGTTTTATTCGGATCTTTTTTAACATAAATATTTCCCACAATATCCTCCTTCAGGGACAATTTTAAAAGCAACAGTGAGTGGCCTTGTGTGCTGCTCCTGGACTCCCCCACCTGAGAGCTACTTAGTGGAGGGCTTTGTTCCATCATTTGTCCCCTGGACCCAATATTGATTGTTAGCTTTAATTATTTTACCTGCTTTCTAAACAGTATTCTGGGTTTCCTTTAAAAAAAAAAAAAGAGAGGCATGGGGAGAGTCGGTCAA
Source organism: Pseudocheirus occidentalis (assembly GCA_028646575.1). NCBI lineage: Eukaryota > Metazoa > Chordata > Mammalia > Diprotodontia > Pseudocheiridae > Pseudocheirus > Pseudocheirus occidentalis. Next base: position 330,883,210 of record CM053594.1, read on the forward strand.
CATGTATTTTATTGATTTTTTTACAATGTGCTAAGCATGAAACTAAGCTCTTAGGATATAAAGAAAAGTAAAACAGAGGTCGCTTCCCTCAAGGAGCTTTCATTTTAATGGAGAAATAGGCAAGCAAGATGCAGTCTGAGTAGATGGAAGTTAATCATGGAGTTAATATTCAGTGGAAAGAGTTCCTGGCCTGGAGTCAGGAAAGCCCGAGTTCAGATATTTACTATGTGACCTCGGGCAAGTCACTTAACCCTGTTTAAATGATCCCCAAATGGGAGTCAAGAACAGTTGGACTCAATTGAACAGAGAGGCCCTGGGTGGGGGTGGGGGTAAGACTGAGAAAGTCTTCCTGCTGATGGTGGGATGGCAGAGGGGAGGAAGGAGAGCATTCTAGGTCTAAGGGACAGACATAAGGCAGAGATGACATCCTGGCAGATGACATTCTCTGCTAGGACCAGCTAGGGAGACAGTTTTGTTGGATCTTTGAAGCCTGGTTGTGAAGGGCTTTAAATTACAAAGAGGGGATTGTATTTTATATTTGATCCTGGAGGAACCACTGGAGATTGAATAGATAGACATGTGGCTTTTGGAAGCTCATTTTGGCAAGTGTAAGATGGATTGGAATGGGTAAAAAATTGAAAGTACACAGGTGTAAAAGGTTAGTTTTGTGTAAGATCATAGACTCAGAGCTGGAAAAGACTTTTTTAAAAAAAATTTTATTTAGTATTTTATTTTCCCCCAGTTACAGGTAAAAACAATTTCTAACAGTTTTTAAAACTCTGAGTTCCAAGTTCTCTCTTTCCCTCTCTCCCCTCCTCCCTTCTACTCTTCCCCCTTCCCTTTCCCTCTTTGAGAAGGCAAGTAATTTGATAAAGATTATGCATGTGCAGTCATTTAGGACATTTTCATATTATCCATATTGCAAAAGAAAACAGACAAAAAACCCCAAGAAAAATGCAATTTAAAAAGTACGTTTTGCTCTTCATTCAGATTCCATCAGTTCTTTCTCTGGAAATGGATATCATTTTTCATCATAAGTCCTTTGGAATTGTCTTGGATCATTGCATTATTGTATATACCTAAGTCATTCACAGTTGATAATTATACAATATTGTTGTTACTATGTAAAATGTTCTTCTGGTTCTGTTCAGTTCACTTTGCATCAGTTGATATATGTCTTCCCAGGTTTTTCTGAAACCATCCTGCTCATCATTCCTTATAGCATAATAGTATTCCATTGTAATCATATACCACAACTTGTGCAGCCATTCCCCAATTGATAGGTATCCCCTCAACTTCCAATTCTTTGCCAACACAAAATGACAGAGTAGGAGTTCTTAATATTGTGTGTGTGTGTGTGTGTATATGTGTGTGTCCCTTTGCAGTCTGATGAAACCTATGGATCCAGTCTAAGAATAACGTTTTTAAATGCACAAAATAAAACACACTGGATTACAAAAGAAACCAATTTTTTGGTAAAGTTTTCAAAGTATTATTAAAATGTTCACAGATCCCAGGATAAGCAATTCTAGTTGATCAATCAGACTTTCCATTTTGGATTAAAGAATGAAAGCACTTCTGAACATATTTGTCCTCACTATGAGAACTACCAATCCATACCAACATGAATTCATTTCAACAAATATTTAAATACCTACTATGTGAAGGGCCCTAGGAATAGAAAGAAATAGTACCTGTCCTAATAGGTATTTGTTGACTTGAACTGTCCTTATTAGAACTTGAAGTCTAAAAGGAGCAGGGGTGTGGTGAAGTTCCAATGAGGTAATAGATGTAAAGAATTTTGCAAACTTTAAAGCAATATCTAAATGACAGTTATTGTTATTTTCATTATTAGCATACAGTCACCAGGCCTATAGTCTGTTGATGACTACATCCCTTGATCTTCTAAGGCACTCCTGTGGAGCTCAAGAAATGTCTATAGAGCAACACTGGGGTGTGCCGGTAAATGTTTAACACTTGGGCTGGGGAGCAGGTGCTGGGTGGGGAATGTATGCTTACACATACTTTTAGGCTTAATATGCATTATTAATTCTTTCTTAAACCTCAACAATCAATAAAACAATAGATCAAGCTTAGATTTGTGCACATTGCCAATTCCTGAGATGTAAATACTACACCCACTAAACATTTAACAATCAGCTCAGGAAAGCTGGCAAGAACTACTACTGATAACATACTCCTAAGAAGAGGGATACAACATGCACAAACATCCAATTCAGTAAACATCTACCAAGTACCAAGCACTGTGAAATATTCTGGGCTTACAAAGACAAAAATAAAAGTGTCTTCCCTCAAGGAGTTTACGAGGACACACCACATACAAAGACAAGTAAATACAAGACACATGCAAAATAAATTCAAAATAGTTCTTTTAGAGGCACTAGAAACTAATGGGATCAGGGAAGGCCTTTTGTAGGGAAGGCCACATGAATTGTGACTTGATTCTGAAGATGCTATGAAGCACAGGGAAGAAGGAAGAACATCCTATGCATAGGAAACAGCTTGTGCCAAAGGCAAAGGGGAAGAGATATAGGATGTCCTGCACAGGGATCAGCAAGTGGGCCGGTCTGGCTGGAAAACAGACTGTGTTCTATGGGGTTATGTGAGATTAGTCTGGAAAAATAGGTCAGAGTCAGATATAAAAGGCTTTAAAGCCAAACTAGAGGTAGCTAGGTGTCAAAGTGGATAGATGCCAGACCCAGAGTTCCACTCTGACCTCAGATACTTACTAGCTGTGTGGCTTTGGGCAAGTCACTTAACTCTAGCTACCTTGAATCCTCATCTAGAGGAGGAAATGGCAAACCACTCCAGTACCTCTGCCAAGAAAACCCCAAAAAGCAATCACAAAGAGTCAGACACAACTGAAACCACTGAAAAACAACAAAAAAGCCAAACTAAAGAATTTTTATTTTATCCTAAATGCAATAAGAATCCACTGAAGCTTCACTAGCAGAAGAATAAGTCAAACCTGTGCTTTAGGGATCTTGATTTGGTAGATTTGTGGAATATGGATTGGAAAGGGGAAAACCCTGGAAGTTGGGAGACTAATGAGGAAGTTAATGTCCCTGCAAAAGGTCATGGCTCAGTAGGTACTTCCTATTTCTTGAATTATTTTAGTTGAGCAACTAGAGAGGAATATGAAGAGCATACATTAATAGGAGCATAGATTAGGAGTCTGGGGCTAGGTGGTGCAGTGAAAAAGAGTACTGGCCCTGGAATCAGAAAGACCCAAGTTCAACAAAACTGCCCTCAGACACTTAACACAAAAACTAGCTCTGGGACCTTGGGAAAGTCACCTAACCCCAATTGCCCTCCTTTCACCCCTCCAAAAAAGAAAAAAAAGAGTTGGGAGGGACTTTAGAGGTCATTGAGCACAGCTCCATTTGACAGACGAGGAAACTGAGACACCAGAGCTTAATGATCTGCCGAGGGCCACACTGTCTGAGGAAGGCACTTAAGTGGGAGAGGTCAGGACAAATGTGGGGGGAAGCCACAACCAGTAGTCCAGTTTGATTGAATATGGAGTTCATATAAGGCCGAAGTTCTCAAACTTTTTTGGTCTCAGGACCACCCTACACATTTTTTTTTCAAAATAAGTTTTCACTGATGTTGGGTTTTGGGGGGTTTTTTTGGTCTCATAGTTTTCCCCAGATTCCTCTCCCTCTCTGAGAACCATCCTATATAACAAATAGCATCTTTTAAAGACAAAGAAGAAAAAAAAATCAGCCTAACTGGTTGATTGATAAATGTACCATTTGCCACCCTTGTGGACCTCCCACCTCTGGATTCCTTTTACACTTAGCATTTCTTTATGTGGGTTATGCCTATGGATATTAACAGCATTAGGAATTATAACACCTTAGTCTTATTACCAAAACAGTTCTGACCCCCTGAAAGGGTCTCAGGGACCTCCAGACTACACTTTGAGAAACATTATTGTGGGAGAATAAGGTCAAATGAGGCTGGAAAGTAGACTGGAGACCAGACCACTAGGGGTTTATACTGTCTCTTAGGGGTGCTAAGGAGTCACTGAGGGTTTTTGAAGACCAACATGCCAGACAATCTCTTATGTTAACAGAAGGAAGAAATGTTCTGGATCAAATTTCAAATACAAAAGGAAGCCTTCCAAATTGGATAAAATGTGTAACTTCTATTTTAAACAATCACTACTTTTTTATTTATTTGATTCATTACATTCTGACACTTGAGAAGACCAGAAAGAAATTATGATAAAATGGAGCAACTCAATGTCTTCAGAAAACACAAGGAAAGAAGTGAAAGAAGTGACTCTGTGCAGAGGGATGAATTAGAACTTCAAGGGACAAAGGGATGACCAAGTCATGTAAGCCATCTTCCTAGACATAAAGGTTCCATGTGGTCTTAATCAGGCTTTCCTGAGAGGAGTAAGAAATACAAGGAACCAGTCGACCTTATCAGATGCCTATTTTGCCCCACTACTCCCAACACAAGTTAAACACACCTGTATAAGGTAAGAAAATTGTGCCAGGATGAAATTAAGAGGCAAATATTAACAAGGGCCAATTTTTACCTTTGATTTCCTGGGATCCACTTAGGTAGCTAATTTTACAGTCCTGAATCTTTTCCTCTCTCCCTTCCACCATCCCCAGTCCCAGGGGAGAAGCAGATTTCAACAGCCAGAATCACTGAATTTTCATTTTGTTATTAGTGATGGATTTGAATAGAGCCAAGCCAACATTTATTTATTTTTGCATGCAGCCAAGTCAGGCCACTGAATGCTTTTGTTGTCCAGTTGTCTGTCTCCTCATGACCCCATTAGGGTTTTCTTGGCAAAGATACTGAAGTTGTTTGCCATTTTTTTCTCCAGTTCACTTTAGAAATGAGGAAACAGAGACAACCAGGGTGAAGTCACATAGCTAGTAAATGTCTGAGGCCAAATTTGAATTCAGGAAGACGAGTCTTCCTGACTCCAGATGTGGCACTCATTCTATCTTGTCACCCAGCTGCCCCCACTGAATGGTAATCACACTAAATTTATTTCATGGGTTCAATGTTCCTAGTCTTCTCCAGAACAACTGACCCCAGCAGAAAAAAATTACATGCTCCCTTTTCCACAAACTAGCCTTAGAACCACTTTGGAACTCAGTTCCCTCATTTGTGAAATAAGGAGGTTGATATTAGGTGACCTGTAAAACTCCCCCTCAATTCTCTAAGTCCAGGGTCTTTGTGAGAGGTGGTACTTTGTAGTTTGTTTTCCCTATAATAGCCAGGATACAAAAGAACTATCTGGCAGCAGGCCATTTGACCTTAGAAAATTGGAATTTTTAAAGTGGAGTAAATTCTTCTGCCTCTTTAGAAAGGCAGCTCTTGAACACCAAAAGACTGCAGAAAAACATGCAAAAAAGGGCTGTGAAGGAAATGTCTGTTTAAAATCCCCTAGTCTCTAAGACATCAAGGAAATGTAAGGCTACTTAATTCTACCTCCTGATCCTAAGGTACCATTTTGATTGGGATAGCAAGAGAAGAAACCTGGTGAAGCACAGCTTCTTGATTTTCTTCCTTCACTCACTTAGTTGGAATTTATCGGGCAACCACTTCATACAAAAAGGTTGATATATACATATGGAAGACATAAAGACTGAGTCCTTACTCTAAATAATAATACCTGATTCATATAGTGCTTGAATCTCATTTAACACTCACAACAACCCTGTTCTATCTATACTACACATGCTATTAACTTTAATTTACAGATATGGAAATGGAGGTTTAGAGAAAGTAATAATACTAACATTTATACAGGGCAAGTGCTTTATATTTATCTCATTTGATGCTCACAACAGCCTGGGAGGTAGGTGCTATTATGATCCCTATTTTAGAGATGAGAAAGCTGAGGCAAACAGAGGAAAGTGACTGACCCAGGGTCTCACAATTTGAGATCACACTTGAACTTCAGTATTCCTAACTCCAGATAATGCTCTCAACACTGCCACCTTGCGACCTCAGAAGTTAAGTGATTTGTTCATGGTCACAATGACTTAGTGGTAAGGAATTTAAACCTGGCATGGATTCCAACACTTTCCCCACTATACTAGATTGCCTCTAAATTAATTTGTAATCTAGTTTCAGAAACTAAGGGGAAAGAACAGTCACATCAAGATACGGGGCAGATAACACATTTGTCACCCACACAATAAGTAAAACTTCAATAATCTGGTAGTAGGCTTAAGTAGCAAAAATTTTGAATTACATATTTGTTTTAAAAAAAGAAATTAATTTTTATTACTTTCAAGGGCATACAGCAACTCAAACCAGACCAACAAAAGTGCTTCCCAGCAGTACTCCTTAGATAGAGGATGTTCTCCAATTAACAGAGAAAAATGCTTTTAATTAGCATATGACTTATTTCCATGGAGATGGATGCCACTAAAGTGCTTCAGACTAAGTGAAAAGTTTGTTCTCATCCATGTTTTTAAAACATTTGCCCTGAAATTTTATTTGCACTATTGATTTTCAGTCTCTGAAGAGAAGACTGGATAAGCAAAGAGAAATTTCAGTCTGGCCATGTGTGAACAAACTGAAAAAGGTGAGTATGAACGAACGAGTCTACTTGCAATACAGTTTTCAGTGGACTATGAATGGAACTAAGGGGCTGAAAATTACATTCAGATCAGTGGAGATTCAGACAAAAAATAATAATGAAAAAAATCTAATGGATGTTGAAGGCCAGGAACAGCATACCATACAAAGGTCTTCAGTGGTGTGGTATGTTTGTTTTTACATTAAGATGCTGAATAAATTTCCACTAGGATGAAAAAAAAAAGTTCAAACATGCAACAATATCATTTTTTCAAATGTTTGCTTTCTAGCTATCCTGCTCCCCACTAGATAAGTTAAGACTTGGAGGTAGAAATATGTTGCATACAATGTTATCAAACCTCTTATTTAAAAGCTTGCTGAAGGAAATATAATTCAAAATAGTATATATATAATATATATATATTTTTGCTGTGTAATAGTAATAGTCAAAAAATTAAAAATAAAGGCATCTGAGCTGAATGAAGAGAGAGAAATCAGCAGAAAGCTCCCTATGGTGGAAAGCGCTTAGGTGAATGAACTACATTCCCTCCTAACTTGGGCACCCAGTGAAATCTGCAGGAATAATTCCTGGGAGGAGACTTTCTAACTTTATTTCAAACCATTTCCTAACTTCATAGTTTCCCCAATTAGTTTGCATTCCATGAAAGGCAAACCTGAAGACTCCTCCTACCTCAAGAAATGAAGGCGTCTTTGGAGTCATGAAACCTAAGGTTTCCTAAATTTGGTCAAAGTTGTTTTGGTGACCAAAATATTAACATTGTTCACAGAAGATAGAAAGGAGTGAAAACAGCTCAACATATATAGGTTCTTCCCTTGAAAAGGAAGTTGCTGATTCAATTCTAATAGTTAAAAAATATATTTAAAAAAACGGTTATGTTCATTGGTAATGTAACCTTAAAAAGTAGGTCTAAGTTCACAACATTACTTCTGTTTATCCCTTCCCTCCTTCACCCCAACAAATGTACTGCCTCCACAGGCATGTATGTTTCTTTGCTTGTAGCAAAAGGAAATCCGAAAGTTAAAATCTGAAATACAAAAGTCATTTTCACAACACATTAAAAATGCATTTTTAGAGACAAATGAAGAAAGTCTTTTTCTCCTTTCCAGTTTAAAAAAAAAAATCCACTCCTTCCTCTCCACACAACCCCCTTTACTCCCCATCACCCCCACTATGTATAAGGACGGTGGAAAAAGCTTTAGTGGGCTACTCCTGCATCAAAGCCCATGCTTCTTCAGCCTTCTCATAGTACTTGTTGGCTAGCCGGCCCTTCATAGCCTCCATGGCGGCCTCTGCAGCGGCAGTGTAGAGGTCACCTGAAAGAGAAAACAGCACAGGAAAGGAATGGATCTTGTCCTCTGAATAGGGTTACAAAGACAACTGCAGGCAAAGAAAGCCAGATTTAAGTTGCCAAGAGTCAAACTTGCTATGGAAAAGATTTAGGTCAGACTTAGCAGAAAAAGATTTCTCTTTTTCAGGGTTGTTAAGACAAGGAAATGCTAGGAAGCACAGTGAATAGAGCTCTGGGCCTTAAGTCAAGAGGACCTGAGTTCAAATGCAGTCTCAAATACTTACTGGCTGTGTGACCCTGGTCAAGTCATATACCTTATATTGGCCTCACCCACTGGTACAAAAGGATATAATAATAGGACCTAACTCATAGGGCTTTTGTGAGGATCAAATAATATTTGTAAAGTGCTCAGTATAATGCCTGGTGTTTAATAATGTTCCCCCTTTTCCTGAGAAATTCCAGAAGTCACACAACAACTCCCTCCTGATAACCATTCTAGACAAGAATGGCTCAAGTGCTTCATAAAGGACACTAACTCTTTGATTTCTGGCATGTGCTTGATGACTTAATTCTACAGGTGACAGTAAATTGGGGGAAAAACCTTTGCAGCAAGTTGTTCTGATGGAGAATTCATTTCTAAGATATACAGGGAACTGATTCAAATTCATTAAAAAAAGAACCATTCACCACTTGTTAAATGGTTTAAGGATAGGAACAGGCAGTTTTAAGAAATACAAACTGTAAATAGTGACATGAAAATGCTCTAAATTGTTAATAACTAGAGAAAAGCAAGTTAAAATAACTCTGAGGTACTGCCTCATACCCATCAGATTGACAAAGTTGACAAAAAAGGAAAATTATAAATGCTGGAGGACTGTGGGAAAATAGGCACATTAATGGAACTGTGAAGTAGTCTAGCTATTTTGGAAAGCAATGTATAACTATGCCCAGATTTGACCCAGGGATATCATTACTAGGTCTATACCCCCAAAGAAATCGAAGAAAGAGAAAAGGGACCCAGAAAAATAAAAATATTTATAGTAGCTCTTTCCACGGTGCCAAAGAATTAGAAAATGAGAAGGTGCCCATCAGTTGGGGAAAACTTGACTAAGTTATGATGTGTGTGTGTGTGTGTGTGTGTGTGTGAGAGATGAAACACTATTGTGCTGTAAGAAATGATGAAGGCGAAAGTTTCGGAAAAGCCTGGGAAGATCTGTATGAATTGATGCAAAGTGAAATGAACAGAACCACGAGAACAACTTATAAGATAACAACAGTCCTATAAGGACAAACAACTTTAAAGACCGAGGAACATAATGGAACCAATCAGAGTTCCAGAGGATACATGAAAAAACATGCTATCCCACCCAAAATAGTGATGATGGATTCAGAATGCAGACTGAAGCATATATTTTTGACATGGCTAATGCAATAATTTATTTTGCATTACCATTGGGTTTTGTTTTTCTGGCTTTCTTAATGAGTAGGGAGAAACCAAAGGAGAGAATTTGGAAGCAGAAATAAAATAAGACTGAATTAAAATAGAAAACAAATTTAAAAAAAACATGGTCAGAGATCTAGGCGGAGCCAAGACGGCGGCATAGAAGCAACAAGGTTCCACATCTCCTACATAGCCACCTCAAATACCCATAAAATATGACTCTAAACAAATTTTAGGGGTCCAAAACTCACAACAGAAAAACACTGGAACCTTCAGGGGAGTGGATCAGCGGCAGCTGCAGCAACTTCCAGAATTATCAAGCCATAAGAAACAAGGACTAAGTGAAAGGTCAGTGGAACTCCGCTAAACTGGGGGAGAAAAGCAGTCTGGCCAAACTGCCTCCAGGGCAAGGAAACAGCAGAAGTGGTGGCCCTGCAGCCACCTCCATGTGGCTGCTTCAGAGCTCCCAGCCTGCAGACTGCAGGGGAGCTAAGCAATCGTTCAGAGGCTAAGTGCTCTTGCATTGAACAGCCTGGATCTGGATTGTAGTCTTGGGTGGTGGTCCTGGGGTACGTTTTCAGTAAGCCAAAGTTGGTGGGGGCTGAAGCAGCCTCCCAAAAACTCTGGCAGCTGTGAAAACCCCAGCTATTTGGGACAGCTTTCCCCTCTGGAAGCAGAGTTCCACAGAGCTGAAAAATCAAGTAATTCACTGGCAACATGAGCAGGCAAAGGAAGCAAAGTTAAGAACAGCAATCATACTCTAGAATCCTTTTTTGGGGACAAAAAGGATCAAAGCATGGAATGGGAGGAAGAAAACACAGTCAGAACTCCCACACCAAAAGCTCCAAAGAAACATGAAGACTGCCTAAAAGCCATAGATCAGCTTAAGAAGGATTTTGAAAACCAAATAAGAGAAGTGGAGGAAAAAAAAAAAGAGAAATGAGAATGATGCAAGAAAATCATGAAAAGAGAGTCAACCTGAATGAAGAAAATAACACCTTATAAAATAGATTAACTCAAATGGCAAAAGAGGCCCAAAAAGCCAATGAGGAGAAGAATGCCTTAAAAAGTCAAATTTGCCAGATGGAAAAAGAATCCCAAAAGCTTTCTGAAGGGAATAATTCCTTCAGAATTAGAGTGGAGCAAATGGAAACAAATGACTTTATGAGAAATCAAGATACTATTAAACAGATCCAAACAAATGAAAAAACAAAAGGCAATGTGAAATATCTCCTTGAAAAAAACCACTGACTTGGAAAATA
>CM053594.1:330894301-330913244 GCA_028646575.1 Pseudocheirus occidentalis
ACAAAAGACAGGACAAGAATTTATGCCCTAATGCCATCAAGCCCCCTTCCCAACTGTCTCCTCTCTCATAGGCTGAGAGGCAGACTTATGTCTCAGTGCCAGAATCTTCCCCAATGGCAAGTCCACAGGGAAGCCTGCCACCATCTCTCTGTGGCTGGGAAACAGGTTTACAAAGAACAAGGATGCTGATTGACAGCTAGGGAAAGGGGGTAAGGGCCCAAAGCAAGGCAGGAGGAGTGAGCTTGGGCTGTCCCTGACTCCCACTGGCCGTGAGGAGGTGCCCGCAAAGGCAGGAAATCAGAAAGGGCTTGCTGCTGATTGACAGCAATGTTGGATCGGAGGTGGGAATTAATTCAAAACTACCTGAGAAGTTTTCACTCTTCTCATACAATATCATTTCCCCCATTTTCCAAATGAAGACTCTGAGGCTCAGAGAGGACCAGTCCTGGGAATTAATTCTCACTTTGTTGAGGTTGCATAGTGCATAGTGTTGGACTTGGAATCAGGAAAACCTGAGTTCAAATTGGCCTTAGACATTAGTTGTGACCCTAGATGAGTCACTTAACTCTCTCCACCTCATTTTCTTCCTAGGTGAAATGGAGATAATAACAACACTTCCCCCACAGGGCTGTTGGGAGGACCAAATGAGATGAGATTTGTAAAGCAGTTTGCAAACCTTCATATAGAAATAATAATATATAAATGTTAGCCATTAGTATTGGTGAACTCATATCTCCTGATTTTTAGGCCTAGACCATACTTGATCTCTCAAGAATATGCTGCAGACCAGGTACATAAAACAGATTTTTAGTTTTGATTAAAATTTTTGTAGAGTTTGATATATTTTTTTGGACATGACCAATGGGGGAATTTGTTTTACTTGACTGAGCATATTTATTACAAAGGTTTTGTTTTCTTTCTGTGTCAAGGTGGTCATGGGGCAAGTAGGACAAAGAGAATATAGATTTTTTTTTTCATCAAAAATATTATAGATAGGTAAAAAGAAAGTTTTCTAGCATGACAGCTTGATTTTGCTGGACTTTTGTGGGCCCTGGCTCATTTGTCCAAGTAACCTGGGTGAGGGAGGGGGCAAAGGAGAGGACCTGAGTCAAAGGATACCTTCCTGATACTTTTTTTTGGTGATAGTCACTCCAGGCACAAATTCTGTGTTCACAGATACAATGCAGTCACTGGGGAATGGGTCGAAGATGAAGTTTTAATCAAGATGGCATCACAGGTGAGCACTGCCAAGGGTTTATCTCCTTGGTATCTATGGAAACAGGAGTGGTCCTGGGTATTTGTTGGCCTCCCTTCTCCATTCAGCCTTTCACCCCACTTAAGCCAATAGCAGCCCCTCTCTGTCTCTCCCTACCTTTCTCTCCCTTCCAACCAGAAGTCTTCTCCCAAAGTCTTAGCCTACTATGCACCTTCTCTGTAGTTGTCTGTGGGAGAAGAGGTCAGATATCCATCTTTTTCCTAGGAGATTCCAGTCTCAACTGGATAGTCTTCAGCCCTTGAAGGAGACAGAACTGACACAAATCAGCGGGGAGGGGTAGGCCACGATCTGAAGGATCTTAGAGTTGGTGGGGATGGTGGTTGAAGGAGTCTTTTTGATTGCGGTGGGGAGTAGAAGGGGTATACGTGATACCAAGTCTCAGATCTCTAGCTTGGCACATCAGGATTGATCCTGGGAAGAGGATAGTCGCTCACACAGTTAATAACAAACCCACTCTATTTCGTCTGCAGCCCTTTGGACGTGGAGCAATGCGGGAGTGTTTCAGGACGTAAGTGGCTCAAACCAAGTGCTTTGCAACCAAACCAAAACTCATTCCTTGTCCTCTTCCCCCTCATTCTAAAGGGCCCCTCTCTGTGTACTGGTATTCCAGATTTCTTTCCATTTGATGAAGACATAAGGGCAGGAGGTCCATATAGCCAGACTTCTTTCAGATTAGAGTTCCTCAGTATACTTAATCTGGTTAGGGATGAGGATGAGGAGGGGAGAAAGGGAACAGAACTTGGGCATATTGCTCAGGTCTCAGACTTTGTCACTTTTGGAGATGGGGTATATACATGGGGTGTGTTATTTTCCTCAAAACTCTTAATAACCTGCTCCTGTCCTATATATGCAATTTTCTTATACTTTACTCCCCTCCATGAATTCTATAGTCCACCTCCACTGGCCTCCTTGAATACAGTGCCCCCATCTCTTTGCCTTTGTACTCCCCATTCCCTATAACTGGGATGCTCTTCCCCCTCATCTCTACTTTTTAATTTGCCCAGGCTTCCTTTAAGGCTCAGCTCAAATCCTACCTTCTGCAAGAGTCCTTTACTAGTATCCCTGCCCCACTCCTGGGTGCTGCTAGTGCCTTACCCTTTGAGATTTCCTTCCATCATTCTATATCTTGTATACCTTTAGTTATTTCCTCTATTAGAATGTAAACTCCTTGAGGGCAGTGACAATGTTTCTTGCCTTCCTTATCTCCCCCATTAAAATGCAGGATCTTAGGGCTTAGCACACTGCCTGTTCTACAGTAAGCATTTAATAAATGCTTTGTCAACTGACTTACCCCAGACACTCAGTCAGTTCCTGAGGGGGTGGAGGAGAGGGTGGTGAACCTTACGCAGAATTTGCCGGCCCCATAGATAGCCCCATACAAAAAGTGGATGTAGGGCCATCTCTGCAGTTGGCTGTGGACGGGGAACAGAGCAAAGGGGAGGTCTCCAATTGGGAACTTAATTCTGAAGAGGGAAACACTACCCCTTCTCCTTTTGTTCAAGGTACAAGGCCCCCAGAGGCTGTGCCATTTGGCCCTGAGAGTACAGCCAAGGTGGGCTGCTGAGGTCAGTCTGTGAAAGGAACTAGGAGATGGTCCCTTCCCAAGCCATGGATTCAGCCCTTGTCTGTTATCCCCCTCAGGAAAAAGTTGTCTAATTTCCTGCACACTCAACACTGGAAAGGCGCTTCCAACTACGTGGCCAAGAGGTACATCGAGACTGTGAGCAGAGATGTGTACTTTGAGGATGTGTGTCTGCAGATGGAGGCCAAACTCTGGGGCGAGGAATACAACCGACACAAGCCCCCCAAGCAGGTGTGCTGGCTCACCCTGAGTCACGAGCTTCAGTGTTGGGCTAGTGCATAGATTCAGGAATGGAGGAGGAGAGGTAGGGGTAGGAAAAGAATGAAGAACAGGAGTGTGGCATAACAGAAAGTAAGGAAGAAGGAAGCAAATAGGTATTTAATAAGCCCCTGAAATGTGACAGTTACTGTACTCAGCACTTTACAAATATTATCTCGCTGATCCTTGCAACTGTCCCGGGGAGGTAGGTTCAATTATTACCTGTCTTACAGTTGAGGAAACTGAAGCAGAGGTTAAGTGAATTGCCTAGGATCACACAGCTAACATGTATCTAAGGCTGAATTTGAACTTGGGTCTTGTTGACTCCAGGCCCACAACCCTATCCACTTCATCATCTGGCCGAGGTTTAAGTCTCAGCTCTGCCAGTTGCTAGCCACGTGACCTGGAGCGTGTCAGTTTACCTCTCTCTATGCCTTAGTTCCCTCAGCTGTAGAAGTAAAGGATGGGAAGGACTAGATGGCCTTTGAGGTCCATTTCAGCTCTAGAGTCATGACCCCAGTTACCATAAGAGAGTGCTGGACCTAGAGTCAGAAAGATCCAAGTTCCTGTTTGGCCTCCAGTATTTACTAGCTTTGTGATCCTGGACAAGTCATTTAATATCTGCCTATCTCAGTTTCCTCATCTGTCATACGGGCATGGTAATAATAGTATGTACCTCCCAGATTCTGAGGTTCAAAGGAGATAAAATGTGTAAAGTGCAAACCTTAAAGTGCTATATTAATGCTAGCTCTTATTAATCACATTTTGCGATTTTGAATTAAAAAGAAAAAATTTTGTTTTAAAAGGAATAGAAGTAGGTAGAATGTAATCTTCGTTTGTTTATGTAGAAAGGGAGGACCCAGAGACTGAGCTCATGTTTTATCTCAGTCAGTGGTGAAGCCAAACCTGAAAACCCAGGTCTAGCTCTAACAGGTGGGAAAAGGGGAGGATGCTGATTCGCCTCCTTTCTCCACCCTCTCTGCCAGGTGGATATTATGCAGATGTGCATCATTGAGTTGAAGGACCGGGCAGACAAGCCCCTTTTTCACCTGGAACACTACATTGAGGGCAAATACATCAAATATAATTCCAATTCGGGTTTCGTCCGGGATGACAACATCCGCCTAACCCCGCAGGTGAGACTGAAGTACATCTGATGGATTGTACCCCAAGCTCTGAGGGGTTCCCTTTAATAAAATATCTCTTCAGGTTGACGTTTGGCCAGAGCATTGCCAAACTCTGTTTTAAGCAGCGAAGATACCCGAATATGGTGTTTTGTTTTTAATCCAGATATTAAATCTGAGCTTTCTTATCCACGTGATCCGTGTTTATTTGTTCTAATGATATTCAGCTAGTTTGAAGCCAACTCATTTTTGCAGGCTAATGAGTAGGGCAGTCACCCTCATATGGGGTCTTTCAGCTTTAATCAGACTTTGCATGTAATCATTTTAAATGCAGTGCCTTTGTTCTCCATTTATGTTATTTGACAAGCCATTGGGGCTACATGTCATGTTCCTCCCAAAGAGGACTATAAAGTTGGTGAACCCAAGTCCTGAAGTTCAGGGACAGGCCTTTATAGGTTAGCCAGTGGTTCTCAACCTTCCTAATGCCGTGACCCTTTAATACAGTTCCTCATGTTGTGGTGACCCCCAGCCATAAAATTATTTTCATTGCTACTTCATAACTGTAATTTTGCTACTGTTATGAATCTATCTGATATGCAGGATGTATTTTTTTTTCTCTTTACTTTTTGGAGGGCAGTTGGGGTTAAGTGACTTGTCCAAGGTCACACAGCTAGTTTTTGTGTTAAGTGTCTGAGGTGCAGGATGTATTTTCATTGTTACAAATTGAACATAACCCGCAGGTTGAGAACTGCTGGATTAGACACATCGCAGACCCTCATTACGTTAAATTGGGCTATTTTAAATGAGCCATTTTGCCAGGGGCAGAGCCAGAGGAAATGAGCAGAAATGTCACTGTGCCCCAAACTCAGGCTGCTTCTTGTCATTTGTGTTGAATTCTTGTCCCATTTGCCCAGGCCTTTAGCCACTTCACCTTTGAACGTTCTGGCCATCAGCTGATTGTGGTGGACATTCAAGGAGTGGGAGATCTCTACACTGACCCACAGATCCATACAGAGACGGGCTCCGAATTTGGAGATGGCAACCTAGGTAGGTCAGGAAACCGTGTTAATTTCAACCAAACGTGCTTCCCTGAACACTGTATATTGGATTTGTTGCAAGAATTGTAGAGTTTGAGATTTGGAGGGGACTTTTGAAAGGATTTAGCACAATCCTCTCATTTTTTTTTTGAGGGGGGAAGGCAGGTGGGGTTAAGTGACTTGCCTAAGGTCACACAGCTAGAAAATGTGTCAGGTGTCTGAATCTGGGTTTGAACTCAGATCCCCCTGATTCCAGGGCTGGTGCTGTATTCACTGTGCCACAACTGCCACCCTCTCATTTTGTAGATGATAAAACTCAGACCCAGCAGGTAAACATAGCTAATTCTAATTCAGAGCCAGGCTAGACCTCACATCTGACTCCATTGCCTCTCCTTTCTCCATCACATCCTGGTTTATTTCAACAATAATAATAACCAATTTTTATATATTGTTTACTGTGTGCTAGGGACTATACTAAGCAGTTTACAGTTATTCTTAGTCAATCCTCACAACAGTCCAGGGAGGTAGGCTCTACATATTAAACATGTATTTTTAAATATTTAAATATTTAAATTTAAATTTAAACATTTTCACATTAGTAATGTTGTAAAGAAGAATTAGCACCAATGGGAGAAACCACGAGAAAGAAGAAACAAAAAAGAGAGAGAGAACAAATAGTCTGCTTTGATCCGCCTTTAGACTCCATAGTTCTTTTTCTGGATGTGGATGCATCTTCCATCACGAGTCATTTGAAGTTGTCTTAGGTCCTTACGTTGCTAAGCAAAGATAAGTCTATCAAAGTTGGTCAATTCACAGCGTTGCCGTTACTGTGTAAAATGTTATTCTGATTCTGCTCACTTCACTCAGTATCCATTCATGGATGGATGATTTCCAAATGTTTCTGAAGTCCACCTGCTCATAATTTCTTATGAAACAATAGGATCCCCTTATATTCATATTCTGTAACTTGTTCAGTCATAGTTAATGAGCATTCCCTTATTTTCTGATTCTTAGCCACCACAGGAAGAGTTGCTATACATATTTAGGTACATGTGGGTCCTTTTCCTGTTTTTATGATCTCTTTGGGATACAGCCCTAGAAGTAGTATTGCTGGGTGTAAAAAGGTATGCACGTTTTTATAGCCCTTTGGACATAGTTCCATATTGCTCTCCAGAATGGTTGGGTGCATTCACGACTCCACCAACAATACATTCATGTTCTCAGTCTTCTCACATCTTCCATTGACCATTTTCCCTTTTGGTCATGTTAGCCAGTCTAATAGGTGTGAGGTGCTATCTGATAGTTCTTTTGATTTTCATTTCTCTAATCAATAGAGATTTAGGCCATTTTTTCATATGACTGTAGATAACTTTAATTTCTTAAAATGAAAACTGCTTTTTCATATCCTTTGATCATTTAGGAAATGACGTGTATGCTTATAAATTTGACTCAATTCTTTATGTATTTTAGAAATGAGGCTATTATCAGAGACACTGGTTGTAAAAATTCGTTCCTAGTTTTCTGCATCCCTGGTTGCATTGGTTTTGTTTGTGCAAAATTTTTTCAATTAATATAATAAAAATCATCCATTTTTGCATTTCATAATGTTCTCGATCTCTTGTTTTGTCATAAATTCTTCCATTTTCCATAAATCTGACAGTAAACTATTCCTTGCTCTCCCAGTTTACTTATAGTATCAGCCTTTATATCTACATTGTGTACCCTTGTGTTGGTCTATACCTGGTTTCTGCCTTACTATTTTCCAGTTTTCCCAGTAGTTTTTGTCAGATAGTGAGTTCTCATCTCAGAAGCTGGAGTTTTGGGTTTATCAAACAGTAAATTATTGTAGTCATTTAACTACTGTGTCTTGTGTGCCTAACCTATTCCCCTGATCCATCACTCTATTTCTTAGCCAGTACAAGTCGTTTTGATGATTGCTGCTTTATAATACTGGTATAGGCAGGCCACTTTCCCTTGTATTTATTTTCATGAATTCTCTTGATCTTCCTGATAGTTTTTTCTTCCAAATGAATTTTGTTATTATTTTTTCTAGCTTTATAAAATTATTTTTGGTAGTTTAATTGGTATGGCACTGAATATGTAAATTAATTTAGGTAGAATTGTCATTTTAAATTATATTAGCTTGGCCTGTTATCCCCATTTTATAAAAGAGGAATGTGAGGCAAACAGAGGTTAAGTGATTTGCCCAAGATCTCAGTGTCTGAAGCTGGATTTAAACTCAGGTTTTTCTGAATTCAGGCTTGGCACTCTTTATCTTCTTCTTCCTTTTGTCCCTTGTATTCCAAAAATTCATAACAGTATTCTAGTCTTAGAAAACAATTCAATTCAATAAGTATTTAAATGCCTGCCATGTGCTGGGCATTATACCAGAATCTGGAAATGCAAAGGCAAATTGAAACAGTCCCTGACCTCAAGAAGCTTACATTCCATTGAGGGGAAGCAAGCAAGTGCACAGAGAAGTCAATATAAAAATGCACGCAAAGTCATTTCAAGGAGGAGGGCACAGACCTAGGATGATCGGGAGCTTGTTAGCAATAGAATAGGGATTCCAGAAGGCACAGTGGAAGTTGAGGAAAGAGGGACACTAGGTGGATTGGACTAACATGAATCACCAGGAGAGAACTAGGAGCTTCGGCCTAGTCAGTCTGTGTCTTAGAATCACCAGGAGTCAAAGTGGGGCCATAGGACAGTGAATTATCCTGTCCTAAACAGGAACAAAGATAATATCAATATGATTTTTTGATCTCTGAGAGTGAGGGGAAGTGTGGAGACAAGGCCAAATTGGTTATAGAGGGCCAAGGAGGGGTTCAGCTCTGCCCCAGGGTTTGCTCCAAAGTTGATTAAATTATTTCCCCAAGAGTTGAAAAGAGGGAGAAGGGCTGGCCTGTATATAGAGCTGGGGTAAGGGGTGTTGGGCAGTTGTCTCTGATTTTTCTCTGTGGGAATCATTGCTGTCAGCTTTCTGCTCGTAGGTGTTCGAGGCATGGCCTTGTTCTTCCATTCTCATGCCTGCAACCGGATTTGCAAGAGCATGGGCCTCACTCCTTTTGACCTCTCACCAAAGGAGAAGGATGCTGTCAGTCAGAACACAAAGTTGTTGGTAGGTGCTTTCCGTCATAGAACTTGGGACGTTGTCAGCATGCCAAGCCCCTGATGTGTCATAGACCTGAGGTCTCCTCGGGATACTGTGACAACCAATGTAGCATTCTCTATTCTTAGCCAGTTTTTGACCAGTGGGGTGGTAGACGTGGAATAATTGGTATTGATAAGGAGAAGAGAGTATGCCTGGGGTATGTCCATGTTGTATGTTTATAGTGGCCTAAGTAAATGGAGAAGGGTGTAGAATTCTGTCTGACCTAATATGTCTCTTCATATTACTTACAAATATTGTATAGACTACTAAAAATGTTTGGACAATATTGGCTTAAGATTCTGTTAAGGGTAATAAAAGATGACCTGCCTCTGTTCATGAATATGATATACCCAGGATATGGTGGTTGAAAGGCATTTACTATAAAACTCCAGGGAATCTACAGAAAATTAGGTTTTATTTCGAGAAGCCAAGAATGAATTGACTTTAGATTTGTCATCCATTAACAGGAGCACATGGAGATGTCAGCTGTTAGGGAGTTGAGTGTTATTAGAGGAAAGACCTTGAAGGTATTTCCAGTTTTGTATGTGATGTTTTCTTTTTTCCCTCTTGACATTCTTTCCAAGCAATCGGCCCAGACCCTTGTGCGGGGTACAGAGGAAAAATGTGGTAGTCCAAGGGTGAGGACCTTCTCGGGGAGCCGTCCACCACTGCTTTCCCGCCTTTCAGAGAACTCTGGAGATGAAAACATGAGCGACGTGACGTTTGACTCCCTCCCTTCCTCTCCTTCATTCACACCACACAGCCAGAGAATAGACCACCTCCGTAAGTTCCAATTCTGACTGTGAGCTAAGGGGGTTTCCAGGCATCGAGAATGGCTAGGAAGAAGAACTGTTAGAGGACTTATGCTAAATGAGTCCTGAAGGCTTTATTTCATTATTATATGTTCAGATTTTTAAAACTCGTATAAATATACATCAGAACAAGACCATACATATAATGCTGATAATAACAGCTGGTACATAGAGTGTTTTAAGGTTTGCAAAAACTTTTTATATTCAAGATGTCCCAAAAGTTTAAGCTAGTATAGCTTAAAACTACAATAAGAGTTTTGGGATGCCCTCCTCTCTCATTTGGTCCTTGCAAAAACCCTGGTGTTGCTGTAATTCCCATTTTACATATAGGAAAGCTGAGTCAGAAGAAGGTTAAATGATTCTGTGATCTCCTAAAATCTAATTTAAACTGAGTATGGTAGAATATTAAGCCAATTTTGTTTTTGTCCTATCTTCAAGACAAGATTCAAACACTGGCTAGTCATTACTGGCTATGAAATATCCTTTGACCGTTAAGTCCTATTTACCCTTTTTGCAGAAGTTTGAGTTTTCTGTTCTCTGACAAGACCTGCACTTTCACTGGAGTAGGGAACTCCTGGTGTGAATTCCACATTCCACTGATGAAGATTGTCAGTTCCTCTGCAACTTACAGTTTTATTTTTTATTGACTTGTTTATTGTTTATTTACTTTTTACTTTATAAATTTTAAATTTATTTTAATTTAATTTAAATTTAACTAAATTTAAATTAAAAAATTACTTTACTAAATTAAAAAAATGTTTATTTCCTTTTACTTTACTAACTTAGAGTTTTAGAGAATTGCCTAAAGCACTAAGAGTTTGAGTGACTTGACCATGATTCCACAGCTAGCTTCTGTCAGAGGCAGCACTTGGAAGTCAGGTCTCATGAATCCAAGGACAGTGGTCTATCTGCTACGCCAAACTGCCTTTCATTTTCAATCTTAAGGACTGTCATGGTTTAAAAATTCTTTTGTAGAGAGATGCCTCATTAGAGTTTTGTGCCCTTACCTCAGGCCATCACACACATTTCGGTTTACATCACCACTTCCATGATGCGTGATTTCTTTAGGAAGTGGTAACTCTAGTTCATTCCCATGAGACCAGCAGAAATTCTCTTATTTCTCTATTATATCCATTTAATAATTTATCAGGATGGGATCCACTTAAGCCAGTGAGCCTATTTAATTATTATCTATTATTATCTAATTAATTATTAATTAATATTGTTATCTAATTAATAATCTAATTATCTATTGTTCTCTTATTTCTCTATTATATAAGAGATATAAAATTATCTCTATTTCACTTATCACAGTGCTTTGTATATACAAAGCACATAATAAATGTTTTTTTATTCACTCATTCATTCGTTCTTCTCTTCCTAGACTGGCCACAGTTCAGTGACATTGATAACCTGGGGCACAAAGACCATGATCACCTGGATAACCATCGAGATCGAGTGAGTATGACCACTTGGCATGCAGACCCCTACAAACATACAACTATAGGACGGCAGTAATTAAATTTTACTTTCATATCTATATTCTTTTTTCCCATATCCTGTCTTCCCATCCTCCCCAGTTGAGAAAGCTAAAATAAATAAAATCCCTGTTACTAACATATAGTCAAGCAAAACAAATTTCCATATTGGCCATGTCAAAAAATGGAAATGTCTCAGTCTGCATTCTGAGTCCATCGCTTACATGTTAGGAGGTGGGTAGTATGTTTCATTATGAGTCTGTCTGCATTTTTGGTTGGTCTTTCAGACCTTTCAGATCTTTCAGAGTTGTTGGTCTTTACAGTGTTGCTGTTATGGTTTAAATTATTCTGGTTCTTTTTTGCTTCACTCTGTTTCAGTTCATATAAGTTCTCTCAGGTTTCTCTGAAATGTAGTACAGGGTTGAAAATGGTGAGTGTATTGTCAGGGCTTCCATATTTTTTCTCAACTCTTTATGTATCATGTGACATGGATATAATTAAGAAAGATTCTTTTGTATCCTTTTTAACCTCCCTTGATTTCTTGATCTGTAAAGTGGATAAAGACATATTTATTGAGTCGGGGGATACAAAATGCCTTGAATGTATCAAGGACAGGTGCACAATGCTAAGCCTGCTCAAGGTAACCAGTGCTTCCTGTCATTCCACCCTTAAAAGACTCCCATGAGCACCAGTGCCACCCTTGTCTCCACAGGATTCTGAGAATGGTGGGGACAGTGGATACCCCAGTGAAAAGAGGAACGAACTGGAAGACATAGATCTCCGAGATAGGGTAAGGAAGCCTTTTGGAGTATGGAATTATAAATCCCCTGTTGCCCCATAGATTACTATTTCCTTCTTATCTTGTGGATGGGAATAGAGAGATGACTCAGAAGTTTTTCCATTTGCTAAAAGATTGGGTAACTCCATTAAGTGCTTTCCTTAAGCCTTCCCCCTTTTTTGGAAGAAACAACATGAAAAGGTGGAGGGTATCCCCTCCTTTTTTAGATGGGATTTTCCTGTCTTTCCTTCATCATTAATCAGAGCCACCCTGGACAAATATTCCTCTGATCAAGGACTTCTCTCTTCCCTTGTACTGACGATTCTCTGTTGCAATACTTTCTGGACAGAAACTAGGAAAGGGATTATTTTATTTCAGAGTTAGTTCACTGATCCATTCCCCCTTGAAATCCGTTGCTGACGCATGTCAGGACACCTGGGAGCCTCTCATTTCAGTCTTTGTGTTTGGGTCAAGAGATCAGAGTGCCATTTCATAGGCAGTGAAACTTAAGCCAAGCTTTTTAATTCATGAAAAAAACTTTGACTAAATGGTCTCTGAGATTCTAAAAGCCTGAAATTTGAGTTACAAAAATGAACAAAGTGATGTGTTTCAGTAGAGTTGCTAATATCCTGTCACCTTATTTCCTAGCATCTTTCATTGCTTCCTCTTTTGGCAGGAAAATAAAAAGAGTGGGGTCTTACGGGAGGGAGGCAGAGAGATATTCTGAATTTAAATACCAGATAAAACTAGCTTCTCCAAATGCATTGTTTTTATTTATTTTTGTTAAAGTTTTAAAAGTTATCAAGTATTTATTTTTTCTCATTCCCATGCCCCCCCTTCACTAAAAATAAGCAAAGAAACAAAAGCAAAACTCTCATAACAAACATACAGTCAAGCAAAATAAATCCTGTCTTGGCCATATCCAAAAATATGTGTCTCATCAGTCATTCACCTCTTTGTCAAGGGCTGGGTAGTCTTACTTATTGTTCTATGGTCCTTTAGAATTATGGTTGATCATTGCATTGATCAGAGCCCTCAGATCTTTCAAAATCATTTGTTTTACAATGCTTCTGTGTGTGTGTGTGTATGTATGTACACACACATAAACAGAAAGAGAAAATATACATGAAAGTATGAATCTCTATTATGTGAAGCTTGGGGTTTTGGGGGGTTTTTTGGTAACTGCACTAGATAATAAGATCATAAGTCTAGAAATAGAAGAGACACCTGAAAGGTCTCTATCCTCTCCTTTTGCAGTTGAGATCACC
The DNA here is from genome assembly GCA_028646575.1 of Pseudocheirus occidentalis. Classification (NCBI taxonomy): domain Eukaryota; kingdom Metazoa; phylum Chordata; class Mammalia; order Diprotodontia; family Pseudocheiridae; genus Pseudocheirus; species Pseudocheirus occidentalis. The sequence continues at coordinate 330,907,069 of CM053594.1, forward strand.
CAGAGAAGTTAGGTAGCTAGGCATAATGAATAGAGCATTTGGCCTAGAATAAGGAAGACATAGCTTTCCAAGTTCAAATTTAGCCTCAGATATTCCCGGTCAAGTCACTTAACCCTGTTTGCCTCAGTTTCCTCCTAAGGGTCTTTTCTCTCCCCCCTTCTTCCCTCCCAGGGTATATCATATTAGTGCTAGACATGGTATAGACACCTGATTGGCTTTATCCCACAACATCTCAAAATTCTAAAGCTCAAGTGATTCACCAGGTTCAGCCTACCCCATAGTAGGGTTCACAGGAGGGCATGTACCACCATACTGTACCTGACTATTGGTAAAATAATTTTTGATATGGTAACAACAGCAGCAAACAGTTATATAGCTGGAGAAGGAAATGGCAAACCACTCCAGTATCTTTGCCAATAAAACCCTAAATGGGGTCATGAAGAGGCAAACATGACTAGAAAGGTTGAACAGGAAAGTCATGTGACTTGCCCGAGGTCACACAGGTACTGTCAGAGTTATGATTTGAAACTAGGTCCTCTGTAGAACTGGTGTTCTTTGTACTATATCATACTGCCAGTCCTACTGTCCCTTCCAGATCTCATTTGCAAGTCTAGGTAGGCTATGTTAGTTCTTCATTACAACTCCAGTGGCATCCTAGTGACAGGGCTTTGTGCAAGAGTGACTGCCATCTCAAGGGTATATCATTAGGAGAGCTTTAGTTTCTGTGGTCTGACCTTGGAACTATGTATATGAGTTCAAATAATATCAGAATATTAGCCCTAGGTCAAGGAATAAATATAGTTTACCCAAAGGTGATTCAAAACAGAGAACCAGATAATCTGTTTTTTGGGAGGATGGGAAGAAGTAAAAGATGTGACTTTTTTGAACAAGCCTCAGTCACAGATCCATTTCCAGAACAAATGGAACATTAAAGGTGGGAGAAAGGAAAAAGGAAGAGATATATATGGTTTGAATCTTTGCCTTTATCTAGGTCCATTCAAATGGCAACCAGAAACAATCTGAATCTGATGAAGACAGTCTGGGCAGTTATGGAAGGGTAAATAACACTATTTCTTCATAAAGAACTGCTTTTTGTCCTTTGTGTAAAAATTCTTTGTAGACTGGAATCTGCCATATATCAGCTGTTGTTAATCCAACTAGCCCCTCCCTTTCATATAACTAACATTCTCTGGTTTACAGGGGCACCTTTCCATTGGATCTTTTTTCCCCATTAGTTCTTTTTCTTGAAGAAAAGGTATTTCTTGAGACCATATGCAACATGGACTTCACTCTCTGTGAAGGATACAAAGGATTGTGACATGCTTGCTATCTTCAAGGAGCCTAGTTTAGGGGGAGACAAGATATGTGAAAAGATAATAGTATTGAACAACAAATGCTTAAGGACTATAGAGCTTAAGAAGAATTAAAAGATGATTTCCCACTTTGGTAGGAAAGGAAGGAGATGTGGGTTTTGAGGAATGGGTAGGATCTGAGTGGGTGGCATGGATAGGAAGGGCATTCCAGATGGGAAAAATATTGTGAATAAAGGCATCTTTGAGGGACAGTGAAGAGACCAATGGAGAGTTTGTATATGGGAATGGTGAGAAATAAACCTAATCTTCCACAAGTTAATTTTAAGTATGCCAGGGACTCACTGGCTTAAGTGGATCCCATCCTGAGATTTTAATTTCCTACGTTGCTTCCTACCTTTTGCACCTCGTCCAACACATACTTAGCAGACTGGTTCCATTCTAAAACTTGGCCTCCCCAGCTTGTTGGTCTAGTTTATCAACTATCTCTTTTCCTTTCAAATGTCCATCTTGGTTTTTAACTACTGGGTGAAACAGTGGCCAAGAAAAATGGAGTTGATTTCATTTGAGCTAATTACCATTTGATTTGATAATCTTGGTAATTGTTTTTACTGCTATTGCCTTTGTGGTGGTTTTTTTCTCTTTTTTTAATGGAATACAAGAGAAATTGGCTGAAAGTCAACAATGGTTATAGAACTGAGACAACTTATTTGGTGTTGGTTTTGGGGGAGCTACTTGGTTTTGTCCCAAGTCTATAGAGTCTTTATACAGTGGCTGCTTTCAGGATTGCCAGATGTTTTTTTCAGTCGCTTAAATGTTCCATCTTTTTCCATGTTAGCTGAAGTGGCTATGTTAAGGGTGATTAGGAATGGAGTGGTGTAAGTCTGCAACAGCCCTATAAACCTAGTGCTTGCCTTTTCCTAATGCTAACCCCAGGGTGTTTGTGAAGCACAGTATCTTCTGTGCTAAGGTTTCACCAGGCAGGTGAAGGTGAAATGCATTAACTCCCTGAGCATCTCTCCTCTTTCAAAGGTAAATGTTGTATTAAATTCTCTTCTTCCAGGTCAGTGTGGAGAAATGGAATCTCTATAACTCTTCCAGGCTTCACCTCCAGAGGCCATCCTGTGTTGCTGTGGAAATGCAGAGACTTAATGATCTGGACCTTGAAAGGAAAATCGGGAAGTCCATTTTGGGGAAGGTATTCATGATGTGCATTTGAGAGAAAAGAAAAAAAAAAGGGGAGAAATCTTTTGCATCACACCAAAGAGTGTGCATCACACCCATCTAACACTATTCTGATCATAAGCAATTTCTCTAAAGACTCAACACCGCTCCTTTGCTAATCCCTTTCTCTTGCAGGTTGACTTCCATGTGCTATCTCAGTAGGGATGAGTTACCTTGTTAGATGCAGCTGTCAAGCTGCCCCTTATAGGCCCTCCAGAGTGACAGCTGTTGTCTGTGCGGCAGGTTCACCTGGCCATGGTGCGTTACCATGAAGGAGGGCGCTTTTGTAAGAAGGACCAGCCCTGGGATCAAGAATCAGCTGTCTTTCACCTAGAGCATGCAGCAGACCTGGGGGAGCTTGAGGCCATTGTGGGGCTCGGGCTCATGTACTCCCAGCTTCCTCACCACATCCTGGCTGATGTCTCTTTAAAGGTGAGAGATAGCAGGGCAAGGACCAAGGTGATGATTCCTGAGTGTGGCTATTCCTGTGGTAATAGCTCCATTGGCTTATGGGTGGCAATGTCTTCTCTGTGTGTGCCCTCTTAGTCGATTATTTTTAGAGATTTAGTCTCCCTATTTCACCCAAGCTGGAAGTACAGCAATTACTCATCAGCCCAATCTTACTGATCAGGTATGCTTTGACCTGCTCTATTTCAGCTTGGTCCGGTTTAGCCCTCCTTAGGCAGCCTAAGTGTCTTTTCTCTCCCCACTTCTCCCCATCCAGGGGCTTGCCATATTAGTGCCAGACATGGTAGGGACACCTGATTGGCTTTATCCCACAGCATCTGAGAGCTCTAGAGCTCAAGTAATTCACCAGGTTCACCCTCCCCCATAGCAGGGTTCACGGGAGGGCATATGCCACCAATACGGTACCTGACTATTGATAAGATAATTTTTGATACGGTAGTAACAACAAAAGTAAAAGCTAACAGTTATTTTTATGTCACTTAAAGATTTGCAAAATACATTATCTTATTTGATCCTCAGATACACACTGTAAGGTCTTGGTGAAGTGGGTGCTATCTTCCCACTATTAGATATAAGGAAACCTAAGGTTAACTATTTCTTAACATGTTAATTATTTTTATTTAAATATTTGTTTATTCATAATAAATATTTATAAAAATATTAAAAGTATAACACATATTTAAATAATAATGATAATTTATTATAATTACATGTAAAAAATTTAGCACTAATTTTAAAAAAATTTTGATTTCCAAATTCTCTCCTCCCCTCTTGCCCCTTACCCCTCTTTGAGAGGGTAATTTTATATTTATTTTATATATATATATATATATATATATATATATATATATGAAGTCATGCAAAATATATTTCCTTATTAGCCATGTTGTGAAAGAACACAATAAAATAATAAAAATAAAGAAAATGAAAAAAGTATGATCTATCCTGCATTCAGATTCCATCAGTTCTTTCTCTGGAGGTTGATAATATTTTTCATCCTGGGTCCTTTGGAATTGTCTTTGATCCTTATATTGTTAAGAGTAGCTAAGTCTTTCACAAAAGTTTATCATCTTTACAATATTGCTTCTACTCTGCAGAATGCTCTCCTGGTTCTGCTCACTTTACTTCATATCAGTTCATATAAATCTTTCCAGGTTTTTCTGAAATCATCCTGCTCATCATTTCTGATAGCTCAAAAATTCCATCTCAGTCATATACCACAACATGCTCAGCAATTCCCCAAATGATGGGCATCCAATTCTTTGCCACCACAAAAAGAACTACTATAAATATCTTTATACAGTTCGGTTCTTTCTCCTCTTCTATGATCTCTTTGGGTTACAGGCCTAGTAATAGTCTTACGGATCAAAGGGTATGGACAGTTTTACAGCTCTATGGGTGTAGGCCGAACCTGGTGAATTGCTTGAGCTCTGAGATGCTGCGGGATAAAGCCAATTAGGTGTCCTTACCACGTCTGGCACTAATATGGTAGTTGTAGTACAAATTATTCTCCAGAATAGTTAGACCAGTTCACAGCTCCCCCAGCAGTGCATTACTGTTCCCATTTTTCCACATCCTCTCCAGCATTTGTCATTTTCCTTTTATGTCATATTAACTAATCTGATAGGTGTGAAGTAGGTACCTCAGAGTTGTTTTAATTTGCATTTCTATATTCAGCAATGATCTAGAACATTTTTTCATGTGACTATTGGTCTCATCTTCTGAAAACTTCCTGTTCATATCCTTTTACCATTTATCAGACTGGGGAATTAAAGTCATACCTGTTTAAGTGTCAGAGGTATGATCTGTACCCAGGTTCCTCCTGACTTATTTTTTTTTTGGCTTTTTTTTTTTTGCAGGGCAGTTGGGGTTAAGTGACTTGACTAAGGTCACATGGCTAGTAAGTGTTATGTGTCTGAGATCAGATTTGAATTCAGGGCTGGGACTCTATTCACTGTGCCACCTAGCTACTCCTCTCCTGACTTCTAAGAAGTCCAGTACCCTCTCCCCTGTGCCATAACCTCCAGGGGATATGGAATATGATTGGAGGGGAAGGACTTTTTCTCCTCTGTGACTAGGTGTATTATAAACCAAAAGAAGTGATAATTACCACCTTACTTATAAGCCTTTTGCATTGTGCAGCATGCCTGTAAATTTCTTGATTTGCCATGGGGCAAATTCATTTTATTAACTAAAAATTTGTGGATAAAAGAAGCCAAAGGTAGAGTTGTGGGGAAAAGCCTAACTGGTTTATATAACATCAGATAAGATGTCCAAAGATCAATATGTCTTGGCGTGCTGCTTGGGGAAACATTGAGCACTTCTGTTTGTCTAAAAATAACAGTGGAACTCATCCAGACAGCACCCTGTTGAATACACAGAGAAAGTGAATGCAGTTTCCAAAGGGATCTCCCTCACAGCTACTAAGTGCCTTATCTGTCAATCACCAAGCATTTATTAAGCACTTCCTGTGTGCCATGCACCGAGGGGGAAGAAAAGACAAAAACAGGCCCTACCCTTAAACAGCTAATGGGGATGTGACATATACATAAATCATTATATATAAGATAGATGCAGAGTAAATGGAAGGCAGCCTTAGAAGGGAAGGTACTAGCAACTGGGAGGATTTATATGTTATAATTCTCTCCGTGGAGTCATGGAAATGGCCTGACTTCTGAAGCAGTGCATGCAGTAAGTCCCTTTGGCAGAGGAGCTCTGAATGAAAAAGAGGGATGACAGCTTTGGTAACACGAGATCAAGTTTTTAAGCCAAGACCGGATGCTGGGTGTGGAAAATGAGCATTAGTACTGTTTGTGCTAAGGAAAGGCTGATCACTTGAGTTTGGCAAGTTTCTTCTCAAGTATACTCCTCCATTTCCACATCTTCTCTTGGGGTCTTTTTTTTTTTTTTTTTTTGCAGGGCAGTTGGGGTTAAGTGACTTGCCCGAGGTCACATGGCTAGTGCGTGTTCAGTGTCTGAGATTGGATTTGAACTTAGGTCCTCCTGACTCCAGGACCGGTGCTTTATTTGCTGCTGCTCCACCTAGCCACCCCCCCGGTTTTTTTTTTTTTGTCTTAGCTGAGACTGACATGCTCCCTGCCTGTTGGAATCACCAAAAAAGGAAAATATCACAATATTATAAAAAGAGGGGGCCTAAAAGAATTGGAAATCAAG
>CM053594.1:330913744-330939326 GCA_028646575.1 Pseudocheirus occidentalis
ACACACACACACACACACACACACACACACACACACACACACAAAACTAGCCGTGTGACCTTGGGCAAGTCACTTAACCCCAACTGCCCTCCAAAAAAAAAAAGAATGTGACTTTAATAATAAATATTTAAAAGCAAACTTGATCGTATTTTGTTCTGATGGTGTTAACACAGTGTTGGAAAGTCTTGAGTAGCTATGAAATTGTTGGAAAATTTTCCCAAAATCATCATTTGGCACTGTATAAGCAACTAATCATTATTCTCTGATTATTATTATAATCAACTAATAATTAACTGCAATTATCCTTTAATGGTTCAATATCTGAAATAAAACAAGTTTATAACTTTAAAGTATCTGGATAAGGTTTATTTTATTTATCACCAATCTAATTTAAAAAAAAAAACCAAGCTGGAAAATATAAAGAACTTAAATGTACAGTTCTTAATATGTAAAATGAACTATTAAAATTAATTGAGTAGTGGACTGAGATAGATGCTATGTGGTTTACAAAACACAACTGCTATAATACAGGCAAATGCTCCCTTTTTTCTCATTCTTATTCTGGTTTGGCAAAGAGATTAGCTAATATTAATTTCTTCTAAGACCTTGCCTTAATGATGTTCATTTGTTACTTTCAAATACATTGTAGTATAGACAAATTAACATTCAGAAAGCTCAAAATTAATCAGTCCCATCAGAATAACTTTGGAAAAATTTGAAAATTGGTACTGGAAAGCATAAGTCTTGCTTGAGCTGAAGATTTCATTAATTCAAATAAGTTTAAAGACATTCCATTTAATCAAAATAATGAACTTAATGCTCTTCCTAGGTATAAGCTACTAGAAAACATACTTCAACACATAAACTTATGTCTTTTATCGGACAGCAAAAACAATGAATGCATTTTTAATTACGTGGCTTTATTAGAACCAACTACTTGGCCTTATGAAGAACTATTTTCACAATGGTGAGAGGGTAAAAAAAATATGTATCATGTTAAACTGTAAAACATGAAGCTGATTTCAACAATTTTCAGGATTTTGTGGATAATGATGTAGAAATCAAATAATGTTCCAATTCCCTACAAACACATAAAAAATAGCACAATTGTTACTGGTCACGCTAAGGCAGAAAGCGGCTTCAGTTTACAAATGTAATTTTCATGAATGGGAGAAATAGATTTAAGGACAATAAATTTATTGGGAAAAGAGCAGACTGAGACGCGACTCCATTTGTCAAATCATGGTTGGACTGTAACCGTAGAGTGGCTATGGATACGAGTCTGGCAAAAATCAGCCAAAGTATTCTGGGATATCTAACCGGCTATGTATAATTTACAATAAAGAGTACTATATGTTTTATTACTTGTAAATTGTAATATATGCCCTTTATATCTGTAAAATTTATAACAAGCAAATATATACATACATAAGGGCAACTAGGTGATACAGCGGATAAAGCGCCAGGTCAGGAGTCAGGAAGACCTGAATTCAAATCCAGCCTCAAACAGGGCCAAGTTGTGTGACTCTGAACAAGTGACTTAACCCTGGTTGCCTCAGTTTCCTCATCTGTAAAATGAGCTAGAGAAAGAAATGACAAACCACTCCAGTATCTTTGCCAAGAAAACCCCAAAATGGGGTCACAAAGAGTAAGACACAACTGATATGACTGACCAACAAATATACATACACAAACACTTCTTTTTTGAAAGCCAATTTTTTTTTCTTTTTTGGAGGGCAGTTGGGGTTAAGTGACTTGCCCAAGGTCACACGGCTAGTTAGTGTGTCAAGTGTCTGTCACATTTGAACTCAGGTCCTCCTGACTCCAGGGCCGGTGCTCTACTGACTGCGCCACCTAGCCACCTCTGAAAGCCAATTGTTAAACCAGCACACCACTGAGTTTTCACCCAGGTATAATCTGCTTTAGCAGCTGTGTGCTCAAGGCAAACTGCCACTGTGGCTATTATTTAATAATAATAACCTCTACTTATATAATACTTTAAGGTTTATGAAGCACTTTCCCCAAGACAGCCTGTAAGGTACATCATATAAATATAATTCCTATTTCACACTATTCTTAAATCAAGCCAACAAGTCAGCAAACAAGCATTTATTAAGGGTCTACTATGTACCAAGCACTATGCTTCAGTACACCAAACTGAGGATTTTATATTTGATCCTGGAAAGTTTACTGAATAAGGCCGTGACATCGCTGGACCTGCATTTTAAGAAAATCAATTTACAACTGAAGAGAGGATGGGCTTTAGTGGGGAAGTAGCTGAGGCAAGGAAACAAACCTGAAGGCCATTTGAATAGTCTGTTATGAAGTGACCAGGGCCTACCCTCAAGTGATGGCAGGGTTGAAGAGAAGGTGTCATACATAAAAGAGGTCACGAGGGTAGAAACGAGAAGACTTGGCAATGGAATGGATATGGGGGGCAAGAGTGAGGAGCTGAGGATGACCCCTAAGTTCTGAGCCGGGGTGACTCTGAGGATGTTGGTACCCTTGACAACGATAGGGAAATTAGGAAGAGGGAAAGGTGTGGGAGAGGGACATAGCAATTTTAGCTTTGGACATGTTGAGCATAAGATGTCTTAGGGACAGCCAGTTCCAGACGTCCTGCAGGCAGTCAGAGATTTGAGAACGGAAGCCAGGAGAGATGCTAGGGCTGGACAAATAGATCTGAGAATCATCTGCCCAGAAACTGATAACTGAATCCATGGGAGCTGATAAGATTTCTATTCACAAAATTAATTCAAGGTAATTACTACCATGGATAAAAATCCCATGGACAATTGAAATCCCCATCCTAGCCATTAGTTTCAACTTTCTCTTTCCATTCAACCATCATTTTTTTTTCAAAATAGTTTTAATTATGAATATAAAGATGCATATATTCAAAACTCTTTACAAAATAGAATATAATGTAAGTTTATCAATTACCCTATTGATAACCTATTGATACCCCCATTCCAATCTCTTTGTATAGTCACATTTGTATACATGCATAGCTTCTTCTAAAAATTGCTATAGCCAGTATAACTCTTGTTACACTAATTCTACTTTATTTTCTCTGTATTATTTCACATAAAACATATTTTTTCTTAAACTGGTAAATGAAATCTGGACCCATCAAAACATACTTTACTATTTTAATAGTGCTGCTAATTATACTGAAATACCACGATTTATTCAACTAATAATAAAGTGCTATAAACCTGGGCTGCTCCTAGGTTTTCACTTTTATGAACAATAAAATATAAATGTTTTTATATGGACAGTTGTTTCTCCTTTCAGTAAGAAATATTACCTTAATGGGGTTACTGGGTAAAGGCTATTTACCAACTCACAGCTCCACCAACAACAGGCATAAACCTATAACACATGTCTTCCCAATATTTATCCATTTTAAAATTATTTTTGGTGATTCTGAGTGAAGTTGTTAATTTAACACACATTTCTCTGGGAATTCGGGAAAATGAACACTCTTTCAAGGGATTATTTATAATTGCGCTTCCTCTTGTAAAGGGTTTGTTTTCTTTGACCAGTAATCCACTGTGAACTGGATGCTGTACTTATAAGTCTGGAACAGTTCCTGGATTACAACCTTTCATTGAATCTATTTATCATGGAGACTTTTTTCCCCTAATCTGTTGCTTTTCTTTTGATTATATTTGGTTTCTATTACAGAGAGTTTTTCAGTATTCATATGATCAAATCCACCTATCCTGTCCACAATACTTTATTTGATAAGTTTATCAAGAATTTATTTTCTATTTACAACTGAGACAATGGTCCAAATAGAGGCAGCATCAAAATATAGGCTTCTGTGTCACCCTCTTACCCTCACCCCCATGTTATTTCTCTGAAAGGAAGAAAACCATAGAGCAAAATAAATAAATATTATAAAGTGAAAAAAAAACAGTAATTATAAGTCCCCTTGGTTTTATACAAGATGAATGGCAGCAGGGAGAGGGTACATGGCAGAGGAATAGAGGAGGGAGGCGAATGGAGGGGAAGGAGGGGTATGGAGGGGAAGGAGGGGGAAGGAAGAACAGGATAACCTACAGCAGAAGTATTCCTTATTCTTCTAGCAATTGTTTTGACTCACTGATCCAACTGGAATTCAAGACATAGTATGTTGTGAGCTTATAGATATAAATGTTGGGGGGCTGGGGACTATATTACCTTTTCCTCCCATTGAATCTATTGCTGCCCAAAGTAACTTGAAGATGAGGTCAGTTGTATAATTTCTCTCTGCCCTTGATAGTACCCATGAAATAGTAGAGGTTCTAAGGCTCCTCCTTACCCAGACAAAAGATACTAAGGGATGTAACAAGTACAAATGGTCAGAAAACAGGGTAGTTTGCAACTGGCTCATTAGCCTCCAAAGAAGCAAGAATTGGCTGTATCAGGCATTTGTATTTGTCTCATCTAGAAAGGAACTTAGAACCACACTTTATAAGTACAGAAGGATTTTGCCTATCACCATCAACGGAAAGGAAAAAAATCTGCCTCCGAGAGCAAATCTAGGAGCAATGAGCACAAATTGAAAAGAAGCAAATTTAAGTTTGATGTTAAAACAACTAGACTTGTCCAAAAGTAAAATGGCTTGCCTTGAGAAGCGATGGACTCCTCCTGCTTAGAGGTCTTTAGGCAGAGGGACTGGTTAACCAGGCAGCCCACAGAGAAAGACCACTTTGGTACATTAGAGTAGGAATTACCTTTATGTATGGCGCTTGGACTAAGGTGGCTGCTGAGTTTCCTTCCCACTAACAAGCTTTTTTTCAGCTGGTGCTCAAATTCAATAACTGGTCACAGAGCTGCATTTTTTAAACACTGCAATTTTAACATCAACACTTAAAGAGGTCTTTGGAACTCTAGGCAAGCTGAGACCTGATCCTGTCACGATGCCATTACTTGAACAGCTTGTGAGAAGGTCGAACAATGTGTTTCAAGAGAGACCTCAAACTAATTTAAAAGAAGGAACTCTATGCCCAGAAAGATAAATGCCTTGTCTTTGAGACTCATTTAGAATTATAGCTTTAGTTCCAAAGCACAGAGAGTCCCCTCAAATCTCTGGTCTTGGCCAAGGTCACACAGTTAATAACTAGCAGAGACAGATTTAGAACCCAGGTCCACTGACTCTAAATTCAGGATTTTTTCACTGTACCCTGAGTGGCCTCCCACATGGTGACTCCCAGGAAGATACTTACCTTAAAATGGAAGGAATTTCCAGGAGAACAACTGGATTCATATTGCTCATTCTTGGTTAAGTTGCTGTAGTAGTTAGCGACCCTGGAATGAGCAATCTTGTTACAGCCAGGGTCATCTGTGATGGGGCAGATGTAATAGCTATCCTCCCCATCACTGTCATCATCAGAAAAGACACCATGATGGGAGGGAGGTGACCTGCTATTGTCAATGCCTTCCAGGCGGAAAATAAGGTCTTCATCTGCCATGTTTGTAGGGTACCCGTTTTATCCACGTGGTGATGGAAGCAGCCAGAATGATAGGACAAATTTGATGAGGAGACACCTGCCAAGAAATCAAGACAAAGAAATGAGTGCCATTTAGTCAAAGGCATATACATTTTCTAGTAACTTCCTTAAGGAGAGATTACAGCAAACAAAATAAAGCATCTACTAAGTCAGCCATGCAAATAAACATCAACTCACAAGCCTAGGGCCAGAAAGGAATTGAGCTGATAGCAATTTAGACTCTCTCTGGTAAAGCTGTGAAAATCCCAAACAGAAATGGGCATGGCTAATCCGTACAAAAGGATCCCTGTGGGCTGCATATGACTTAATTTTGAAGTGTAATGTTATCTATGGTTGTATTTTTTTGGAGGTGAGGAAGGTTAGACAAGGGGGTAAAGTGACTTATGGAAACTCCGATCTTCCTGACTTCAGGGCCAGTGCTCTCTATTCACTGTGCCACCTAGCTGCCCCAATTGTTATCTATGTTTTACTGTGTTTTTATTTATTTTGTTAAGTATTCTTCAATTACATTTTATTCTGGTTTGGATTTGCAGGCAGATTGTGCTCTACTAAGATACCATGAGGGTACTGCTGAGGGTGAATAGAGGAAAACTCAGGAGGACGTAAAGATTGTTGTACTTTCTCTAAGGTGGGGGTGGGGGGTGCATGTGTTAGGGGGTCTGTGAAATTGTTCTGTATATAAATATATAAACAATATTTCAGTGCAACTGGTTTCCTTTAAATTTTAATTTATACATTAAATATTAAAGACAATATCTAACATTTTTATAGTAGGCACTACTCTAAGTGCTTTAAAATTATTATTTCATTTGACCCTCACAACAACTGTAGGAGATGCAATCATTATTATGCCCAATTTTACAGGTGAAGAAATGGAAGCAAACAGAGGTTAAGTGCTTTGCCCAAGGTTAAATATCTAGTAAGTGTCCAAGGTTGTATTTGAATTCAGGTCTTGATTCCTGTCCCAGTGCTCTATCCACGGTACCACCATTTTTCTGAGAAGGTGGTTCATACCCTTCACCTGATAGCTAAAGGGGGCCACACCAAGAAAAAGGTCAAGAACCCCTGCTTTAAAGCAGCCTGCCACATCAAGGTTCTACATAGTTATTTTTGTGTTTTACTTAAAATTAAATTTTTTGTTATTCCGAACTTGATGTTTATAAAATGATCATTTCCACATACATAGAAGAACAACAGAAAGAGGGTTGCCCATAAAACACGAATCTCAAATTACCATGCTTAGATATTCTTGGGTATGTGGAAGAACATGAGCTGGTTCTGATAAGGGCCCTCCAGGTCTGGAACTCAGGAACTCCGCCCCCTAATCTAATATATTCAACTCCCTTAGACTTGAGACATTTTTGTGTGCTTTTCACAGATCCACTCTGTGGAGTTTCTTCTGAGCTCCATCAGACTGTAGACTCCTCGAGGATAGAGGCTGTCTTTTGCCTTTTTTTTTTTCTTTTGTATCCCTAATGCTTAGCACAGTATCTGGCCCACAGTGGGTGCTTAATGAATACTGACTGATTGATTTTGATTAAAAAAGCATCCCTATGGGCCTGGCACAAACGTGTGAATATGTATGTATCTGCTGTGCCCTGAAGTCAGCCCTGCAGGGTTAAGAAGGGTGTGGCCAGGGCAGAAGGAGGAAACACGTACTAGGTCTAGTTTTACCCAAGCCAGGGAGTGAGAAAAACCCTTATTCTTAGTCCCAGGGTGGTCATTAATCAGCAATGTGAGTCTGGGCAAATTTTAAGGTCCTCCTGCCCCAGTTCCTTTATCCATAAAAGGGAAGAATACTCCCAGCTCTACATTATCTCAACATAACATCATATTTTTTTATTTTTAAAGGGCAAAATAAGATAGTATATGTGAAATCCCTTTGAATTTTTATGAAATAAAATGTAAACTAATTATTATTGAGGTTACTATTAAGACCTTTCTTAGCAAGAACTATTGCAATCTTTTCTTATTTTGTTTTAAAATTATTTTCTGGAGTTTCCTTATAGATAGCAAGTTCAGTTTCCTTAAAAGGTGCTGGAATCAAATCTTTAGGGTTATATGTCCCTAGCCTTGAAATGGGTTTCTAGTTGCTAGAGGATCTTTTTTGAAACCTTAGCCATTCTGACCCCAGGCTGACAGTTCATCCTGGACAGGATGGTCCCTGACTAAGGGGAAATCTAAGTTAGGAGACAGCATGTCTCCTAGGACACATCCACCCACTACATGTCTGTTGTGGAGCTAAGCATCTGGCAACAGATATGGATTTAGGATCGAAAGAAACCCTTAGAGACTATCAGATACAGCCCATTTATTTTCTAGTTGGCATTGACCTGCCCAGAAATATCTGAAGTGGAAATGGTCCCAGGTTGGCCACATGTGGGACTGTGGGACTTCCCAGGATGTGGGACGTAAAAATGTGAGATCAATACTGCTATTGACATTGAACACTTCTGGAATTCCAATAATCACAAGCTAATTTCTTTCTTTTATAAGCTTGCCTTTTCCCATAAAGTATTTTCTCCAAAAGAGTCCCTCTACTTTGTTCATGAGGTGAGTGTCTATCATTAAAGGCTTCTGACCAACCTTAGTGGCCTGTGATAATCCAAGGTAAAACTTGGCCCTAAATTCTTGGCATAGTCAACTGCTCCAGGCCCATCTGACCCTACCCACAAATCCAGGGTGTGTCCAGGGGGTCCCTTCTGCTGCCTGATCCTTTAGTTCCCTGGCTCCCTTCCCAGAGCACGTTTCAGCTTCCCAGGCACTCTGGGAGATTTCACCCTCTCCAAGCTCATTTATCACCGAAATCTGAGAACTCCACTGGGCGTCTTCCAAATCTGGCCATTAGGGGGGCTCTTCCCAGCCTCTAGGAAGAACAGGTCTTTCTATTCTTAAGTAGCCTCCCACTTCTCCCTCCTTCCTCATTCATCAACATCTCTTCTTACAGGATCGTACACAACTAGACAAGTTACTGAGTGCTGAAGTGTTTAGGGGATTACTCAAGAAATAGCGCCTGCCTGTAACACCCTGCTCATTCTCACCCTTTCCTTACCATCCTTCAAAGGCTTTCTCTGAAAAAAATGGAACCCTTTCATCTTCTCATAGACTTCAGGGTCTTATCTATTGTTGCAACATTCTTTTCTTTTTTGTTTTGTTTTGTTTTGTTGTTGCAACATTCTTTTCTTTTTTGTTTTGTTTTGTTTTGTTGTTGCAACATTCTTTAGACTATTCTCTAAGTGTTCTATGCATATAAATTTATCCCCTTAACCGAACTCTTTAAGTTCTCAGAAGGCAACGACTGTGCCTTCTATTTCTCCAATATTTTTCACATTGCATAGAGATGGCCCTCCTAGCCAATGTGTACTCAGCCAAGGCTTATAAGCAAAAGGTCGCCTCAAATGTTGAGTTAGGTATGTGGCAAATAATCTGGGAGTTGTAGTAGTTGTTTCAGTTTTCCAGGAGCAGCAGTAGTCCTGAATTTCAAAACTGCATCCAAAGCATCACCACCCCATTCCATCCCACATTATGAAACAGGTTATTCCACCCTGTACTCAAAAGAAGATTTACATCGACACATCTAGCTTGGAATCTGGCTACAGGAGGTGTAGGCAAATTAGGTTCTAATTTTTTTTGTATCATCTCGTGAAACCTCGGACCTCTTCTCAGAATAATGTTTTTAAATACATAAAGCATACAGGATTACAAAGTAAACTAATTATATTGAAGTACAATTATCAAAATTAAAAAGAAATGTTTATGGACTTTTTAAGAACCTCTGCTCTTAAGGAAACTGTTTTAGCTCCATCTTTTGTGATCTGGGTCCCGGAGACCACCAAAAGGCAGAAGGCTCAGAGAAGTCTTCCTCAGGCTTAGATTATCTTTGGTTAACGTGGAACCACTGTCCTTAGAAATAGAATGGGACTGGTGACAAAAAAAAAAAGGGACAGAATGGAAATAAATGCTCTGCCTCTTAGCACAACAATATGAGTCCATGACAGAGAGGGCACGGCAGAGTTAGGGATTTGGGGTCATGACAAGGTTAGGAACATGGATGTCTGTTTAGTAGCAAAATTTCAAAAAAGAGCCCCCCAGGGAACATGCCATTTCCAGATCTGTCTCTGGGGCCATATATTTCACCACCATCTGACTTTACAGTTATGTCTGGCAGCCTCCACATCAGGAAAACTATGTTCAAAATGCATATTGCTGAGCCTTGTAGCCTAACCAGAGCTCCCCACAGTCCCAAAGCAGGTTTGTTCTCATATTGCGCCGTGATATCTTTGATGGCCAAGTTTGGAGAAAAGGGATGGAATCTTTCCCTCACTTCTCCCTATGCACAGCACTAACCAGAAACAACTTCATAGCCACAAATCACCTTTTTTTGAGAACAACCTATCTTGCACAGTGCTAACCACATAGTGGGACACTTAAAAAAATCCTAACTACTCATTTCCCTCCTACCTAAGAGGGTGGGGGAAGAGAAAAGATGTGTCTGCTGTTATTCTGAGCCTTCAACTATAATATTCCAGGGCTCCAATAGGCCCTGGCTCTCTGCCTCACAGCTTTATTCTCTGTAGGGGAGTTGTAATACAAGAGAAAATACAATCATAAAGGCTTTGGTGCATGTCATGAGTTGAATAAATATTCCCAGCTTGATTTACAACCTAAATTCTGCCCTCCCACCCCCACCCCCAACCCCATCTCCACCTACAATCTGTAGGAGTGTCTACAAACCCAGTGCTATTTATGGCTTTGAGCTTCAGGCCCCAATTATGCTCAAGGGACCACTAACTATCCCTAACAGGGTGAACTCAATAAATTCTAGGAAATTTTAAAGCTAAGAAAAGCAAACATTTTCCCCCTACAAGCAAGAAAACTTTTCTTTCTACCCAGAGGTCATTATTTGTTCTCCAAGGAACACTATTTCTCTTTTCCTGGGGCATAAATATGAAGCAGTGGATCGGTCCCAGGCTCTAACTTAACCTCAATCGATTGACTTAACTGGAGGTCAAGTTAGGCACCATCAAATGGGTTCTGTGCACATGTGTATTAGCTCAAAGGCTGTTCCTTCTATCTGAAAGCAATGGATCACTTTGCTATCAATCTCACCAAACACGCACTGAACATCGAGGGTAGGGTACTGATTCAGACACTGCAAAGGCTACAAAGAGGTACCACCACAAGGTCTTGTATCTGATCAGGATAGAATATTACTGTGCTATGAGAAATGATGAAGATGGTTTCAGAAAAACCTGGGAATATTTTTATGAACTGATGCAAAGTAAAGGGAGCAGAACCAGGAGAACAGTGTATAACAGTAACAATGATCAATTGTGAAAGGTTTAACTACTCTAATCAATACAATAATCTAAGACAATTCCAAAGGACTCGTTATCTGCCTCCAGAGAGAAAACTGATGAACTCTCAAGTGCAGATTGAAGTGTACTTTTTTCAATTTCTTTTTCTTTGGCAAAATGGCTTATATTGAAATAGACTTTGATGACTTCCACATGTAAATTTGCTATAATATTGCTTGTATCTTCAATGGGTGGAAGAGAGGTTGAAGGGAAGAAAGGAATTGGGAACTCAAAATTTTTAAAAATGAACATTACAATTATTTTTAGAAAAAAAAACACAAAGGTCCCTGCACTGGAGAAGCTTCCAATTTCTTTGAGAAATCATAACACATACTTAATGGGGTGGCTAGGTGGCACAGTGAATAGAGCACTAGTCCCGGAGTCAGGAGGACCTGAGTTCAAATCCAGCCTCAGACACTTAACACTTACTAGCTATTTGACCTTAGGCAAGTCACTTAACCCCAATTGCCCTGTCCTCCCTCCTCCAAAAAGTGGAAAAAAAATGTTACATATAGCATAAAGCAACATAGGCCAAGTGGAAAGTGAACAGTAGAGGCATCAAGTGCCACAGGAGAAAGGAGAGATTGCTAAGGGTTGGGGTATCTGAAAGAGGTTTCATGGAGATGCAACTTGAGCAGGACCTTGTACAAAGACCAAGATTTAGGCAAGAGGAAAAGCTGTAAGGGAAATCACTTCATTCATAAGTGTGTTTTGGGGATTGGGATGTAGAGGGAGGGGTCAACGTACTATAATGGTATAAAAAATTTAGGAGCATGCATGGGATCCTTGAGAACAAAGAACAGATGACTGTGGCTTAGAAGGGTGGGGTTTGGATCCGAGTAGTGGAAGTTAAGTCAGAAAGGTAAGCATCTTAATTGTAGACAATCCAGAATGCTGGCCTAAGAAGTCTGAACTTCTCTCTAACTCTAGAGGTGAGTGTGATCTGTGCAGAGTGGTATTTAAGAAGAATAGAATGGATTTGGTTCTCAACCTTCCTAATGCCACGACCCTTTTAATACAGTTCTTCATGTTGTGGTGACCCCCAACCATAAAATTATGTTCATTGCTACTTCATAACTGTAATGTTGCTACTGTTATGCATCTATCTGATATGCAGGATGTATGTTCATTGTTACAAATTGAACAGAACCGACAGGTTGAGAACCGCTGAGGGGATTGAGGTAAGAGAACCAGGTGGTTGACCACTGCAAAAATCCAGAGACGATGGACGGCCTAGACTGGGGAGATGGCAATGCAAATGCTGTTCCTCTTTGCCCCATCTCCAAATCTTCTGTCTTTCATGTCTTGAGAAGCAGTGTGGTACAGTGGAGAGTATACAGGACCTCGAGTCAAGAATCTGGGTTCAAATCCTGCCTCAGATACTTACTAGCTGTGTTCCTGGGTCAATCACAGTTTTTTTCACTTTCTTAATTGTCTGGTACCTAATCATGTGTGGGTTTTCCCAGTCTCTGCTGTAGAAACCAGAAAGCCAGGTACAAAGTTAATTAGGGTGGCCCAGAATGAGGTGAGCCAAGTCCTCCGCAGATAGAGCTACTTTGAGTTAAATGAATAAATCTTGAAAATCCTGGGATGGTTCTGGCCCAGTCTGTCGTGT
The DNA here is from genome assembly GCA_028646575.1 of Pseudocheirus occidentalis. Classification (NCBI taxonomy): domain Eukaryota; kingdom Metazoa; phylum Chordata; class Mammalia; order Diprotodontia; family Pseudocheiridae; genus Pseudocheirus; species Pseudocheirus occidentalis. The sequence goes on from CM053594.1 coordinate 330,926,218, forward strand.
TAATAACAATTAAGGTCAACTAAGATAGAGAGAGAAAATGAAACACTCTAACAAATTTTAGAGGGTTTTAGGTCCATAATTAATCAGTAACATCCAAGGATAAGTCAATTCAGTAAAAACATCTATTGAGTGACTGCTAGGACAAGGCACTGTATGAAGTACTTGGGATTCAAAGACACCCCTCTCCCCAAAAAGAAAAAAGTCCCTTCCCCCAAGGAACTCACATGTTAAGGAGGGGAAGCATGGATATTTAATTAAGTCTGTACAAAGTATACTGACTGAAAGTAGTTTCTTTTTATATTCTTAATAGCATTTTATTTTTCCAATTACATGTAAAGACAATTTTTAACATTTAGCTTTTAAAAATTTTAAGTTCCAAATGTTTTCTTTCTACCCTAACTTTTCACTTCCCTAAGATGACAATAAGAAATTTGAAATATTTTATATATATATATATAAATGTCAGGCTAAGAATTTTATATTTTGTCCTAGAGGCAACAGAGACTCATTGAACATTTTTGAGTTAGACAGTAACCAACCATAACTCTAAGGGACTCATGATAAAAAATGGTATCCATCTCTCAATAGAGAGTTGATGGGCTCAGACTGCAGAATAAAGTATATTTTTCTTCTATCCCTCCTTCCTTCCTTCCTTCCTTTATTGGGGGACAAAGAAAATATGGGAATTTATTTTGCATGACTATTCATATTTGTAATGAGTTTCATTCTCTTGCCCTCTCACTGGGTGGGTTCATTCTCTTGCCCTCTCACTGGGTGGGAAAGGGAGAAGGGTAGGGAAAACAATTCAAAAGTGAACATAAAAAAGTGAACATAAGAAATTTAAAAAAAAGATTTCTGAGTTGGGAGGGAGTACCTTTTTAGGAACATCAATCTGACAGTTATGTGTAAAATGGATTAGAGAGGGGAGAGAAAACTAATTAGAAGCCTATTGCAACACCAAGCAAGAGAAAATGAGGGCCTGAAATAGGGTGTTATCTTTATGAACAGAGACAAAGTGGGAGGGGTAGATGTGAAAGAAGCTGTGGAAGCAGGAACAAAAAGAAAGATTTGGCATCTGATTAAATATGGGTGAGGATGAAGAGGAAAGATTCCAAGAAGACTCCTGGGATATAAACCAGAAAGATACAGGAATGAAGGCCAGCCCAAATGTGATCCTAAAACAGACTGGTTAGTCTAGTAGAAAGCAGCAGAATTCTCCAGCCAAAGGTTACCTCTTTCCCACCCATGTGCCAACATAAACACAAACTGGTTTGCTTTCTCACAAACCAATTAACAATAATACACATCTCTACAATCCTCTGAGGTTAACGTATACTATACTCATTATCCATGAGATTATAAGGTCCTGGAGGACCTGGACTGGTTTTCTGCCTTTCTTTGTATATCCCCAGGGCTTAGTACATGGGACCTTGGTATGCCTACTATAGTAGCGCTTAATAAATGGCTACTGACTGATTCACAGTCTGTGCTGTTATCAATAATATCTCAGTGTTAAAGAGGAAGAAACAGAGCCTGGGAGGGATGGGGATGATATGTCCAAATTCACATAGCTATTTAGTGTCAGAGCTGGGATTACAACCCAAGTCTCACACTTTTTCCCCAGTATACTACCCTCCCTCACTGCTCCACGCCCCCCCCCCAATTTTTTGCGTACCTTGGCATAGCCTATCTTTATACTTCTAAAAAGATTTTCACATTAATGATCATATAACTATAGCTTCACAATATTCCTTTAAGTTTGTAAAGGCAAGTATTATCCTTCAAACTCGACAGATGGGGAAATTAAGGCCAAGGGGAATGACATGATTTACTCATGGTTAATTATCTGGTTGGGGTCGGAATTAGTAACGGAAGCTAGGCACTTAAACTATCAAACTGATCTTTCACAGATTTCACCATGTCACACCTCTGCTCAAAAATCTTCACTGGCTCCCTACTGCTTCTAGAATAAAATATAAAACTCTACAGGTTAGCACTGAAACTCCTCTAAAACCTACCTTTCCATTTTTATTTTATGTCTTTCCCCCTCAAGCACTATTCTCTCAGTTCCAAGCAAACTGAACTACCAGTTGTTTTCTTCCACCTCTGGGCATCCATACAAGACTAGAAATTCACTCCTTCTTCATTTATGTCTCCTAGAATCCTTCTCTTCTTTTCAGGCTCACTTCCTCTCATTCTTCCTGTCCCCCCACCCCCAACCCATTGTTAGTATTTAATTATCTTTGTATATGCTGTATGCTCTGGGAAAATAATAATATAGTAATCTCATACAACAAATGCAGCATTTTAATGTTCGCAAAGTTCTCTTTTTGGTCTGTGAGGTAGGTGGTTTCATTCCCATTTTAGAGATAAGAAAATTGTATCTCTAAGAGATGACGTGCTTTGCATATAGTCCACACAAACCAACAGTGGGAGGTGGGACTTGACCCCAAGTCTTTAGTCTCAATGAATCCATTACTCTCTTTATTACACAAGCAGAACAGTGTCTCACACATTAGTGATGTCTGTTAACTTAAGGTCTATGATATCCTTCTCTTCAATCTTCCACAGCACCTGGGCACTGGACTAAGCACACATGATGAATAAACACTGATTGACAACTACAAAAATCCCCCAGCTAAAAGTAGGCTCGATCAATCATTTTGACCAAGCACATGCCACCACCATTCATTGCAGTAACCCTGATGCTATAAAGTGCCCGAGGTAACTTTGAAAATAGCCACATATCTGATAGAATCACTCAATCCTGCAAATAGGGAGCTAGTGCCTTTTGGATGTCAAGAAAGACAAAGCTTGCAGAACCTAGCTTATAGTAACTCCTTCACAAGGGTGTTAGGAAGATTAGATATGAAAATGTAGATAAAGTGTTTGCAAACTTTAAAGCACTAAATAATTGTCAGTTATTCACAGATAATTTTACAATGAGAAGCTGGGATGAGAAAGTACCATATATACATTATATGATTCCCAACCCTCCTATCCCTCCCCCATAAAAAAAAAAATCAGAAGTTGCAATCATGCTATTAGACAGAAAAAATAAAAATTCACAATATATCAAGAGATAGAGAAACTATACTTAAAGGAAACACAAACAAGGACTAATATAAAAAACAAACATACATTAACCAAACACCATAGCATACAAATTCACATATGGAAAGTCAACTGAATCACAAAAAGTCATTTCTGCAAAACTGTAGCAGGGTTTTGTTTCTGTTTGTTTTTTTTTATTTGGAACCTCTTCTATCGTTAAAATTAATTTTTACCATAAATTTCCATATATTGGAGGATCACAGGGGGAGGCTCATGCATGAAATTGTGAATCTCCATTCCATACATCTTGATCTTTCAAATACAAATTCTACGAGACTTTCCCCTCCAAAACTCAGTTAAATTTATTAGTTGCAACAAACTCTTGCCTCTATTAGAGTTCAAATTACTTATTTGTTCAAAAAACTTCAGGCAAGTCTTTAGGGAAAGAAAGGATATATAATTAAGATTCTCTTGAAACGCAGAAACTTGGGTCCAGTGCCAGCTTCCTAACCTCACTGAGGTCTTCCTTTGCGGCTAGCCTTTGTGCTGTGGCCTTCTAACCATTTGGTACTTTCCAAGACTGTACTACCATGGCACTAAAGAGACCAGAAAGAGAGAAAAGACTATAGAGGGCTGTAATTTTATTTCAAGCCAGTAAATTGCTAAACCATGATCGAAAAGCATGAGTCACGTGGCCCTTAAAACACTATGTACTTTCCAATGAATCCAAGGTAGGTAAGCCTCCTTCTTCTAGGATCTTCTCCAGTGGAAAACTCCAAAGGACCTTTCTCTTTCTCTCTGCTTAAAAAGGGTGTGGTTACAAAAGCCTCTAGACTTACTTGCCCAGATCTGACATTATTTTTTTTAAGTTTCATAGGTTAAAAAAATCTAGGTCTTTTTTTTTTTTTAAGTTTTCAACATTCACTTTTATAAGATTTTGAGTTTCAGATTTTTTTCTCCCTCCCTCCTTTCCCCTTCTCCAAGACTGCAAGCAATCTGACATAGGTTATACATGTCTGATCACATTAAATATATTTCCACATTAGTCATGATGTGAAAGAAGAATCAGAACAAAAGAGAAAAACCACGAGAAAGAAAAAAAAAGTGAAAATAGTGTGCTTCAATCTACATTCAAACTCCATAGTTCTTTCACAGGATACAGCATTTTTCATCATGAGTCTTTCGGAATTGTCTTAGATTGCTGTACTACTGAGAAGAATCACGTCTGTCATAATTGATCATCGTGCAATGTAGCTGTTCCTGGGTATGATGTTCTCCTAATTGTTTACTTCACTCAGCATCCATTCATGTAAGTCCAGGTTTTTCTGAAATCTTCCTGCTTATCATTTCTTATAGCACAATAATATTCCATTACATTCATATACCACAACTTGTTCTACCATTCCACAATTGATGGGCATCCCCTCAATCCATTTCTTTGCTACCACACAAAGACCTGCTATAAATATTTTTCTGCATGTGGATCCTTTTCCATTTTTTTATGATTTCTTTGGGTAGTGGTAGTAGTGGTATAGCTGGATCAAAGGGTATGCACAGTTGGATTGCCCTTTGGGTAGCTCCAAATTACTCTCCAGAATGGTTGGATCAGTTCACAACTCCACCAACAGTGTATTAGTGTCCCAATTTTCCCACATCTCCAACATTTATCATTTTCCTTTTTCGTCATATTAGTCAATCTGATAGGTTTAAGGTGGTACTTCAGAGTTGTTTTAATTTGCATTTTTCTAATCAATAGCAATTTTTTTCATTTTTGTCATATGATAATAGATAGCTTTCATTTCTTCATCTGAAAACTGCCTGTTCATTTTCTTTGATCATTTATCAATTGGGGAATGACTTGTATTCTCATAAATTTGTCTCAGTTCTCTGTATATTTGAGAAATAAAGCCTTTATCAGAAACACTGGCAGTAAAAGTTGTTTCCTAGCTTTCTACTTTCCTTATAATCTTGGTTGCACTGACTTTGTGCAAAATCTTTTTAATTTAATGTAATCAAAACTATCCATTTTGCATTTCGTAATGTTCTGTTTCTCTTGTTTGGTCATAAATTTTTTCCTTCTCTGTGGATCTGACAGGTAAACTATTCCTTGCTCTCCTAATTTGCTTATGGTCTCATCCTTTATGTCTAAATATCAGATCTGATATTCTTAAAGGAAAAGACTGATGCATTCAGATTGCCAAAGATTATTCATTTACTGGTTATAGGTAACTGACGGTACTTTGCCTTCAACCATTATAGCAATAGCTGTCTTTCTCTATTCCCCAGAAGGCTGGAAGTCCACACTCTGGAACTCCTTCCCCAACGCTAGGTTGTTATGGCAACCACTTACTGGGTTTCCCTTCAGATGTGGGCTAGTGAATTCCTCAACTTCAGAAAGCTGATCAGAAAGTTACAGGGGAAGTGAGAAGAGGGAGACTAAGGGAGTGGCATCTACTAGACAAGAAAATTCAAAGAGATCTCTTCTCCCACACCCATGTAAACAGGACAAAGTCTCTTATATAACTTAATAACATAGTAAAGGACAGTTGGTGTTAACTTCCTATAAGGAAAAGTAATGAAGTTATTTGGAAGACCACAGAAGTAGACACAGAACAGACTTCATTATGCAGACTCCACTCAAGCACCATTCTGTACTCCAATTTTGATGTTAACCCACATGCCCGTACAAACGTCCTTCCCAGTACTCTCCTAGACTAATTCAATTCACAAACATCTGTTAAAAGCTAGGCACTGTGGTAGGTGATGGGGTTAAATATAAGAACAAAGCAGCACCTACCCTCAAGGAACTTACACTCTAATTCAGGAGTTATAACATATATACCGGTAAGTAGGGTAGGTAATTTGAGAAGGGAGCATATTAACAACCAGAAGGTGAAGGAAGGGGAAGCTGCCTGATATAATGGATAGGGTATTTAGATTTGGAGTCAGGAAGACTGGGTTCTAATCCTGCTAAGATATCTACTTGTAAATATGTAACCTGTATATTATGTAACCATAGGTAAGTCCCTTAATCTCTCTGTATCTCAGTTTCTTCATCTGTAAAATGATGGGAGCTGGGGCAGCTGGATGGCACAGTGAATACAGCACCAGCACTGGAGTCAGGAGGACCTGAGTTCAAATCCAGCCTCAGACACTTAACACTTACTAGCCGTGTGACCTTGGGCAAGTCACAACCCTAATTGCCCTGCCTTCTCCCCTCCAAAAAGCAAAAAATAGAAAATTATTTTAAAAAATGATGGGAGTTGAACTTCCAGCTCTAAATCTGTCATCTATAATCTAAGAGGTAAGGAAAGGATCCCTAGAAGAGGTGAGATCTGTGTTGAGCCTAGAAAGTTAAGAAGCAACAACTAAGACAAGGAAAGCAAAAATAAATAAATAAATAAATAAAAATCTCAGAATGTTAAAGAGTTGGGAGAGGCTCCTAGGGCAGATGTAGTCTGATCTCCTCACCGGACAGAGGAAAAAAATTAAAAATGAGATGTGCAATGACTTGCCCGACACCGTATGCATTGTGGTAGAGTTAAGGTCAGAACCTAGATCTTACATCCCCACTCACTCCTAAATCTTTGTACTGCAATACACTGATATAGTTTCAGGCTTGTCTGAGGTATTAATTGCTTTTGCTGATTCCCCCCCTTTTTTTTCTTTAAAGAGTTATTATCTGTTATATGGGATGGCTCTCCGGAAGGGGGCTCTCCGGAAGGGGGCTCTTTGGAAGGAGCTCTGGAAGAAAAATGTGAAAAACAAAATTTCCTCATCTGTAAATAGAGATGATGACATTTACACTACCTACTTTATAGCATTGTTGTAAAGAAAGTATTGGGAAACTTTTTAAAGTGCTAAGTAAATGTGAGTTATTGTTTCCAATGTATCTCATCGTTCCATCAGCTCCAGTCAAACCAGTCAACGGTTCCCTGAAAACCCTATGCACCCTCCCATTTTACACCCAACTTTATGATTAGAATCCTCTCCAGTCATTCATCTGTCTTATCCTCCCAGACTCAGCTGGAAACCTGTCACATTTCCTTCCTGTCTTTCCCCCTCCCCCACTCCTGATCACCCCTGACCTCAGAATATCGCTCAGTTAAAGACGACTTATAGTCTGAAACACAGTGGAAAAAAGAACCAAAGTCAAAAACTCCAGGAATGAATCTTAGTCTATCACCTGTGAGACTCCTGATAAGATCCTTCCATTAAATGAGTTTCTTTATAAAATGATTTCTAAGACTCCCAGCTAGCTCTAAAATTCTATTATCCAGTCCTCTAGGACTTAATGTATTCTTTTATTCTATTTTCTTTTCTTATTAATAACACATTTGCATAGCTCTTTGAAGTTTGCAGTTTTACATATATTATGATGCTGTATGGAAAGTCCTGCTCCGATGAGCACTTTACAGACGCTGAAACTAGAGACAAAAAGAGATGAAGTGATCTGCCTATGGACCAATAGTTAGTCAGTGGCTGGATGTGAACCCAGATCTTGACTCCACAATGCCAAGCTGCCTTTTTTTTTTTTTAATGTGTCATATCTGGGTGATCCTGGGAGCAAGACTATGTGATAGGGCCTCTTTGTATCCCGAAGACTGTAGGGACATTAGTGATTAATTAATTAATTCAGCAAATATTTACTGGATGCCCTTGAAACTTGCTAGCTATTGAATTTAATAAGCATGATATAAGAATATGGTCCATACTCCACCATCCTGATTTAAATGATAAGGAAATAAGTTCCACTGATTAAGACATTTTCAAAGTTTGCAAAGCACTTTCTTTGTGACCAGGTGACAGATAAGTTATTATTCCTATTTTGCAGATATGGAAACTGAGGTCCTGAAGAGTTAAGTAGCTTAAATCCCATGGGTCTTTTCACAACACAGCTTGAAAAATGAGGTCCGCTGAGGTTGAGACCTACCAGCAAGTTAGTGGGGGAGCCCTGTATCAATAGGTTGTTCACTGTCCATAAGTCAAGGGCACTAAGTTGTTTTACACGTGACTGCAGCTTCCCTGTTTTACTGAAACAGTGTAGTATGGTTGAGTGAACAATAGGTTGAGAATCAGGGTTCTGGTCCTGACTTAGGGGTCTAATCCTGACTTGGCTGGATACTCACTGAATGACTCTGACCAAGTCACTTCTTCCTGTTTCTTCTCTAAAACCTCCAATTTTCCCATCTAGCACTCCTGAATCTAGAGTAAGCTCTTCCATCAGAGAGAGCTGCCTGGCTTATCTTCACTATAGGAGATACAAGCTCAGAGAACTGAAGCATCTCGGACCTTTTCCTGCTAAAGTGAGGGCAATCAATGTGTCGACAAAAGGATTAAATTTGCTCTTCCAAACCAGAAGCAAGAAAATTCCCTCAGGCTTCCATTTATCACCACCGTTACTACGGTGCAATCCTCCAGCTGTCAACTTGGAAGTCAATTTCAGTAACAACCTCAGCGCCAGGTTCCTCCTCCTACTGAGTAACCAGCACGCATATTAATAACCTCATTAGCTGCCTCCACAGACCCCGCACCACCCCGTTTTTTAAGATGAATTGCCATGTAAACAAAACAAATACAAAAAGACCCAAAACTCAATACTGTAATAAAAGACAGGTCTGTATAGCCCTGATTACCCAGATCATTCAGAAAAGCATAAAAACCCTTCTTTGGCAAGGAACTGTGGGCGTCCACTTCTTTAGCATATTCGGGCGGCTGCAGGGAAGCTAGAAACCACCAGAGAGAGGAGTTTGTCTCCCAGATGTTCGGGGATGGTATATCCCCTTAGGTTCCTCCTTTGCCCAGGCACGGGATTCTGCGGACTGATACAACCACACTTTCATTATCGCTATTATTAATACCATCCAAACCCTCTGCAATCAAAATACGTGCAGAGAACTAAGCTAAGGCTGGGATAAGAACGAACCCTCCCCCATTCCCTTCTCTGATTCAAAGCATTTCCATTTGCAAACATGTTCAGCGCCTACTATGGGCAGAATAAACTGCTAGGAGATATACAACACCCTCATTTTGCATACACCGAAAACAGTCTGAAAGACACGGCTCCCTTAGCAATGAAATGATCTGCCCCTTCCCAACTCCTTCTGCAGTGAGGTAAGGGGTACACTGGGTGGGGGGATGTCCCTGCGGGTTTGGTCCAAACAGGAGGGTACTACAGGGAAAGGAAAAGTTAACACACAACAGAAGAGAAAACATCGAAGGCTGCCCCGATGAAATGCACCGGGCTCTTGCCCCCGCCTCCCCATTCCCACACAGCACTCGGATCCCCACAGACCCTCTATTTTTCCATCAGGCCTACATACCTTCGGCAGGCAAGCGACCGCCGCAGCCCCAGACGACTGCCAGGAAGTAGAGGAGTTTGTAGCTTCTCTCGCCTAGGAGCTCCAGGGTGCACGGCAGGTAGACCCCCCAAACGTCTCGGGGCTGGGGGGGCAGACGGGGCGCTCGCGGCGGCTCGGGTAAGGTGGGTGAGTGGACACCCGAGCCGAGATGGAACGTAGCCAGGAAGACGCGAGCCGCGGGGCGCGGGCGAGGGGCGCAAGCCGAGGAGTTGAGAGAGAGCCGCAGCGACCGAGATGGAATCTAGACCCTAAGGCAGCTGGTGCACAGCTTCAGGGAGACAGAGAAGTGTGCAACCGATGCTGCCTGGCCGCGAGCCCGGTCCCGGGGCTAGAGCGTGGGCGGTACCGCGGAGAGGCTCGCCTGGGCTGGGAACTGTCACATGCGCACAGACCCTCGGTAGGGACAACGGCTGCGGCGCTCTTCTGCCTAGCTGCAAGAACCTCAGCCTCAGGATTGGCCGATCCTCGGGGGAGGGTGGAGCCAACGGGCTCCGGGGCGGAGTCACTGCGCACACACACTCTCCCCCACCCCCAGCTAGCTAGGGTGTGCTCGGGAGTCCCAGGGCTGGGTGTCTTCCAACCCCGAAGGCTGCTCAGTCAATCCGTAGTGAAAAAACCCCTGGCTGTTTGCTTATGTGATGCAATTTTAATGGGGAGAGGGGGGGGAGCAAGGTGTAAGGGGAGGAGCTTCCTCTCCTTATTAAAAAACGTCGCTTCCTGCAGCAGATTCCCCGCCGTCTGAAATTCCACCACTCCTTGAGAATTGTGGACTTTTCCCAGTTTTAACAGTCCTCTCCTTCCCCCCATACCTCACTATTGACCTCCCTAGCTCGTTATAAATCCCAACTAAATTCCCACTTTCTACAGGAAGATTTCCCCACCACAGTTCATGTGCTTTCCTTCTTTTAATTATGTCCCATTTATCCTGTTTGCTTGTTATCTCACCCATTAGATTGTAAGCTCCTTGAGGGCAGGCTGTCTTTTGCCCTTTTTTGTGTGTCCCCAACGCTTTTAGCACAGTGCCTGGCACATCGTAACTGTTAAATTTTTATTGAATTGCATTAATAAATGCTCAGTACTACTGGGGAAATGTATGCCATGACCCTTGATAAACTTTGTTACCCAAAGTGGGTCTTGATAAACTTACGGAGTTGAATTGACTTAGGCCCTTTAGATGTGGACACTGAAGACTGAGTCCACCCTTTTTCTCTGTGGTTTATCAGACCTAAGGTCTAGATTTAGACAAATCCAAAGGAGTATGTCTGATTTTCTGTGGTGTTTTTTGGTTGTTAAATTCCAAACCTTTGATAAGATGACCTGGCTCCAGCCAATTTTTCCAGGCTTACTGCACATTTTTCCTCCCTATGAATCTAGTCAAAATAGTCTGCTTGTACCACTTCAAAGTCATTTCCCCACACCTGAAATGCTTTCCCTCCTGTTGCCTGATGTTTTGTCATCCCTTTCTTTCAAGGTTAAACCTAAGTGCCTCCTCTTACAGGAGGCATTTCTGAATCCTACCAATGGTTGGTACTTTGCCCCACCCATCACTTTCTGTACAGTTTGTAATTATTTACTGTATCTGACCGTTTTCTATTGTACCTCAATAGAATATAAATGTCTTGAAATCTAGAGGTGGGGGCTTTGGTTTTTGGGTTTTTTTTGCATTCCTACCATCTAGCACAGTGCTTCACACTCACTTAATAAATCAATGTTGAATGAATGAATGGACCACACTTTGAGAAAAATGCTTATTTCTCCTGGCAGGATAATTCCACCAGAGGGACAAAAGCTTGACTGTGCTCTCCACAGTATATGAAATACTGATATATGGCCAACTCCAGGTGTTTCCAAAAGCAGGATGCTACAGGTGAGTGCTTGCTGGTTTAGGGAAGAAATCTCCAAGTGTCCTTTGCCTCACATATTTCCACTTATCCCCCTCCACCTGCAGTTTTGCCCAGAATGCTGGCAGAGTGGCTAATTTGGATTTATAAGCCATTCCCTCTATTCTTTTGGAATTGTGGGACAGAGATTAAAAAAAAAAAGCAGAAGCAGGAGAGGAGGAGGGCTGGTTGCCATAGAAGTGACAGAGGCACAGCAGCCATGAGGTCACCAATGCCAGCTCTGGATCCAAATTAGTGTGGGTGAATTTTATGCTAGTTGTGTTGAGAATACTGTGTTTCTGAAACCCATAGAGACTGAAAACATGTCAATGGTTCATTTTCCTTCTCTTCTTTCCTTTCCTTTCTTTTGAGTCAATAGTTGGCACAGTGGATTAGTACAATTCCTGACTGACACATAATAGACATTTAATAAGTATTTATTGATTGAATAAGTGCTGGACAGGGAGTGAGAAAGATCCAGTTCAAATCCAACCTCACATACTTTCTAACTGTGTGACCGTGGGCAGTATGTCTACCTTAGTTTCCTCAACTGTAAAATGGGAATTATAATAGCTCCTACCTCCCAGGGGTATTGTAAAAATCAAATGAGATAATATTTGGAAAGTCCTTAGCAGTGTAGGCACTTGATAAGTGCTTATTCCCTTTCTCCTTTCTTTTGAGTCTGATATCTCTCCCTCCTCTCATCCAGCTTATCATTGTTTCTTAAGTTTGTTCCCTTTTTTTGTATTTAAATATTTATTTTATCTGAAGTCTGCAAATATAAGAAATATTTTAACCACTCACATTACTAAACTATGAATTACTGTTCAAATGCAATGTTAAGAGGGGCAGTTGGGAGACCTGAAACAAAAGGGAGGGAGAGCAGGGGAGAGAGAAAGATTAAGATTTAAAACTACAGCATTTTGTCAGATCTCTGGGCTGGAGGCTTGGAGAGAGTTATTGATTTACTTTCATATTTTTCCAGGGCAGAGAGAATACTTTTACCTAGATTTGTTTTGAAAAATGAATCAGTACAGAAAAGGAAAATGATAGATGTTGAAGAAGGTGTGGGGAAATTGGAACATGAATGCACTGTTGGTGGAGTTGTGAACTGATCTAACCATTCTGGAGAGCAATTGGAACTGTGCCCAAAAGGCTATAAAACTGTACGTACTCTTTGATCCAGCAACACCACTACTAGGTCTGTATCCCAAAGAGATTTTTAAAAATGGGAAAGGATTCACATGTACAAAAATATTTATAGTAGCTCTTTTTGTGGTTTCAAAGAATTAGAAATTGAAGGGATGCCCATCATTTGGGGAATGATTGAAGAAGCCGTTGAAGAGGTTTAGGGAGTGGTGGGTGTCCTGGGGGTGTCTGAGGGATGTCATATAATCCCTAATGGGTTCTTGTCTGGAAAGAATTTTGCCGGGACCCAAGCTGTCTTTTGGCAAAGTTTCAAAGTTTATTGTTGTGCTGGCTTAGTAGCAGGCAGGAGAAATAGGGGGACCTGCAAAGTGCAAGGATCTAAGGTAGAGTTATAAAGTTTTATGCTCTGAAGCAGGCAGGAAAAGGTTAAGGATAGCCTGCAAAGAGCTGGGGCTTGAAGTGCAGGTTTTATAACCATAAAACTGTCAGTCAAAGGCTAATTATGCTAACTAGGTGGGCAAAGGTGGAGTTAGGGAGAAGTTCAGGAGGAGTTTAGGAGTGGTCAGTGCTTAAAGAGACATGCCCTTTTCATATCAACTGCACAGGCGAATTGCCCATAATTCACTAGGAGATAACGGGGGGGGGGGCTATTGAGAGGTGTGGT
>CM053594.1:330939826-330967692 GCA_028646575.1 Pseudocheirus occidentalis
GAAGGAAGGAGGAAGGAAGGAAGGAAGGAAGGAAGGAAGGAAGGAAGGAAGGAAAGAAGGAATAAAAAATCTAATGCAAACTTAGGTGGCATTTTAAGAGAAACATAGTATCTAAGACTAGAGACAGCGTAGTATCTATCTCTGTACTCTTTCCTAGTGTGATACAGACCACATCTAAATTATTATATTCAGTTCTGGGAATCATATTTTAGGAAAATATTGATAAACTGGAGATCACTAAGGGCAATCAGGCTATTGGGAGGCCTCAGGTTCATGCCATATGAAAATCAATTGAAGGATAGTTAAAAGACCAACATCTTACACTGCATAGAATCTGTACATTGTATATGCAGTTCTGTGCTTCTATGACAATATAGTTTAATACTAGCACTACGGTAAGTATACCCTTTAAGATATTATGGTCTATCAGCTTCCCAGAATTAATACATATGAAACCTATAGATAAGAGACTAACAATGTTGAGCTAATCATTACCAATGACATTTATATAACCAAGATCAAATGTTTTCAATTCCAACACCAAAAATTTTAGGCCAACTAACAAATTTATATATTACCCTCTATTCAAATTTAAATAATCAGGGGCGGCTAGGTGGCGCAGTGAGTAGAGCACCATCCCTGGAGTCAGGAGGACCTGAGTTCAAATGTGGCCTCAGACACTTAACACAAAAACTAGCCATGTGACCTTGGGCAAGTCACTTAACCCCAATTGCCCTCCAAAAAAGGAAAAAAAATTATATAATCAGTTGTCCATTTTATAAAATAGTTAATTTTAGATTACAGGTTCATGCTTTGATGATAAGTAATTGGCGTCCATTAATGAATATGTTTGGATTTTACAGGTTTGAATGCCACAAATCTTACATTTCACACCAAGGAACCAAGTTCAATCAGCACTTTCCTGTAGTATACCTTGCCTAAGGCATTACTTTAACTAACTGAGCTTCAGAAATAGAAGTAAAAAAATAGGAGTCTGAGTCACACTTAGTCATTTGCTACTTGTTCATGCCTTCAGTGAACATTGCCCACCCATGACATTTACCTTCAATCCAAATTTTTTGGTTATTCATGCTTAGGATCAGAATTCTGCTGACAGTGATATAGTTCAACTCCTTAAAGAGATCCAGAAGGCTAAGAATATTCTCAGCACCATCAAAGAGATGTGCCAGAGCAAAACTTGTGAAGCATTCACCAACATGGCACGGGAAGTAAGTACTAAGCCTCCCTGACCTATGTTTCTATGCCTTTTGACTGACATACATGTCCAAAATTTGCCAAGGAAGCTTTTGATATGTCATGGGACATTTTACACAGAAGGAGTATGTAGAGGGCCTCTGAAAAATTATTTTGCTCTTTGAGTCTTACCTAAGTGCGTACAGGAAGGTTGGACTAACAGGATTGTTCCCAGTGGGTAGTTTGTATACTCAAAGTTAAGCAATCCAGAGTCCTTGCCGTCTGACGTGGACCCAAAGCTTTTTAAATTTGGTTCCCATGGAAACAAAATCAGCCTTCGTCCCCCAAAACAATCAAGCCTGATTCTTTTACTCTCTTCATTTTCCCTCTTCAATGTGCCGCAGGGATGTAAAAAAATGTTTGTTTTTCACCACTTTTGGTCATTTTCACTTCCATAAGGAGAGATCTGCAGGTGTTCTCTGTTACCCTCATGACTTCCACAGAAGGAGGCTTCATATGACTGTGAAATGCCTTGAAGATAATTCTTCTATTCTCCTGCCTCATTTAGAACAATCCCAGTGCCTTGTGGGTATAATTAATGGGAACTTGAAAACAACTTAATAAGTCAGTTGTTTACTAGAGCCTAATGTTAGGTAGAGCTTCAAAAGTTCTCTTTCTTTTTCTTCATTTCATATTAATGGACATAATAAATATTGCATGTCATTTTGGCTTAACAGAAAACATAGCTGTTGACAATGCAGGATTAAGAATGAATACATGCATTATTCACCCAGTATACTGCATGTGGGGCAGCTAGGTGGCATAGTAGGTAGAGTACCAGACCTGAACAAGGAAAAGTCACCTTCACGAATTCAAATGTGGCCTCAGACACTTACTAGCTGTATGATCCTGGACAAATCACTTCATCCTGTCTGCCTCAGTTCCCTCATCTGTAAAATGAACTAGAGAAGGAAGTGGCAAACCACTCTAGTATCTTTAGATAGTCAAGAAAATCCCCAATTGGGGTCACAAAGAACAGGGCACAACTAAACAACAAAAACGCTGGAGCACAAGTGATAGCACTGGACTGTAAACTTGGGTTTTAATCTTGACTTTATGCTATGTGTTCACAGTCAAGTCAGATGCCCTCTTTGATTATCTTCAGAATGAAGGGGATGGACCAGGAGGTCCCCCCCTCCCATTTTTGCTGCTGATTCCAAGTGGGCTGGAGTCATGGTGGTACATGTTCTAACCTTAGAAGTGGTTATAACACGTTGGTCCACATTTTACCATGATACAAAAAGCATAGCAATAGATTAAAAAAAGAAAAAGGAAAAAAAATACAAATACTGGAAAGGATTGAGAAAATAGCTATATTAATGCACTGTTGGTAGAGCTATAAACTGGCCCAACCATTCTGGAAAGCAATTTGGAACTATGCCCTAAAAGTGATTAAATTGTACCTACCCTTTGACCGAGTCGTACCACTACAAGGTCTACACCCCAAAGAGATCAAAGAAAGAGAACCTGTATATACAAAAATATTTCTATTTTTGTGATGGCAAAAAATTGGAAACTGAGGAGACATATCAAATTGGGGAATGGCTGAAGAAGTTATAGTATATTAATGTAATGCAATACTATTGTGCTGTAAGAAGTGATAAAGGGAATGGTTTCAGAAAAACCTGGGAAGACTTGTATGAACTTTTATACAGAGAGAAGTGAATTGAACCAGGAGAACAGTTTATTTAGTAACAGTGATATTTTAAAGAGATTCAACTTTGAAAGACTTGTTAACTCTGAACAATAGAATGATCCACCACAGTTTCAAGGATTTATGATGAAACATGCTTTCCAACTTTAGACAGACAGCTGATGGCTTCAGAATGCAGATTGAAGCATATTTGTTTTCTTTTTCTTTCATTTTTTGTTTTAAGAACATAGCCAATGAAGAAATTTGTCTTGCCTGACTATACACATTTGTAATAAATTTGACTTGCCTTGCCTTCTCAGTGAGTAATGGAGAAGGGAGGGAGAGAATTTAGAACCAAAAATAAAATTGAATATTAATAAATAAATTGAATTTTATATAAATTTTAATACAATTGAAATTTTATAAAATAAATGTTTTTATAAGATTAAATTTTGAAACTGATTCTTTAAAAAAGAGTATAGTAAATGAGCAAGACTTTATGTTTCTTTGCCATACATGTACATATTCCAACATAAATATCAATATTGGTAGGGAAGGGGGTAAAGAAAGTACTGACAATAAAATTATTGTGTAGACCATGGAAATGGGGAGTGATGATTGTACTAGACTTCCCATTGGGAATTCTCACATCCCCTGGGGAAGGCAGGTAAGGTGGAGAGGGGTGGGAGAGTTGTGATTAGTTTAGAGATTTAGCAAATAAGGTTTCTAGGTCTCCTGGTAAATACCAGTCTAATGGTTGAGAACTCTTGGATTTTTAAAGTTCCTCCTAGTTCTAAAATTGTTTGACTCTATAATATTTTTATGCTCAATTTAGATTTCTGCAGAGTTTACAAAATTGCCCATATCCAACTTCTTACCCAAGCCTCCAAATCATGAGGGCCCCCTCAAAATTAAAATCCCAAACTTCTTGATCAGAACCTCTGCAGACTGGCTGAAGACAAATGGATTGAAAGGTATTTTCCTCAGGGAATGGAAATAAATAATCAAATGCTACCCATTAGAACTTGGTAAACACACACACATATACACACATGTGTATATATACATATACACGACTATATCCTGAACTTTATTGTCTTTACAGCCAAGAAATTAAGCCTTTACCAAGTTTTGGCTCCTAATGCATTCTTTCCCATGGAAGAATTTGTACCCATTCTCCAGAAAACAGTATCTTCAACTCACCATGAGGTAATTCAATACATTCAGAATGTATTAGTGGAAATAAAACAGTGACTGATAGAAAGCATGGGTTTAAATCTTGACTCTGCTTCTCACTATATGTATGACCTTGGAGAAATCATTTAAACTCTTTGTGCCTCAGTTTCTTCATCTGTAAAAGATGAGAATCAGACTAAGATGGTCTCTAATTTTCCTTCCAACTCTAAATCTAACAAACTTTTTCTTATAGAGGATAGTGTGTTCCATTTCACTGTTTGTTCCTTCCACGTGTAGAAAAGCATCCAAAAAGAACATCCTTTTTGGTAACTAGATGTTATATATTTTATCAACCTGTTTCTAAAGTATCCCTTTGCTGCTGATCCCAAGGAAGGTGAGGACACAGTGGTAGTTGCTACAACCTTAAATGTAGTTGCAATTCATTTTCCTGCTTCTTAGCATGATACCAAGAGGCCAGCGCACAAGTAAGACTTGACTCCATTTTCTTCTACTGTTCTTGCCTGCAGAAAGCAATAATGCAATTTGAATGGCATGATGGAACTGTGAAGAATATCCATGTGGACTCACCCCTTCTGTATGACTATCAGGTCAGTGATTGGCTTTTGACCTGATCTTCACACACACACACACACACACACACACACACAACACAAACACACAGTTCTTGTGTTAAGAACCTGGCCCTTTTAGGCAAAGGTCTTTTCAGTTTCTCCCTCTGAGTGAGGTAATGCCCATTCAATGCCCATTCCATGAATAGGCCTCTGCAAGAAGTGAATTAAGGGATGGCCCCTTTAATTAAAAAAAAATCAAACTGGGAGAGAGAAACAATTACTATTTACTATTTATACACATATACACACCCAGTGTGGGAAGAGTAGGAGAAGGCAAACAGGGAGGCACTGCTAGAAATCCCTTATGTAAATAACCTCTGTGCCTTGCAGATAGGGCCCTCTAACCTGTTTTTACCACCTTCATGTAGGAACCAAGAACTTCCCAGAAAATGCCTTTTGGTCCTATGACCTATGTCGCCATCTTTCTAGTTGTTGAAATAGAAAAGTTTCCCCATTGCCTTTATATGTCTTTTTTTTTTTTCAATTCAAGGCCAACTTAGCCAACTTTTTCATGTAAGTGACTCAGTGCATAGAACACTGGGCCTAGAGTCAGGAAGACTTGAGTTAAAACTGAATGGAATAAAAGTGAAAACTTCTCAGGTAACATTCCAGAAATCTGAACAGAATTGTAATAAAGTACCAAAGACTTAATAACCTGGGCTGGGAGCCTGAGACCCTTGCCTTATTTCCCTGGTCATAAGTTGAAGTTTTTGCTAAGCTTGGCTAAGTGTAGGAGGGAAAAGCACAGATCCTGCAAATGTAACCGCAGGCCTGAATGTCCCAGACTTGTTTCCAGTAACCACCATCTGACCTGTACAAATATAAAATTGAAAATCCTTTTGCAGATCTCCGGGCAGGTTACCATGTCCTAAAATCCCCATGATTCATAAAATATGCTTTCATATTTATATTGATATTGTGAGAACATTTGTCTTCTCTTTTCATATCTAAGTTGGTACTGATGTCATATTTTGTCTGTTTTCATGTCCACTAGACATGTACCTTCTGCTTTTTGATATTACTGACATTTCATTTGCAAACGCCAGCAGATTTTTTGTGGCTAAGATTGTGCGCCGCAGTTCCCAATGGGAATCGGACGAACAAGGGAGGAGGAAAAGGGGTGGTTTTTTGGGTATATAACCAAGCTTTGCATTTTATATTTTGCCTCTCCCACTAGACTGCCTCTAGTAGCAAGACCACCCTTCTTGAAAGAAGAAATAATTAAATAAATCCTTCCTGTCTCTACTTGGAGATACCTCTGCTTATTTTATTTTGGGCAAGGGTCGTCTTTCCCCACACAAAACCAAACTCAGACATTTACTAGTCATGCGACTCTGGGCAAGGTATTTACCTTGCTGTCCACCTCAGTTTCCTCATTTGTAAAATGGAGAAAATAATAACACCTATTTTTCAGGGTTGTTGTGAGGATATTTGTAAAGCACTTAACCAACCCAGTATCGGGTACATATTAGGTGCCATGTAGTAGTAGTAGTGGTGGTAGTAGTAGTAGTGGTGATAGTAGCTGTGATATAGTGTTTACCATGTGCCAGCAGTGTGCTAAGTGCTTTACAATTATTATCACATGTGATCCTCAATGTTGCAATTGATTTGATCCTCAAATGTGATAACCCTGGAAGGTGGGCAATAGTATCATCACTATTTTTACAGATGAGGAAACTGAGGCAGAGATTTTTTTTAATAAGTTGCCCAGAGTCATTTAGCTAGTAACTGTCTGAGATCTGGTTTGAGCTTATGTCTTCCTGACTCCAGAACCAACCTTCTACCCACTGTGTCCCGGAATGCTTATTCTCTTCCTTCCCTTTCTCTAATTTTGTTGTTGCCATTATGGCGCCATACCTGGAACCTGATTGGGGAGTCCCCTGGCCCTGCCACAATACTTACTCTTCCTCCCTCCAAATCCCTTAGTTTGCCTTCCTTGGGAAGCAGTTGCTCATTGAGTCTGTCTGCCCTGTGGATTTGTAGAAGCAGCTCAGCAACGCCATACAGATGTATGAGAGGCGAATCCAGTGGCTTTCCATCTCCAGCAGGAGAATCTGGGGCACAGTCTGTGAAAAAAGGTACTTTCTCCTATGTGGTTCGCTGTCTCCTTCATTATGTTTTCTGTTACACAGCACTTCATACATGGAGAATTCTCATTAAACTCTTCATTAGTGATGGTATCAGTAGTAGTCAACACTTTTATCATAGGGCATCTGGATAGCACATTGGAGAGATGGAACTGTGAAGAATATCCATGTGGACTGGAGTCAGGAGGACCTGAGCTCACAGTCAAGCCTCAGACAGACACTTCCTTTGCTGTGTGACCTTGGGCAAGTCACTTCACCCTGTTTGCCTCAGTTCCCTTATCTGTAACATGAGCTGGAGAAGGAAATGGCAAAGCGCTCCAGTATCTCTGCCAAGAAAACCCCAAGTGGAGTCACAGAGAGTCAGACACGACTGAAGCAGCCAAAAAGAACAAGACCTTCATCAGGGGTTCTTATCTAGAGGCTATAGATAGGTTCAGGGGTCTGTGAACTTGTATGAGGGGAAAAAGTGAACACAAATGACAGACACAAAGTCGAGAACCCCTGATCGAGAGCAAGGACAGGAAACTTCTCGGGTGCTGAGAATCAGTAGTGAGCTTAAGCACTCTTTCCTAGGGGGCACTAGGCTTAAAGTCTAGTAAGGGGAAGAGAAATAAGGGGAAAATGTGAAAATGAAAAAGCATAAGGTGTAGGTAAATAGAAGAAGAAGGGAGAGTTGGGCAGAAGAAAAGAAAGGCACACATATATATGTGTGTGTGTGTGCGTTTGTATATGTATGTAAATATTCCAAATTACCTTCTCCAGGTCTTGATACATCCCCTTTTCTCCCTTGATGTTTGTCTGCCTCAGTTTCCTCATCTGTAAAATGGATATAACATTAGCACCTACCTCACAGGATTGTTGTGATTATGTTATCTCATATAAAATGAGATAATATTCGCAAAGTACATTTGCAAACCATAACACACCTTAAAAATGCTAGCTATTATTATTTTTGTCATTATTGTTTTCCCCACAATGACTTTTAATTTCAGGATCATTGACTCCTGGGGCTTTAAACCAAAGAAACTGAGATCAGTTTACTCGTTTCCATGCTCTACCTATCGCTGTCAAAATGTTCCATATTTTGAGACTTCTAGAGAAAGAGATGCTACACTGTTCTCAAGCCACTTTCTCTAGTATTCTGACCATACCTTTATTGGCTTCAAATTGTACAAATTTTGGATGCTGCTGAGCTCAGCTCATGAAATTCCCCCTGGAAAAAACTTTAAATAGTAAAGTGGAATAAAATAAACATTAGCTGAGAGATTCAGTTCTCCTTTTAAAGCTTGTGTTTCTTTTTAGGGTGGTTATACTGGTGGATATCTCAGTGACCAATTCCATGTACATTATTCATATACAACATTCCTTAAGACTTCTGCTCGAGGAACAATTGTCAAACAAAGATTGCTTCAACATCATTGCGTAAGCTTCTGGTGATGGGAGTGGGGTTAGATTCATCGGGAGGAAGTTTGTACAAAGAAAGGTCACTAGCAGCAAGATGAGGGTAGTGATGGATTTTATAAGGACTATCGCTCTATCTGATTTGGATGATCTCATTTTTAGCTTTGAATAATTAAGGGGTTGCAGGAGTCCTTTGGGGCAATGGTGATAGGTGGCCCCAAAACATATCACTTGATCAACCAGGATAAAATGTAACCAAATCCCCAGGCCTGGTTAGTTTTGATGACTCCTATGCTGCAAATATACAAAAACAAACAAAAAAAGACACAGATGTTCTATAAAGTTCATACTTGCCTTGCTTCATAGGATCAATTGTTCCAGAACAGAAGTTCAAAAAGAAAATACTTAAATCTCATAATATTTCAAAGACATAGTTGTCTGAATTCCTGCATTATCCTAGTTCTAACCAGTCTTTGTAAAATCTCATGGTAAAATATCAACTAATTCAGCTGAAGAGTTGAATTTAGCTAAGACCTTCCCCCCCCCCCAAGAAAAAAATCATGGAAAAACTATTTTTACCATGTTCTACTTTAATAAGAACAAAACAAATAACAGTGAAATAAGCTTGTGTCAGAGACTTATTTTTTCCAAAAAGAGTTCCTAGGCTATGTCCCAGGATCCACATATATCTAGTCCAGTCTCTCATACCTTCTATGGCTGGAGTGCTATAGAATGACTCCAAGACACCAAAAAAAGTACAAATGTGCTCATCTGTTGTCTTTGCCAAGGCAAGGAAAGCTGACTCATGGATTTTAGATTCTCAACAATAGTTAGCTAGACCCCTTTATGCTCATTAGACGAGTTTTGTTCTGTGCAAATATGTGTGTCTGTGCATGTGTGTTCACTTAAAGAGATGTTTTAACTGTGTGGTAGAAGCTGCTTTTCTTTTTCTGTTCTACACCAGTTATTACAACTAGGTGGCACAGTGGATAGAGTTCTGGGCCTGGAGTCAGGAAGAGGAGTTCAAATCCCTCTTCAGATACTTACTAGATGCATGACCTTGGACAAATCACTTAGCTTCTCTGTTTCTCAGTTTCCTAGGCTGTAAAATGGGGAAAATAATTGAATCTACCTCCCAGGACTGTTGTGAGATTCAAATGAGATATCTGTAAAGTGCTTAGTACAATGCCCAGCATATGGTAGATGCTACATAAATGCTAGCTAGTATTATTATTTCCCTGTGAAACTACAAAACAATACAAAACAAGCTCCAAAACTATTTGGAAAGGCCCCACGAGGTTGTGGATATCAAGCCATCCTCCTAACCAGAAAGAGCTCTGCTCATGTTCTTCCTCTGACATATCATGGATGACCATAAGTTGCAGAGGTGTGTTGACCTGAGTTGGAAGGAGGCTCCTCACCCTTCAGTTCTCTATTACACCAGTAAAATCACTGGTCCAATCTCTATCCCTGTCATTTTAAATAGATATCTACATTTTATTTCCCAAATGACCTTTGGCATGCTCCCCAAGAATCCCAAGAGATGAAATGGAGATAATAATAACTGTTCTATCTCATGGGGCTTATTGTAAAGGTTGTATGAGATAATATAGGAAGGGATGAGGACTGATTTCATTGTTAGAGGGAGATCCCAGGTAAGGAAACTCCCTCTACCGGTGCAGTCTGGCACCTTCTCTGCAACATGTAGTCTTAGCAGTAGAGTCCAGAGCCCTGAGAAGTCCAGTGACTTTGTCCCAGGGACAGACAGTCAGTATGAGTTAGAATTGGAATCAGATTCTGGATCTTCTGGGCTCATCTACTATGCAACACTGCTTCTCAAATACATAGGAAAGCCCCTTATAGCAATATAAACAGACAATGGTGATTGTAATGATGTTGATAGTAACAATGATGGTGATGATGATGATTCCCTTTGAAGGTTTGGAAGTATAATTGAAAGCTGGAGACCTGAGATGGCTCCCTTAACCCAAGAGAACTTGCAAAGTGCCTGGCGGTAGGTGATAGAGGGAAGATATATTACTCATTTGTCTTTGGGATGCCCAAGCTTTAGCCGTTCTTATTTCAGTCTCTAACTTTGCCTAGCCATCTCTGTCATCCTCTAATAGGTATACAATGGAAAGCCACCTTCCCCAGACCCTCTTTTCCCTCGTCCCTCTACCCACAAACATTTCTATTTTTACCCTCAGCTCCTCAATAACAGTCATATCCTCTCAGCATCCCCCTCTGAATTCTGACTTTTCCCCTCATCCTTCCAGCTGGATTTTGTCCTTGAACTGCAAGGGCAGCAGAAATGTCCTCGGTGCTATGAGGAAGGCAGTAGAAGTGGACTTCAAGGATAAAGACAAGTTCAATTCCCAAGGCATCTACATCTTCACCGGTGGAGTCCCTGATCAGGAAATGGTATGTAGGATGAGTCCTTTCGACCCTCCAGGACTTGTATCTGTCAATGATGATTGACTCACGTGCTGTTTTAAAGGTTACTACAAAATGATGGCAAACGTTTGGAAGTGATCAGGGATCTGTATAAATGAATCTAACTCCCCAGACTGGTGGCATTTAAGACAAGGAAATCTCACACACAATATAAAATCTGGCTTTCAAAGAATGCTCCACAGCACCCGATACATTGGAAATTCTGGTCTTCTGCCTGAAAAGGGAACGCAGAAAGACAAGGGAAAGGAACAGACTTTAGTTTCCTGGAACTTCTGCAGGTTTCTGGGAGTAATTCAGAGGTCAGGTCAACATCGCTTGCTTGCTTCTTCTGGAGTAATCTGGCTCCAAGCCTGGTTCAGTTATTGCTATAACAGAGGGCAGGACAACAGAGCCCCTAGGCTGGAAGTGAGCCTGCCCAATTGTCCAGAAAGTAGAAGAAATTAAATGGGAAGGGAGTAGAGGGACAAATGTACCCAGTTGCTGGGTCAGACTGCCCAGATACTTTCCAAAAGTGGATGAGGAGAATATGTTTTCCTTCTATTTCTCTTCCTATTGTTTCAGCCAGGGTGATGTAGAATTTCTTCTCTGGGATATGACTTTCCTGATGTCATCCTTGAAGAATTTCTGTTTGAGAGACCATCTAATCTGAATCCTTTTAGATTCTTCTCTAAGCATCCTTCCTCCCTTCCCAGGAAGAAGAGGGTCTTTGGGAAGCCCACTAGCCTTTCTTCCACTTAGGTGGTAACCCCTTATTGATCATCTGGCAAGAGCAATTCCATCTCCCTTCCTATGGGGAAGATAGGGCCAGGATGTTAAAGTCCAAGCTTCAGGCACCCTGTAACCTGTGAGCCCCCAAAGCTACTCATCTTCCCACAGCCTTTGGTCAGTGCCTACATCGCCGAGACCTGTAGAGGCTGTGATCTGAAGATTCATGTTTGCCTGTTCTACATCAACGAGCTAGACATGGATGGCACAGTCCCTGCCCGCTATGCTAACAGGACAGAAACAGCCTCTGCTTACAAGGAGGTTGCTCATGCTTCCAACGGGAGATTCCACTCGTTTGGTGACACAGGTTAGTGACGGTCTTGGTTTCTTTCTCCTTTTTAGTACAATTCTCTGCCTTTTCTTAGCTAATTAATAATTAGGCTATAACCTGTGCCTGACCAGAGTCGTGGCTTCATTCCTGAACAGTGATGTGTTACAAATGCACATGTAAGTGAGACACCTCTCTTTAAAAAAAATAAATAAATAAAAACCTTCCTGGCATTGTTTACCAAAACTATTAGAAATACTCCCATGGTCATGTCCTTCTTGCACACACGTCCCACATGTTGGGACCTTGTGAAGTTGGGGTCGTTTAGCTCTGGCAATAATGCATCGTGGCAGACTGAATCCAACAACTCACATTCTTGCAACTCTCTTTGAAAACAGGAATGTAAATTTCTTAGGCATACAAAATTACAATATATCCTGATCATGTGGGGGGAAATTTTCACTCAAAGACAAATATACAAATCATCATTCATCATCAAAACAGGAATTGACTCAATCAGATAAACTGCTTTGCACGTATTTAATTTTAACCACTTCTAAGAGTAACACACACCTGGAAGAGTAGATGCATACACAAAAATGTAACACTCCTACTCAGGCAAGGTAGGGGAGAGACAACCCCGGGCTGAAGGCTGCATCTGCACTTAGCAATATCTCAACCAATCAGGAGTCACATCAACCTTTGATATATGCAGTTTGCAGCCCAGAACTGCCCTTCCTCAACCATAACCAGCAGGAAGATATTACATAAAAGAGATAAACAGTGTTGGGGTTAATGAGAGGGAAATGCCACACATATACAGCAGAGAAAACATGAGGAATGGATATGGAGGCTGCAATTTGCAAGAAAAATTCCAGGAAGCCTAGACAGAGCAATAAAGATAATTTTCCTAAGTTTCCTTTGGCCCATTCCTGTTGAGGTGTGTTGAAACTCCTCATTAAGCAGAAAGAATGAGTCTCTAAAGTCTCTTACAACCTTCAGAGAGAGAGAAAAAGAAGGGAAGAGGGAGAGGGAGAGAGACGGAGAGAGAAGAGAGAGGAAGAAAGGAGAGAATATTAGAAAATATATATGTGTAGATATGTACGTGGACATGCATATATATATATATCCACATACATATACATGGCTACATGCATATGTCTGTGAATATAGATATAGATGTATACAGGATATCTGAAAAGTCAATACAGACTAAGACTTTTGAGGTACCCTATATGCATGTGTATATGTATATGTATGCACAGAGGGGGAGAGAGACTCTCTCACAGATTACCTTCTGTCAAATTCTGACCTGTAAGTTACAGGCTGAACTTTGTTTTTCTGGTTCAGTTTCTCTTCATCACATTTTGATTCTATGTTGAGTGCGGTCCCAGAATTGTCAGTTTATGCAGTATGCCTTCATGATACGCAAGAGACAAGGTAGTCATTAGGTCTCCATTCAGTCAGGTAAGGGTGTTTGTTTCCTTTTAAATGAGGAAAAATAACGCATGCATTTTTTCAGAAAAAATCTTGCCAACGCCTTCCTAAGCCCATTTCTCTAATCCTTCCCATTGTTCCTATATATCTGGCTGAGTCCAATTCAGTTCTTAGACTATTTATTTTTATGGTTTCAGTATATCTTTCACAAACACTTCTTCAAGAAACATACCAACATACCTCATATTTCACAGTGGATTTATTCCTAAGACATAAATAAAACTTCTGTGATTTAAGTCCTAAAATGGGAATAATCTCATGGAAAGATCCTAGAACCGGGAGTCAGACTTGGCTAACATATAACCTTAAGCAAGCTGATTCATCCCACTGCCTCAATTTCTTCATGTATAGATTGTTAATTATCATATCTACCCTACCCACATTCCAGGATATGAAATACTGGTATAAAATCACAGGCATGAGTGTTATTTGAAAAGCATAAAGCCAATTTCAGAGCTGGAAGAGACCTTAGAAATCATCTATGATCCTAAGACCAGACCTAATGTTTCATTTCATGGGTAAGGAATTGGAAACTCTGGGAGCGTAAACAACTGAACCAGGATCTTGAAGCGAATTAATAACAGAGCTATAAACAGAATCTGGGTCTGCTAACAATAACAGCATCTAATATGTGCCAGGCATTTTACAAACATCATTTCATTTGATCCACACAACAACCCTGCAGAATAGGTGCTGTTAGTATCCCCCTAAGCAGAAGTGGACAGATTTGCCCAAGGTCACACTGCTAGGAAGTGTCTGAGGTGGGATTCAAATTCAGACCTAGTGTTCTATCCACTGAGCCACCTAGCTGCCTCCCATGCTCTTTCCATCTGTATACTAAGTCAAAACATATGGAAGATATATATATATATATACATATATATAAAATATATTATTCATATATTTTAATTATCATATCAATGATGATGTTGATATTACAAGACAGGGACTGGATCTGTGATTTTATTATTAGCACACATCAGGATCTTCTCTGAAAACTTATGACCTGTGTTGTGCTTTTTACTTGTGTTTCTGGGCCATCTAGTTCCCAGCAGTATTCCCATCTAGTAGGGATTTTATAAATACTTACTGATTGATTAATAAACTTGACTAAAACAGAGAAAAAGTGCCCACAGTCATGCTTCCAGTATTTGTCAAGGGTGAGACTTGAATTTAGGCATCCTTGCTTTGACACTGCCTTTCTATAGCCTTAGATATAATCCTGATAATAATTATTAAATAAAGGAACCTAAGGTTAATCATCTTATAAAGCAATCAGATACACGTAACTTATATTTTGTATAAATCTGGATCAGTATATATTGGGCTCCTTGTAAGGCAAGGTCCAATTTGCCAAGACCCGAGGTTAGTTTTAGGATTTAGATGTGGAATCAAGGCTTTGTTCTTAGTAAGGGGTGATAAGGTGTGGTGGGGAAAGCCTGAAATGGGGAGCCAGGCTATGTAAAACATTTAAACCTTTCCTCCAAGCTACCAAAGAAAGCAGCTATGAACATAATTCATCCAAGTTCCAATGGGTCCCTGCAGAACACAAGCTTCTGTTGTTTTAATTAACTCCTCTGGCATAGTTCTTGCTTAAAACCAATTTCCCACAGTCACTCAGTGTTTTGCTTCCAGGCATCTTCGAGAGTGATGATATCAGTACTATCGCCTTGGAGATGGAAAAGGCCAACAACTACTCCCAAAAGGTGCCTTCTTCTGTGACAATTACCTAATTACCTTCCTTCAGTAACAGGGTTTTCCCACTCTTTTCCCCTCCACCACCACCCCCACTCAAACACAGGGGCTTCCAGTGTGCTAAATCAATGAGAGCTTCTCTTTTTTAAATCCAGGTCTTTGGAATTATTTCAGGGTAAAAGGAGTAGCGATATAGTTAGGACTGCCCCTAAACAAAATTACAAGGGAACTTGGGCCTCTCCCTTCCTTCCTCCCTCCCTCCTTTCTTTCTTTCCTTCCTTCCCTTCCTCCTTACTTCTTCCCTTCCTTCTTTCCCTTGCCATTCTGTATCTATACTTAGGTTGTTCCCCCCTGCCTAGACTGTCTCATACCTTCTACCATTCCACCACCTTCTAAAAGTATATTTATTCTTTAAGGCCTAACTCTAATTCAGACTCTTCCATGATGACTTCCCTGAACCCTTCCCCCTCCAACCATCCAGCCAGAAGTGATTTCTTTTTCCTTCACACTCCTATAGTACTTATTATCTGTACTATTTGTTTGGCACATATATTGCTTTATATTGTAATTATTTATATGCTTATCTCATTTTCCCTTAACAGCTCTAGCTCCCTGAGAGCCCAGAGACTGTCTAATTCATCTTTTTATCCCCTACAATATAAGCAAGCACAATGGCTCACACATAACTGCAGTGCCCGGTAAATTTTGAACAAATAAGTGATTCTCAGGTCCCTTTCCCAGGCACCCAGCTTTCTCAGTTTTCCCTGGTACCCCTTTTTTTCCAAATGGTACCCTTCTAGTAGCATAGAATCCTTCTTTGCATCTTCTCTAAAATCCTTTCCTATACCTCATCAAAACATACCACCCTCATCTATTTCTCTTTGTCTCACTCCCTTCAGTTCCTTTGATTCAACTGGATCTAATAAGTGAATTTATGTCATCACTATTGGGTGATGTTGGCTCCTTATTATGTTAATTATTCTAGGTCTGATACTTCTGTTTTAATGGGAACCTTCAATATCTGACCTAGGAAGAATTTCAGGCCATTAAAAGAAGAAGCTGTAGGGCCAATGGACCTTTGGAAAATCTTCCTATCTGACCACAAAGTCAACCTACTCGGTCTATAGGTTAATGAAGTTACAGAAGCCAAGGTTGCTATCTATACTCCATTTGGAAAAAACGAAAACAATGCTGCTGTGATTAATGCTAAGCAGTGACTACAAGGCCATCCAGTATTTCTAAAGGAAGGGCCTAGGGGGCCCACTTTCAATAAGTTCCCAAAGGCCCCATTACTTGTAATAAGGCTGGTAGGACCTGCGTCTAATGCATGCAGGTTCACCACCACCACTATCCATGAACTGAACTTGTCCTTGATATTTAGACCAGACAACAAATTGGCACTGACATTACACTTCACCCTTTCAGTGTGCTTTGCTGGTAGCATCCCTCAAAAACCAGTCTGGAAGCCTGGCTGAAAGCCCACCGGTATCCAAAGAAGAACCAAAGGTGTTCAAGGAAAAAAGTCAGCCTCGGAAACTTTGCTGCCCTAAACCCACCACACTCTCACACGCCAGAATGGTTTGACTCCCCTCTATTAATTACAATGAGTTGTGTTGTTTTTCAGTCATGCCCAATTCTTCATTATCCCATTTGGGGTTTTCTTGGCAGAGGTACTGGAATGGTTTGCCATCTTCATTTTATAGATGAGGAACTGAGGCAAACAGGGTTGAGTCTCACCCAGGGTAATACAGCTAGTAAGTGTCTGAGGCCAGATTTGAACTCAGGAAGAGGAGTCTTCCTGGCTCCAGGTCCAGCAGTCTATCCCCTACACCACCTAGCTGCACAACAATGAATACCTTTGTGTTTTACCTTGTCTCTTGATCATTCTGAGGATTTTGAAACAGCTGCGGCTAAGGACACAGTCCAGGGCCCCAGGATAAAGGATGGAAGTTGGGTAACCAAGAAATAATAACCAGCATCTCCATCTTACTAAAGGCCAGAACCTGTAACAGCTCAAATCTCAGGGGATGGTAGGGGGATGGCAGCACTTTGTCCACTGCTTGTCAGCTTAGGCTATCTGGTGGGTAGATTGGGTCTGCAAAAGATGTCAAAGCTAATTTGAATTTGAACCTAATTCAATTTGATTTGCCTGGATTGGCTTTAGAGGACAGTGGTAGGGGAATAGAGTTGGCACTTGAGATGGGCACCATCATATTTAATGGAAGTGAGGCAGTGGAGACTTGTTCTGTAAGAGTATCTGGGAACCAGAAGGAGCTGGAACAGACTGAAGGACTATAGCTAAACCTGTTAGGATCAGAAAGAGAAATAAGGAGAGGGGAGAAGCAGCAGATGGTTTAGTCTTCATCCTGGTCAAATCCACATAAAGTCACTTTCTCATCTTCACCGTTAGAAGGGCATCTTATTCACAGATATCAGGTTTGTTTCTGTGTGTATGTGTGTTACCTAACACATCTGAGTCCCCAGGAGGACGGTCTGGACCTTCCAAAAAACCCCAGAGCTGACAGCCTGTAGCAGAGCTTGGGAGTAGAAACAGGGAGATGAGACACATGCCCCTCCATTGTTTAACAATGATATTAATGTTTTAATAATGTTAATAATGTTTTAACGTGACACT
This sequence comes from Pseudocheirus occidentalis, assembly GCA_028646575.1. Classification (NCBI taxonomy): domain Eukaryota; kingdom Metazoa; phylum Chordata; class Mammalia; order Diprotodontia; family Pseudocheiridae; genus Pseudocheirus; species Pseudocheirus occidentalis. Next base: position 330,957,324 of record CM053594.1, read on the forward strand.
TTTTCTTAATGAGGCATCTGTCCCTGAAAAAACATGGCTACCATTCAGTCAGCACTCAATTCCATTCACACAGAAGTCTTCATACAGGGGTTTCATTCAGACTTCCAGGGCCTGCATCCTTTCCCACCCTGCCCTCCAAACACTTGTCTATGGTTAAGAAAAGAAAATCCCACAGTCCTAGGACCTTTCTCTTATGATCTGGTCCAATAGTAACTGAACCAAAGGCCTAGGCCCCTCTCTCAAGCTCTACCTTGCAAGAATTATAGTAACAGGTTGAAAAAAAGTTCTCGGAGGCTAGAATATTACTGGGATGCAGACGGCATAAAGACCGAGACATCTTTATTTTTAGAACAATAAAAGTGATCCTGACAAAGACAAGACCATCTCCACAAAGAATCTGACACGGCCCTCAAACTCCAGCAAACCAGCCATCCTTTCAGGTAAGAGAAGGCACAGGCTCCAGCATGTTTGGGAACTGGGGGAGAACGAAGAAAAAGTATTTACATGAAGATCAGTTCTGTTAGCCAACAACTCAATACAAAATCCAAACCAGGCGTAATACACAGCGCAGATAACAGAATAGCAGATAATATCAGAGCAGATGACCCAGATCCAGCTACTCAAAGAGTACCTAAATTTGCCAAAAAAATCATGGGACCTCCGTGGCAAACTTCAAAAGAATAAGTGTAGATCTAACGAGTATGTTGCAGCCTTAATTGCCTCAGGACCTCCAAGTCATACTAGAGTGTCACGGGATGCAGCAACCAAGAACTAAGTCTTCCAGTTCAGAGTGGAGTTTGGGATTTAAGGAGTTAAGCTAGAAAACAACACGGTGCTAATCAGCATGATTTCCCGGATCTGAAATGGCACATTTTTCTACTTTTCTAGGCCAGCCGGTGAAAGATTTGGATCCAAGTAAGGGAAAGAAGAGAATCAAACCGGCAAAGAACAAGCCGACCACATCTTTTGTATTGGTTACTGATCAAGGGAAAGACGTAGGTAAGCAAGTAACTGACCTCCAGTTCTGGGCCCCAGAGTAAGACCATCTGAAAGGTCTCTACTCGGAACCTCTACTTGGTAGTTGTAAAAGAATTATCTGTCCATTGGAGGGGTCCTTCCTTTCCTGAGAGGCTATTTCTGGAGCAAAGCTTTCTGTGGTTTGACACCTACTAACTCACTGATGGGATTTGCAAAGACTGTGATGGGGGAAAGGCATCTAAAACAGACAAAAATGTATAACTGTATTAAAAAAAAAAGGGGAGCACCAACCCTGGTTAGGAGGACTTGAGTTCAAATATGACCTCACACATGTACTAGCTGTGTGACCCTGGGCAAGTCGCTTAACCCTGTTTGCCTCAGTTTCCTCATCTGTAAAATGAGCCGGAGAAGCAAATGGCCAACCACTTCAGTTATCTTTGCTGAGAAAACTCCAGATTGGGTCATGAAGAGTTTTACACGACTGAAACAACTGAATAACAATAACACCTTTATTCTTAAAAAAAGAGAAAAAGAAAAGAAACTCCAAAATTCCACTTCTTTAGCTCTCATATGTTAGGAAAAGGTCCCCTTACCATACAGGTAATGGGTGGGAGTGGAATCAGTTTACTCTGGAAACACAGTCTGTGTTATTGTGAAATGGTAGCAATCAAGTTAAATGATTTACTTAAGAGTAAAGAGAGGTCCCAAGCTGATTCATTTCCACACGGTCTCTGTTGCTTGGTTCAAATTTCTACTATTTAGTGGGTGATGCCCGAGATCACATAGTGAATAGAACACAGGACTTGGAGTCAGGAAGACCTAAGTTTGAATCCTGCCCCAGATACTTTTCTAGCTGTATGACCCTAAGCCAGTGGTTCTCAACCTTCCTAATGCCGAGACCCTTTAATATTCGTTTGCGGGCATATCTGGGCATATCTGCATGTGGGTGGACCTGCCTGGAGACGGATAGAGAAGTGTGTCTCGGTTCCCAACACCAGTGGAAATATGTGTTTTCCAATGGTCTTAGGCAACCCCTGTGAAAGGGTCGTTCAACCCCCAAAGGGGTCGTGCCCCACAGGTTGAGAACTGCTGCTAAGCAAATCACTTAAACTTTCTTAGCCTTAGTTTCCTCATCCATAAAATCGGGATAATAACAGCCACCTATATCCCAGGGTAATGGTGAAGATGGGATGAAATAACACGCAAAGCATTTTGTAAACTTTAAAGAACTATATGAATGCTAAGTTCGTTCTTTAAAAAGTAACAAACTTGAGGCAGCTAGATGGAGCAGTGAATAGAGCACCAGCCCTAGAGTCAGGAGGACCTGAGTTCAAATATGACTTCAGACACTTAACACTTACTAGCTGTGTGACCTTAGGCAAGTCACTTAACCCTAATTGCCCTGCTTTCCCCCCTCCAAAAAGCAAAAAATAAATAACAAACTTCACATTTCAAAACTGAATGAGGCTAAGCATAATAGCTCATGTCTATAGTCTGGGCTACTGGGGAGAATGAAGTTGGTGGCTTGAGTTCTGTGAGACAATAGGGCTGAAAGCCTATAAGTATGTCACCCTAATTTAGAAAGTAGGAGTTAGGGGTGGCTAGGTGGCACAGTGAATAGAGCACTGGCCTGGAGTCAGGAGGACCTGAATTCAAATCCAGCCTCAGACACTTGACACAAATCTAGCTGTGTGACTTTGGGCAAGTCACTTAACCCCAATTGCCCTCTAAAGAGCAAAAAAAAATTAGGAGTTAAGCTAGAAGACAACATGGCACTAACCAGCATGGCTTCCCCCATCTGAAATGGTCAAATGCTCTCCTGTTCTAGCCCAGCCAGTGATATATTAAGGGTCAAATAAGGTAAAAAAGATTAAATAACCAAAGAAAGGACCAACAACATATTTTTCATTATTTATTAACAAAGGGAAACGTTCACCAGTGTGGTAAACCACCAACTGTGGAGGGCCACCAGTCTGCTTAAAGAAGGCCAAACCAACCCAGGTCAGAATATGGAGCAGGTTAAAGTTTCCATGCTGATCAGTACTGGGATCAGCACATGAGTAGCTACTCTATTTCCAGCCTGGGAATGAGATTAGAAGACCCATTGTCCCTAAAACAAAAACAAAACAAAGCAAGTGACATCGAGAATTGGTGCCAAGAAGGGGTTATATGCTTGATGTAAATATCTTTCTTCTAGATGCAGCACCAAAGAAAAATCCATCAATAAAGGCTGCTAAAAAACCTCTATCTTCCACTGAACTTCCTCCAAAAGATGACATTTCCTCAACTGAAGAGGTATTAAGTTATCCATACAAATAAATATCTCCTGAACAATGGTTCAGAACCTAGAGTGCTGGACCCAGAGTCAGGAAAACCTGAGTTCAAATCTGTCCTCATATAGTTACTTGCTGTGTGACCCTGGGGAAGTCACCGCACCTATTTGCCTCAGTTTCCTCACCTGTAAAATGATCTGGAGAAGGAAATGGCAAACCACTCCAGTATCTTTGCTAAGAAAACCCCACATGTGATCACAAAGGGTCAGACACAACCGAACAATGAAAACAACAAAGAACAACCAATTAAATTAGTACTCCTAATCTTTTTTAGTATAAAGACCCTTTTTAAAATATCTAATAAAATGTTGAGGACTTTCCTATGATACTGTGGTAACTCTTCTATTAGGGTCCACTAATTAACAAAATATTTGAGAAAGCATAATTCTTAAATAAATTTGTACTTCATTTATTACAGAAGTATCTACATACCTTTGCGGGGAGGGGAACATATACACAAGACATTGGTCCAAAGAAGTTATATTTGCTTATTTATTATACTCTAGTCTTATACCTATTTTATTGGAGTTATATAAAAATCAAAGTGGTAAAGCTTGATATGCACATGGACTTGTCGCATTCTGCCAGGAACAATCCACAAAGGGCCCACAGGCCACAGCTTAAGAGCTCAAAAGCTCCACAAATGAATTGTTTTCTTTAATTTTTCTCTCAGTTAACAAAAGTCTATTTTTCTCCCCTCGCACCTCTCCCCTCCACTGGAAAAAAAAATAAAATTCTTGCAATAAATAAGATAATCCAGCAAAACAAATCCCTGCATTGGCCATGTTCAAAAAGTGTATGTCTTGTGCTACACTCTGGGTGTATCCCTTCTCTCTTGGAACATAAGTAGTACACCTCATGGTCGGTCCTAGAGAATCATGGTTGGTCATTGCATTGACCAGAGTTCTGTAATTTTTCAGAGTTGTTTTCTGATCCTGCTCACTTCACTCTGCAGTAGGTCTTACGTATCTTCTTGGGTTTCATTGAAAGCATCCGTTTTATTATTTTTTTTCAGTACCCCATTAAAGCAATTTGTCACTATGCCCAGAAAGCTACCAAACTGTCTCTTTGACCCAGCTATCCCACTAGGCCTCTACGCCCAAAGAAATCAAAGAAAAAAATAAAAGTATCTGTATGTATCAAAATATTGCAGCTCTTTTCATCAAAAACTGACAACTTAAGGGGATGTCTTCCTTTTGGGAAATGGCCAAACACACTGAAGCATGTGAATTGAATGGAATATTATTGTGCCATAAGAGATAACGAAATGGAATTTTAGAGAAAACTAGAAAGACCTGTCATCATGGAGTGAAGTGAGCAGAGCCAGGAGAACAATGTGGACAATGACAATACTCTAAAGACAAATAGTGAAAACTATACTATGGAGAAAAACAACTTTCAAACACTGGGGAATTCTGATCAATGCCATGATAAAGCTGGAGTCCAAAAAAAATAAAGTTGAAACATGATATTCACCAGCTGACCAAGAGGAAGTGACCTTTAAGAGCAGAGACATATATTTTCAGACATGGCTAATGTGAGAATTTGGTTTGCTATGCTATGTAGCTATATATTAAAGTCTTTATTTTTCAGTATTTTTTATTTGCTCATATTGGTGTGTAGGAGGAACAGATAAATTTAAAAGCTTATTAGTTGAAACTTTTAAACAAAAAAGTATTGCATCACGTTCATATACCATTAATTGTTCAGCCGTTCTCTTAACTGATGAGCTTAGAGTCTCTTGTTCTTTTCCACCAAAAAAAATAAAAATAAAAAATTGTTATACATAGCTCTGTACATATAGTAGCTTTTCTTCTTTTGATCTCTTTGGGGTCTATGTATACAGAGAGTTTGTAGGCTCTTCAAAGATGAGAACCTCATTCACTATTTCTTGGGCTTCTGCTTTTCAGAAGCTAGTCCAAAGCACTCCCCTCAAAGGGTGCTTTACACATATGACCTTTTAAACTCCTTTTGAGCTAGACACACCATGGCCAGTCTATTCAATTCAATCCTATAAACATTTATTCAGAGTTTGCTATCTGTGAAACGTTGGCAATACAGGAGTATAAAATTGCATAGTCCCCTGCCTTCATGAAACTTAATATCTAATAAAAGTGATAAAACATGAACACCAATAAGTATGAACAGTGGGCTGTAAACTTGCTGCAAATTTTACATTTAAGGTCTTTTAGTGGAGGTAATGATTCAATTGATCAGATACATGATTGATTCCTCAAATAATATTGTATTCCTTTATTTTAAAGTGGTTGACAAGTTGCAGCTTGAAAAAACTGAAGCTAGAACTACCCAAACTCTTGTTTGGTGCAAACTCTATTCATCAGAAGAAAATGGAAGATGCCTTACAGAAGCAAATTTCATCCAAAGTCCTCAACGACTTCCCAATCACAGAAGTCAAGGTCAGTTCTGATTTTCAGCCTCACCAAATCCTGTATGTAGCAGCTTAGCCTAGTCTGCTAGGTTGTGCAGGGCTGGAGTATGTTGCATGGTTAAGTAGCTCATCATTGCTAATTTGCTTGCTGCTAAGACAGGCCCTCAAACTCAGATTGCTTTAAGCATCTTAAATGAGGCAGCCCTTCAGAGTGCAGAAACATCTGTGTTCTGGTGCATGGGAAAAGGGTTTTAGATCAGCCTCAGAGGCACTGAGGGACACACTCAAGAAAAGTGGTTTACTCAAATGTATTAAGCAAAGGACTGCAAAAAAAAAATTGCAGCCAAGGACAACTGCGCTGAAGTTGATAGAACCTTAAGGAAATATCTCCTGCATTTGCCCTTACAAACCACATTATCAGCATCTGACAGAACTGCAAATCTGGCTAAAGGCAACAGAATCAAAAGTAATCATTTGTAATGCTTAAAGGTTTACAAAGTGCTTTCCTTATCTCATTCTGTTCTCATGACAACCCTGGGAAGGTGTGCCATTATGGTCCACATTTTACAGAGCAGGAAACAGAGGTAGATGACGGTGGAGTGACTTACCCCTGATCACTAAGTATCCAAGGCAACATTTGAACATAAGCCTTCCTGACTCCAACTCCAGCACTCTATCCACTACACTACCTAGTTGTCCCAAGAACTTTTGGTAAACTCCTGTCCAATTTAATCCATCTACGTGGAAATCATGCCTCCCTCACTGCTTATGATCTGGTTTCCCATCAATTTTTTTGTTTTAGCTTTGAGATTGGTCTGTTTTATTGTTGCTTTAATTACAATGATAGCATTTGCCATAAATCCTCACAGTCCTATTCAAGAGTGTAAATTCCATAAATATATAGGACTTAGTTTCAGAGCAAAATTATGCTGAACAGATGTTTGGGAGAGCATTAACCACAAATAAAATAAAAATGGTTTAGTGGGATTGAGGGAAGAAAGAGGTGAAGTAGAGAAGAGAGCTGTGAATTGGGCTGGCAAAAGAAAAAAGAGGTTCATTGAAATATTTTCAAGTGGGAAGATGTTCTCTCTTTGGCCCATTCACTACCAGAATGAAGACCATTCTAAGCAACCAGACAGTTGACATTTCAGAAAATGTTGACATTTCTCGTAAGGTTTGGATAGTTATTGTGAAGGGGCCCAGAGGAATCCTCCATAGGGATTTCAACCATATCAATGTTGAGCTCAGTCTCCTTGGAAAGAAGAAAAAAAGGCTCCAGGTAGACAAGTGATGGGGAAATTGAAAAGAACTTGCAATCATGTACACAATCTGTAGCCATGTACAAAACATGATCAAAGGTGTTACCCTGGGTTTACCTCATTACAAGATGAGGTCTGTGTATGCTCACTTCCCCATCAATGTTGTTACTCAAGAGAATGGCTCACTTGTTGAAATAAGAAATTTATTGGGTGAAAAATATATCCGAAGAGTGCACATGAGACCAGGTATTGCTTGTGCTGTTTCTCAAGCCCAGAAAGATGAGTTAATTCTTGAAGGAAATGATATTGAACTTGTTTCAAATTCAGCTGCCCTGATCCAACAGGCCAACACAATCAAAAACAAGGATATCAGAAAATTTTTCGATGGCATCTATGTTTCTGAGAAAGGCACAGTGCAATAAGCTGATGAATAAGTTGGAAAAGATGCCAAAGGCCACCGTGTCCTGAGGAGTCAACACTTATTCAGATGTCAAAATAAAAATACTTTTTGTCAAAAAAGAAAAGAAATATTTTCAAGTGTCCAGAAGAGAACAAAAGGAAGAGCAGCAGGACTTACAGACAAGCAAGATAGCTTTGAAAGTTACCTGAATGTATCATAAACTTTAAAACAAGTTATACGTAATAGTGATCCACAATTTAATGTTTATACTCCTTCTATTCTACCATGTATATGGAAATACTCATGTCATTTAGGTTTAAATACAAAATAAAAATACACCTCTGCTCTCAATCAGTGATGTCAAACTCAAATAGAATTGAACCAACTTAAACCATATTCAAGGATCCCTGTGGGCTCCATATTGACTTAGTTTTCAAATGTAATATTATCTATTTTTATTGTATTTTTATTTGTCCTGCTAAATATTTCCCAATTACTTCTTTTTTTGGAGGGGAGAAGGCAAGGCAATTGGGGTTAGGCGAGTTGCCCAAGGTCACACAACTAGTAAGTGTCAATTGTCTGAGGCCAGTTTGAACTCAGGTCCTCCTGACTCCAGAGCCAATGCTCTATTCACTGAGCCATCTAGCCGCCCCTTCCCAATTACTTTTTAATTTGGCTCAGCTGAGTGTTGTCAGCCACACTCCTGTTTGGCATCTCGGGTCTGGGAAACTCTCTAAAACTATACTTTTCAGGGACCAAGAAGTTCTCCATACCAGTAAAATCACAAGTCCAGCTCCTCTCCCTAAAATAGATGACAAGAATCAGAAGAAATATTTCTCCATTCCTCTTGTGTGCTTTCCCCATCCTAGGGCATGATAAAGCATCTGCAGTGCCAGAATAAGGATTTAGAAGAGTACATAGAACAGACAGAGAAGGTGGTAACGTGTTATATGGAACGGCTTCAGTGGCTGCTGACAGGTAAATTTCTCAACCGTGAAGGGTATTCAGGATGCAGGGAATAACAGCACACAGCTGCCTGTGCTATCAAAGCCCAAATTTTGATTCCAAGATCTTTTAAACCCTTCCTTTCCCAAATTCAGCTCCCAAGCAGTAAGAATTATTAAATCAATCAATAAACATTAAGTGTTTAATACGTGCCAGGCATCCAGGTAGGTGCCATGGAAAAAAGATAAAGGGGAAACAGTCCCTGCCCTCATAGTGCTTACATTCTAACAGGGGAAACAGTGAAGAGCTTATGAGTACATACAGAATATATGCAAAATGAACTGCCCACTGGAGGGTGGGGGGTGGGAAGCAGAGGGCGTTTGATATTTTATTGTATTTTTATTTATTTTGTTAAGTATTTCCAATTACATTTTATTTTGGTTTGGCCTGCACTTAAGAAGATTTGAGTTGTCCTTGTGTTTGATACCTCTGTTCTTAAAGCAGTCCCTCCTAACCAGTATGTCAAGATATTCAAGTGTGTTACCAGGATGTCCCTTCCATAATATGATCTCTTGAGTTTCCTTACTTTGCTGGGCCAGTTTTTTTAAAAAAATAAGAATAAGTGTGAAGATGCGGAGAAGGATGGGGTGGGGGGGTATGTCCATGGACAGTGATGGTCATGGGAAATGGAGGACATCTACTCAGAAAATCAACCAATCCCATGCAAACTGGCACACCCATTTCTTCTCCCTGTTCTCTCTGTCCACTTGTTCTGGGTACATTTTGGTGTGCCCTGCTCAGGTTCCCGCGGCCAGGAGAAACATACATTGTGAAGGGTACATGGTACACATGTTGAGTCTCACACAGTGACATTCTTCAACCTTCGACTAAGAAGAAAAGGAAACTAAGGCAAAGGATTTCTCTATAGGTGGACTTGCCAGAAACCTGTGAGAGTCATAAAATCACATAATATTAGACCTAGAAGTTCTTCTTGACCAACCCATTTGTTTTACAGATGATGAAACTGAGGCCTAGGGATGAGACATGATTTGCCCAAAGTCATAATTAGTTTGTGACAGAGCCGGGACCAGAACCCAGGTCTCCCAGTACTGTCCCCAGCCCCAAAGAGTCGTCTCACCCTGAATTTTAGCTACAAATGATATTTCCCAACAGGATGTCATCTGAGAAAGGCTCAAGCAATAAAAAATGTATTGAAGATTTACTATGTTAGGCACCGTGGGATATGCTATGTGGAGAATTAGAAATAAAAAAAACCATTAAGTTACGCCTCATTCTTCTTCTGGTCCCCATATTCATCAGGAAGCCGTCGACTATTTGGCACCATTTTGGAGAACAAGGTCTGTGTCATGATAGACCTATCAGAGTCCATGGGGTTATATCTGCAGCAGCTGAAGAAAGAACTGAATTTGCTGATTTGGGAACAGTTGAGAAAATGTAACAGGTAAGAACAAGGAGCCCTGGGGAGGAGGGAACCTGTCCAGAGATACAGAAAGCTTCCTGCCAAAAGATTATATAATTCAGTAAACCACCCCTCCATAGTCAACTCATGGCCTAGTTAGTATATCTTCATCAATCTCCTTTCCGTTAAGCAAGGAGATGAGTGTTTCTAAAGCACATTTTGAAATATCCAAGAGCAGAGATTCTCAAACCTTTTGGCATCAAGTAAAAGTTATTATTTACTCTTCAAATTATTAACAACCCCAAAGAGTTTTTGTTATTTTAGCTACATCTCTTGATATTTACCATATTAAAAATTAAAACTGAAAAAATTTTAAAATATTTATTGTTGTTTAAAAATAACAACATGTTAACATATTTTAAGAAAAATATTTTTTAAATAATTAGCAAGATATGCTTTACATATTTTGTAAATCCCTTTAATGTGTACTTTAGTAAAAGATGGCTAGATTCTCACATCTGCTTCTGCATTCAATCTGTTGTGATAGATTGTTTTGATCAAAGTATATAAAGTAAATCTACCCTCACACATGGGAAAAATTGGAAAGGGGGAAAATATGTGAATAGACAATGTCTTAAGTTTTAT
>CM053594.1:330968192-331032629 GCA_028646575.1 Pseudocheirus occidentalis
TCTCTTTCTCTCTCATACTCTCTTCCTCTCTCCCTTTCCTTCCGTCTCTCTCTCTCCCTCTCCCTCTCTCCCCCGCCAACTTCCATCCTCTACTGCTCCACTCTCTTTGCCCTCAGCTTTAACCTACTCGGTTTTGCAGAAGACCTATATGCATGGCAAGACAGACTGGTAGACTCCACAGATGAAGTATGCCACAATGCTGTGAAGTGGGTAACCACACTGGAAGCCCATGCAAGTACTTCCATCCTGAGAGCTTTACTGGCAAGTTCCACCACCTTCCCTGTCTTTTCCCTTTCCCCTAACTCCTGGCCCCTGCTCCCAAAGGAGTGGAAACAGAGGAAGGGGATCCAGAGATAGTTTGGAATGACTGGGAAGTACCTTGGTACTAAATGACAAGTTGCTGGGAACAACAGATGACCTTTGAGCACTTGAGTTCTAACTCAGTTCTTAATGATGCTGGCACTCCTTGGACCCGCTGACTCTCTAAACCTCATGGTGCTTTTTTTCAGAAAGCTTTCACTTTCCAAGATGTAAAAGGACTGTATCTTCTAACTGATGCAAAGTCAGACTTGAACTGCAGTCTTGTTCTAAATGAAGTTGAAAAGCTCAGGAAGAAAAAAAATATTAAAGTACATTGCATTTCTTTTAACTATTCATCTAAAAGAGATCGGGAGACAAGGTAAGAGGGCAGGAACCTTGTGTTTAATATCCTTACACCACTTCACATCAGAGGGTAAAGTTAGAGATTTGTGATCATTTACAAGTTAGGGTTTTTTTAATTTTTAAAAAAGTTTTAAATTTATTTTTAGTTTACACCATTAAGTTCCACAAGCTTTTGAGTTTTAAATCTTCTCCCTCTCCTTCCCCTTCCCCCTCCTCAAGATAGCCTGCATATAGGTTCTACATATATATTATGATATACATATATATGATTATACATATAGCCTGATATAGGTTCTACATATACATTCACATTAAACATATTTTCACATTAGTCATGTTGCAAAGAAGAATTATAACCAATGGAATGAACTATGAGAAAGAAGAAAGAAAACAAAATGAGAGAGCAAATAGTATCCTTCAATCTGCATGCAGATTCAGACTCCACCATTCTTTCTCTAGCTGTGGATAGCACTTTCCATCATGAGCCTCTTGGAGTAGTCTTCGAACCTTGCATTGTTTAGAAAAGTCACGTCTATCAAAGTTAGTCATTGCACATTGTGGCTGTAACTGTGAACAATGTTCTCCTGGTTCTGCTTCCCTCACTCAGCATCAGTTCATATAAATCTTTCCAGGTTTCTCTGAAGTCTACCTGTTCATCATTTCTTATAGCACTTATAGTATTCCATTAGCATTCATATACCACAGCTTGTTCAGCCATTCCCCAATTAATGGACATCCCCTCAATTTCCAATTCTTGGCCATCACAAAAAGAGGTGCTATAAATATTTTTCTGCATGTGGGTCCTTTTCCCATTTGTATGATCTCTTTGGGATATATCCCTAAAAGGGGTATTGCTGGGTCAAAAGGTTTGCACATTTTTATAGCCTTTTGGGCATAGTTCCAAATTGTTCCATGAGTTAGTTTTGAGCTGTGATACATATAGACAAAACCTTCCCTGGTAGGTCCTACTTAAGACTATTCTTCATTAAGTTTTGAAAATTTTTATCAACTTTTCCAATCATAATGTTAGAGAACCTTTGGAAATATTTTTAATGCTCAGTAACTATATCTCTTTTAACACCTAACTCCTAACTTGCCCAGCTGAGTGTCCTTTGTATATGTAACCCAATCAATCAATAAGCATTAAATGCCTACTAAGTGCCAGGTACTGTGCCAAGTGTTGGAGATAAAAAAAGAGGCTAAAGACAGTCACTGCCCTCAAGGAGCTTACAATCTAATATGTATATTAGATATATATTAGATCTGTATCTAAAATATATAAATTATAGATAGCTATGCAAATAAACATATTCAAATGCATGCAAATAAATATACTGAAAACAAGTTATATTATATTATATATTATATTATACATATTATATTATTATATATATTATATATATATGATTATATAATATAATATATAATTAACATGAGGTAAGGTAGAATTAAGAGGGGTAAGGGAAGACTTCCAGTAAAGGAAAGGATTTTGATTAGGTCTTAAAGGAAGCCAGGGAGGTCAGGAGTCAGAGCAGGGGAAGGAGAACATTCTCGGCATATGGGACAGCCAGAGAAAATGCCTAAAGCCAAGATGTAGAGTGTCTTGTTCATGGAACAGCCAGAAGGTCGCCAGTGCTGGATCCATGAATATGTGGCAAGAAGTAAGGTGTAGGAAGACTGGAAAGGTAAGAGGGTGCTAGGTTATAAAGGACTTACTTTATATTTTGCTCCTAGAGGTAACAGGAAGCTACTGGAGTTTACAGTCACTTTCAGTGACTGAGTGAAGGGTGGACTGGAGTAGGTGGGCAGACCCCCACTCGGCTATCGCAGTAATCAAGATGTCAGATGATGAGAGCCTGCTCTAGCATGTAACAGTATCAGAAGAGAGAAGGGGGTGTGTACAGGAGTGGGAGATTTGGCCATACTCTTTATGTGTAGGGAAAGCAAAGCTTGCCAGCATTTTCTCTTTGACCTATATGTGTTTTCTTTTTTAGAAATTAAGTTTTTATTGATTTTTTTAATACCTGTGTTTTCTAGTGAGATATACATGGCATTGGTTTGTTGTTGTTGTTGTTGCTATTGTTGGGATTTCTTTTTGAGGGGGGAAGGCAGGGCAATTGGGGTTAAGTGACTTGCCCAAGGTCGCACAGCTATTGTGTGTTAAGTGTCTGAGGCTGGATTTGAACTCAGGTCCTCCTGAGTCTGAGGCTGGTGCTCTATTCACTGCACCACCTAGCTGTTGTTTTACATTATTTTACAGATCTCTTTAATGTGTTACATCTCTGTGTGATAGCAAAATCAAGGGTATAACCATCTTTATGTGTAGCTGAGGTAGAGTGAAAAACTAGGTCTGGGGAAGAGACTAGCTTGAGGAACTGAGTTTTTAGGGTGTTTGAGAGTCAATATGCATGTTGAAGGCCCCTGGTAAGAGGGCAGGAGTTGAGGAGAAGAAAAAATTATGAGTCATGTACCAAACTCCTTAGGGTTTGCAGACAATAGCTACCAGGATTTTGATTGCCGTGAACCTCAAAGTAGGAGAGGTTACTGAGTTATGAAAGTAGGGGAAAGCCTTAAGGTTAGCATTGGGAAGCAAGGAGTATTCCAACTCCCCAACCGTCACCAATTAGCCAAAAAGAATTAATGAAGGAGCAGCCAAAACTTCAAAGGGTTACCAGGGAGGCTGTGTCAGTAAGAGCTAGTAGACAGAAAGTGTGGGAAAGGTAAAGTTTTTTGTTTTGGGGGTCTTTTTGTTTTTTGAAGGGGGGAGGGCAGGGCAGTTGGGGTTAAGTGACTTGCCCGAGGTTACATGGCTAGTAAATGGTAAGTGTCTAAGGCCAGATTTGAAGAAAGGTAAAGTTTTAAGATGAACAGAAGTTTGTTGCCTATGGAACAGGCATTTCAGAAGACATGGGGGGATGGTTTGGTGGCAGCATGCAATGAACCAACCTCACAGCCCTTTTTCGTGTGAGTGACCATGGACAGGTTAGTCACTTAACCTATCTGGGTCATGGTTTCCTCATCTGTAAAATTAAAGGGTCACAACCCCTGAGACAGACTCAGGATGAAGAATGAGGGGTATGTCTTTGGATATGGACAATGTGAAAATTTGTTTTGCTTGGTTGTACATGTCTAGCACAGGGGCTTTGATTTTTTCTTAATGAGGGGGAAGTAGGAGGGAGAGAGGGGATAGAACTAGGTTTCCTCCCTCTTCCTCCTCCCCCCCCCAAAAAAAAGAGAAGTCAATTAATCATCAAACATTTATTAAGTAAGCTCTGGGTATTTCAAGAAAGGCAAAAAACATGGTCCCTTTTCTCTAAGTGTTCACATTCTAATGAGGAAGACAGCTTGAGAATAATTATATGGAAGCAAGATAGTGTCAAAGAAAGATGATCTCAGGGGAACAGCACTAGAAGAAAACAGAAGGCAAACAAGAATCACAGACGAGGAGGACGGCTTTGGAAGTTACATGTTCAATTTATTATGCACTTGAAAAAAAAGCAAGCTCTACATAATAGAGATTCAGAGACTCCTGTGTCATCTCCTTTTCTAAAATGAATTTGGAAATGGTCATTTAATTTGGCATATGTTAAATTCAGAATAAAAAATAAAATGAAAAAAGGCAAAAATTTTCAAATCATAAGATGGTTGGACTAGATGGCCTCTGAGATCCCTTTCAGCTCTGCATCTCTGATTGTTAGAATTCTTTTTTTCATTTCTCTATCCTGAGACAGTGCTGATGTGCACTGATTAGCAACTTGTAATGTCTGCCAATAGCCCAGCAACTGTAGTCCTGATTTACTCCTCTCTAGATCAGCAAACACATTTCTGAAAAAGCTGTCTAATAATACTGGGGGGCGCTACCATCACTGCCAAATGGAGCTGGAATCCTGCACGGAGATTCATAGAGTGCTGACCGAAGACATTACTGAGAAAAATGTATGTTACTACAGACTCTGTCTGGAGAGTTTTGTCCTGGGATATTTTTCCTCATCAATACTTATTTTCCTCAACTTAAAATCCATTCTTTTTTTTTTTTTTAGCTAAAAGATAAATGGATATAAGGCTTCCCTTTGAACTCCAGGCAAAGGAAGGTGGGAAGATGTGGAATAGTAGGGATATAATTTCCTTTGTTTTATAAAAGTCCTAGTGTGACTACAGTGAGACTTGACTGAAGTAAAGTTAAAAATTATCTCATTTTATTTATATCTGCAGCCCGACCTGTGTTAAAAAATAATCACCTGAATTAAAGGATTTCGTAGTTTAGTGGTTAGTGCTGGACTTGGGAGTCAGGAAGACCTATGTTTGAAGCGTACTTCTGATCATTTCTAGCTGTGTGACCTTGGGCAAGTCACTTAACAACCCCAGATCTATTTCCTCATCTAGAAAATGAAGGAATCGGACCCCATAACCTCTAAGGTCCCTTCCAGCTGTGATCCTAGGAACAATGGAAAAAAGTGAGCTCCCCAAACATATTCAGGGACTATATATTCAGAGACTAGCAGATCCGCTAGTCAAGTATTTTTTAAGCAACTATTATATGCCAAGTACTGCGCTAAAGTCAGGGGTATAATGGAAGAAGTTCTTGCAGCTGGTGGGAGGTTATATTAAAAAAGATTTTATGATTCAGTTGATCATTTAAATATGATGTAAAGGAAAAGAATCTGATGGCCTTCTCATTGTTTCCCCTGCAAAGGATTCGTTTTTGCAATTATTTGAAGGAGATGACCTAAAGAAACTTGCTGAAGAGATATTCAAAGCCAAGCATTTCCTAAAGCAGGCCCAGTCATTCAGGTACAGATGCTCTGGGAATATTTTGCTGGAAGGATGTTTGTGCCAGAAACAGTAAGAAAGAAAGAAAAGTAGGTGGGGTGGGAAACAGCAGGTAGTGTCAGAATGAACAGAACAGGGGCTACGTGGAGGGTGGAATAAATTCATCATGGAGAGAGTGAAGGTTATAACAGAAATGATACTGGCCTTGGAAGCCCTGAGTTCAAATCCTGACTTTGCTGGTTACTAGCAATGTAACCTTGAATAATTCATTTTTGCACCTTGATGCTTTTTTATTTTTCTAGTGAAAATAATGCATGACATTGAACATAGATATTTTTAAAGAAAAATTCTTAGTAGTCAGAAAGTACTATATATAAGAATGGTATATTACAGAGATACTTTGAGGTGTCAGAGGCAGTGTGGAATAGTGGAAAACATACTGCATTTGGACCTTGGTTCAGATCCTATCTCACTCATTTGCTGTCTATGAGATCTTAGACAAATCCCTTAACCTCTCAAAGCCCATTTCTTCATCGTAAAATGGGAGATAATAATAATAAGGTTTTTATAATATAATTTACATTTTAAGTATAATTTAAAGTTATATATAATTTATAATTATAATTTGTATTACATATATTAATTATAGTTTATAATTATATAGTATAATTTATAAGAAGTGGCAAGAAACACCCCTCCCCCAATGCTATGATGTCTAAAATTGCACTACTGGAGAAATTCCTCATCACTTTGTGTTAAGCATGATTACTTCTCTTAAAATAAAATCGATCCCCTGATGGAATAATATTATAGCATTAGTGGCATTCTTCACTAACATGTTAATATGAACATGTTTCTCCAACCTCTACTCTCTGGGTGGCAATAAGAAGGAATAAAGGGATTTCCATCAGAATGCTGGTTATCTACAGGGAGGAACGTTTTATTGAAAGAGAAGAAAAGGCTTATAACAAACTGTACTGACTTCATAACTTTTCTGTGGCCTACTCCTGAATGAGGATGTGATATGATGGAGAGAGTGCAGTCATAGGGATGCTTCTGTTCCTTGCTTCTCCCCTCCTCCATCTCCCTTTGTCACAGGTGCAGCCTCCTACACTTTCCTCTTTAGGCAGAGTTGGGGGGAGAGTGAGAATTTGCTCTGGTTCACCCTACAATCTGGCTTTCCACCAAGGTGGACCATATTACCAGCAGGGTACTATTTTCCTAAACGCTAGTGGCCGGAAGAACTAGGTCAGGCTCCGAAATGTGGGCATACCCTCGGGAATGAACAGATACACTGTCCCCTCTTCCTTACTTCCTCCCCGCCTTTCCTTCTCTTCCCCTTTTCTCTAAATTGAACCCTTTTTTTCTAATTAGAACAATACTACTGAAAAACAGTATCAAAGACGTGGACGTTCCTGTTTAGAAAAGAGGAATTTATCAAGTATTAGCAAAACTGAGACTTTTCTAGAGGGAAAAGAACACAGGATTTGGATTCTAAAGACTTGAGTGTGAATACTACCTCTGCTACTTACTGCTAATAAGACTTAAAGGGGTTTCTGTTCTAGGAGGAAAAAAATAAAACTCTGCTGCCAAATCTAGGTTACCTGAGATGGTGAGGGACAAGGATGACCTGAATAGCTGTAATTAATAATCCAAAATGCCAGTTGACCACAAACACTAGACTCGTTAAGAGGAAACAAGAGGGGGTTGAAGAGTTTATAGGATTTGCAGTTTGTGTTTTGGGAGAGTTTCTGGATTCTGGTCCAAATAAATAGGCTCCATGAAAATTCATTTATGAAAGCTGAGCTGGGTTATTTTTGGTTTTGAATGTTCTGGGCTTTTTTGTTCTGTTCTTTTTTGTCAAATAATGGCCTATTTTTTCCCTTTTTCCCCCTCCATACTTTCCTCTGTACCTGACTCTCTGGAGTACCTCCATCAGTGTGGATTGAAAGGAGTGGAAAACACCAGGACCAATCCATCCATCCATCCATCCAACCATCCATCCATCCATCCAAACATCTGTCCATCCGTCTATCCATCCATCCATCCATTCATCCATCCATCCATCCATCCATCAATCCATCCATCTATCCATCCATCCATCCATCCATCCATCCATCCATCCATCCATCTATCCATCTATCCATCAAAATGAGCTGAGCTGCTGCTCTTTGGATCTTGTCTAGCAAATTTCTTACTAAAGGATATGAACACGAGGATGTACATTATACATCAAATTATATAGTTTAAACCGCATATTATAGTATGTATTTTATATAGTCATTTATAAAACAAAATTACTTAGTGCTAGAATCAAAACTGTTGTCTAGAATGTTAGAAGTGATCATTGTTCTGTTCTTCATAAATCTTTGAGGAAAGAAAAACCTATTTGCTAAGCCTGGAACAAGGCCTTCTGTTTTGCTCGGAACTTTCTTGAAGTTGTTCTTGTTTTTTCAGTTTAGAAAAAATGAAAATGTGTAGATCACTGCCTTTTCTTTGGGTCTCTGCCAAGATGAAGGAAATAGCATGTGGTTGTAAGAGATGCTTCTCTTTTTCAAGAAAATCCCTTTAGACCAATCCTTTAAGTGAAGCGCTCTTGGACCCCATGGGTGGTTAGAAGAGGGTCGTGATCTTTTAAAAAAAAGTAATTAATTTATTTTTACAAGTATGTATTATCTCTTCCTCTCTCTTCCCCTACTGAACCACTACAAAACAACAGCAACAGAAAAACAAGACCTTCATCACAAACATGCAAAGTAAGCAAAATACATTTCTGCCTTGGCCCTGTTCACAAATGTATTTCTCATTTTGCAGTTCAAGCCCATCACCTCTCTGACAGCAGGGGGTGGCCTGTTTCATCTTCAGACCTCTAGATTTCTGGTTTAAGATCATGGAATGGATCAGAGTTCTAAAGTCTCTCAAAGACATTGTTTCTTTATAAACTGTCTTTATTGCACTGTGTTACTCTGAATCATTTCAGAAAGATCTGCCCACTTTCCTATGAGCCCGTTTCACGCTTCCTTATCTCTTTTTCCCAGCGCCCATTCACAAAGCGTAGTAGTTCCATAGCAGTTCCATTTTAAAAACAAAGCAAAACGAAACAAAAAACCCTAATAGGAGACTTATTTTCAGGATGTCCTGCCTGAGCCGACCGAGCTGTGTAAAGCTCCTCATTCCGGGTTCCCGAGTTCCTTTGCTCACTTTGGGAATCACAGCCCTTCCAACCATCTGTAAAATGGGAAGAGGCCCCAGTACAAAGGAGGCTTTTATGCCCAGGTTAATTTATGTTTACTAAGTGCACTGCTATAACCAGAATATGTAATCCGTTTGGAGATGACCTCAAATTTCAAACCTCGAAGTGAAGGTTAAAATTCTGTCCAGGTGACGGAATACAGCGGTCCGGCCTGGAGAGGAAACTGTTTTCTGTCCATAATTGCTATCTCCTGACTGACACCACAATCTACCTCAGTCCCTCCAGATCTGCTGCTCTCCTGGTGCCTCTGATGGGGGGACAAAGGGGTACAAACTGCTTTGGTCACATCTGGAGAACCGTGGAGGGGCGGGGAGATGCTCAGGAGAGAACCCAGGAGTCCCCCTTAGCTGGTTAAAGGTGAAGAGCCCTGGGCCTCTGGGCGTGTCTCAGGTGGCCCCGCCCTTTGCATCCCAGCCCTGGCCCCGCCCCTCGCTGGCCAGCAGGGCGGCTTCTGGAAGTCGGAGAGGGGAGGGAGGACAGATGCCTGAGGAGCACAAGCCCCGGGCCGAGACAGCTGGAGAGGGAGCAGGTGAGCAGAGAGCCCTTACGTGGGGGGACGAGGGAAGGGCGGAAGCACTCAGCCTGGTCTGGACTTGCTGGTAGTGGGGTAGACGCGGCGCGTGGGGTGGGGGGTCTAGTACCTGGAGTTAGGAATGTAGACCTTGCACTTGGGGAAAACCAGGAGTAAAGTTTCGGGGACCAGGAGGTCGTGGGGGACGGTGTGCGTGCTTATGCCCACGGTGTGGGGACCAGCTCCATTCAAGGTAGTCTTGGCTTAACCCCATTCTCCCTTGTGGATAGGGATTGGAGGCACCGCTGTCCTGTGGGTGACAACCAGAGACCAGGTTAGACTCTAAATCAGCGGTTCTCAACCTGTGGGTTATGTTCAATGTGTAACAATGAAAATATATCCTGCATATCAGGTATTTACATTACGATTCATAACAGTAGCAAAATTACAGTTATGAAGTAGCAACGAAAATAATTTTGTGGTTGGGGGTCACCACAACATGAGGAACTGTATTAAAGGGTCGTGGCATTAGGAAGGTTGAGAACCACTGCTCTAAATGTCGCAGGAGCCCTTTCCCCCAAGGCAGGGTCTCAACACACACTCCAGTCCACCCAACTTCAACCATCCCCTGAATGTTAGAACCTGTAAGGACCTCAGGGATCAGGTCACAGGGTCGTAGATGAGAGCTGGCAGGAATCTCAGAGGTCATTTAGTCCACAGAAGAGGAAGCAGATCAAGAGAGGTTATTGGGGACAGATTAGATCCCAGGACCTGGGACAGAGATAATACCACACTTCCCAAACAGATGGCAACCCGTCCAACTCTTCATCTTGAACAATTCAGGTTTTTCCATAAATGTCCCAGAGATCATCTACCTAAGGTCTGGATGCCTTCCTCTGGCACTTCTGGCATTTTACAGGTACTAGTGAAGCACTTGGGCTGCCCACACATTATGCCTTACTCTCTGTATATCTTATTCTCTACACTGAATTCTTCAATTATAAGAATGTCAAGTCTAGAGTGACTTTTCCTAGGTATCAGTGGCAGAGAGAAGAGAACCCAGGTCTCCTAATTCCCAATTCAGTGCCTCTTACAGTATAACAACCTCCCCCCTAAAAAAAGTATACATACATCCAACCCTTAGTTTTGTGAGATGGGGTTGGGTGGAGGTACCTAGGATACTTCTCCAGAGCTATATATTAAAACACCCATCCTCCTACCACTCACCTTCATTTTCCTAATTAGGTGCCTTTATGCTAATGAACATTCACTCAATAGGTATTTATTAATCACAGATTATATGCAAACTGTGTGTTAGACATTTGGGAAAACAAAGATAAAAACAAAACAGCAGTTTGCGTTCTACTTGGGGGGAAATAGTGTGTTCACAGAAAAATACAAATACGTTCATATTTGTGTACAATACATACAAAGCAACATCTGGGGACAAGGCACTGATAACTGGGGGGCATCAGATATGTTCTTTTGTTGGAGGCACTTAGGCTAAGACTCAAATAAAGCTGCAGACTCTGAAAGGCAGAGATGAAGAGGAAGTGCAATTCCAGGCATATGGGACAGGCTCTTAAAGGCATGGAGGCAGAAGATGTCATATGTGGGGAAAAACAAATAGGCCGTTGGGCTGGAACTTAGAGTGTGTAAGGAGGAGTGGTGTGAACGCAGTCTGGAATGACAGGCTGAAGGCAGATTGTGAAAGACTTTAAAATGCCAAACAGAAGAAGCTTTCTGAGAAAGGAAGTATCATGGTCACATCTGTGCTTTAGGACTCTCTCTTTGGCAGCTGCGTGAAGGATAGAGAAGAGAAGGAAGGTGCTGGATTTTGGGAAACCAATTAGGAAGCTATTGCAATAATCCGGGACCCTAGACATCTGAGCAGATGAAGGGGATCATTCAAAGTGTGACAGAGGCAGAAATGACAAGAGTTTGGACTGGATATGGGGAGTGATGGAAAAGTGACTAGTTAAGGAGGTCTCCGATGCTGTGAACCTGCATGCTTTGGAGGATGGTCGTGTCCTTAACAGAAAAAGGGAAGTTAAGAAGAAGGATGGGTTTGAGATAATAATAAAATTTCAGATGAGATATGTTAAGTTTGAGATATCTGTCTCAAGGTGGAGATGTCCATTAGGCAGTTGGTGATGTAGAACTAGAATTCAGGAGAAAGATTAAGATTTCATATAGAAATCTGGGATTCAATTGTCTAAAAATGGAATAGAACGATTCACAAAAACACCCTGAAAGGGCATATAGAGAGAAAACAACATCTAAGATGCTTTTAGGGGATACCTATGTTTCAGAGTTAGGACACGGACATGCAAAGGGGATTAAGGGGCCAGACAGGTAGGAGGAGAACCAGAAGAAAGCAGTGTCATGAAAACCCAGGAAGGAGAGAGTATCTAGGAGGAAAGGGTGGCTACCAGTGTGGAAAGCTGCAGAGAGTTCCTAAAAGGACAAGAAACGAAGAAAAGACCAGTAGATTTTTTTGAGACCTTCACTGATCTTGGAGAGAGCAATTTCAGTTAAGTGATAAATTAGGAAGCCCAATTAAAGTGGGCTAAGAAGTAAATACAGACAACTACTTGGAGTTTGGCTGTGAGATCGAGGAGGACTGCAGAGCGTGACTGTACAGAGCCATCCCTGGGGTGTGCCCAGCTGTGGCTGCTGCCCTTTAAAGTAGCAGTCAAGGGAGGTAGCTGTTCAGGTAGGCAGGGGCTCCCAGGAGCTGGTGTCAAAAAAAAAATGAAATTTGTATAGCTACAATTAACTGTAGCTGGCTCTGCTCCCCCTCCCCTCATACCCAGTTTCCACAACATCTTTTGAATTGGTTTCCTTTCCAATCCAACTGCTATTTACTTATTCTCTTTATATTTATTGCTTTATATATTTGTATATACTGTTGTCTCCCCCATTAAGGTCTTTAAGGGGGGCAGCTAGGTGGTGCAGTGTGTAGAGCACCAGCCCTGGAGTCAGGAGGACCTGAGTTCAAATGTGACCTGACACTTGACACACTAAGTCGTGTGACCTTGGGCAAGTCACTTAACCTCAATTACCCTCCAAAAAGGGGGGAAAAAAGATGTTTGAGATCAGAAATTGCCTCATTGTCTGTTATTTCTATCCCCAGCACCTAACACAATGCCTGATATACAGTAAGTACTTAATAAATGCTTCTTGACCGACTGATTACCACCCACTTGAACTATTACCAAGGCCCTTTAATGGATGTTCCTGCCACCGTCTTCTCCCTCTTGTAAGCAACAGATTATTCTTCCATGAATAGATGGGTCTGATCACCTCAGTTCAACAAGCATTCATTAGCTTTAGCAGAACTCTTCTGATGCTGCTGCTTCCTTGTGGCATGAAAGCGATGCTGAGTCCTCAAAGACAATGACAATAAAATGGAAGCACCTGCAGGTCTTGCCAAACCAGGACCTTGATGTAGCCGCCCAGTGATTTTGTGTCTCTCTGGCCTGAAGACCAACCGAGTTAACTTCAGAAACTTATTCACTGAGGACTTATTTGTTCAGTGCCTTCTTCTGGCAGATTATCAAAATATGTGTTATGGGACCAGAAGCGTGGCCCCTGGATAATTATTTCCGAGTCACAGTAGCTCACACTTAGTACGGTACAAAGAGTGCTGAGCTTGGAATCAAAGGGCCTAGGTTCATGTCCCAATTTGCCCCTTATTGGCTGTGTGCCGCTTCGGCAAGTCACTTAGCCTCAGTCTCCTCATTTACCAGATGAAAGGACTCCGCTAGGCGCCTTCTAAGTTCCTTCCTGTTCTAGGTCTACCAAAGCACAGAATGATTGATTACAAGGAATAGCAATTGGAGTTACAGATCCTTGAATTATGCAAATATTTTACCAGGCATTGTGCTGGGTGCTAGGGATAGAGTTGAAAAAGACAGTCACTGCCTACCCTTAAGACCCTTATAGTCAAATGGGAACAATAATTTCTGGAATTTGTGTAGGGTGTCCCAAAAGTCTTGGTACAGTTTATGCTATTAAACAGCGTATTAAAACA
Organism: Pseudocheirus occidentalis; assembly: GCA_028646575.1. NCBI lineage: Eukaryota > Metazoa > Chordata > Mammalia > Diprotodontia > Pseudocheiridae > Pseudocheirus > Pseudocheirus occidentalis. Next base: position 330,981,426 of record CM053594.1, read on the forward strand.
CAAAGACCACGGGGATACCTCATAGAGTACTTTAAGCACTTAAAGTCACTTTAAAGTACATAAGTACGCTAAGGTGTTCTCCTGGTTCTGCTCTCCTCACTCAAAACGCTTTACAAGTTTTATTTTATTTGAGTCTCACAACAATCCCAAAGGGTAGGTACCAGAGTTGTCATTATAAACTGAAGCTGAAATGAGAGCAGTTTAAAAACATGTTCACATATAACTACACCGCTTGCTAGCGTCTGATAAAAATAAGGAAAGATCTAAAGCTTGAGAATAAGGCTTGAGAAGGTAGAACAGGCATATCTGGAGAAGATAAAGGAAGGCTGCATGGCTCCTGTGGCACCTGAGCCACTTCAAGGGAAGAGAAAGCTTTCAGCAGGCAGAATTAGGGGCTTATTACAATCATCCAGGCAGCGAGGGTAGTCACTAAGTGGGTGACAGTATAAGTGGAAAAGGGAGAGCAGAAGAAAAACTGATAATATATATGGCTCCCTTATCAGATCTGTGGATGGCCTGAAACTAAGGAAAATAGCAACACATGGAATGAGAGAGTAAGGATCCAGAAAGATCTCAACAGCCTAAAATGATAAAGCTAAAGCTAAGGCAATGAGATTTAACAGGTTCCAAAAAATCAACTTTATACATATGAGATGGGGGACCAGTGTTCAGGTAACAAATGGTTTGTGTGAAAAAGATCCAGGGAAATAATCCCAGAAGACTTGAAACATACTACCCAGCATGCAGAATAAGACAAATAGACATTGGATGTGGCCAGTATGAAAATTTGTTTTGTTTGGCTATACATGTTTGAAACTTTTTTCCTTTTTCTATTTTTAAAATTTTAAATTTTTAAAAAAATTTTTAGTTTACAACATTCAGTTCCACAAGCTTTTTGAGTTCCAAATTTTCTCCCACTTCCCAAGATGGCATGCAATCTAATATCGGCTTTACATATACATTCACATTAAACATATTTTCACATCAGTCATATTGTAAAGAAGAATTATGGAATGAACCACAAGAAAGAAGAAACAAAACAAAACAAAAAAAGAGCAAATAGTATGCTTCAATCTACATTCAGACTTCATAATTCTTTCTCTAGATGTGGATACCATTTTCCATCATGAGTCTTTTGGGGTTGTCTTAGAACTTTGCATTGCTGAGCAGAGTTAAATATAAGTTAGTCATCACACAATGTGGCTATACAGTGTTCTCCTGGTTCTGCTCTCTTCACTCAGACTCAGTTGTTCATACAAGTCTTTCCAGGTTTCTCTGAAGTCTGCCTGCTTACCATTTCTTATACACAATAGTATTCCATTGCATTCAGAAAACACAGCTTATTCCGCCATTCTCTAACTGATAGGTACTTCCCCAATTTCCAATTCTTTGGACCGCAAAAAGAGCTGCTATAAATGTTTTTGTACGTGCGGTTTCTTTCTCAGCTGGGACAGGGTGTGGGTTGGAAGGGTGCTAATTTAAAAAAAAATTAAAGAAAAACTACAGAGAAGTCAGTGGGCTGCAAGCTTAATTTATTAGATGAATAAAACCAATGCAGTCTTGAATTGTACTAAGTAAGATACAATATCCAGGAACACAGGAGTTGATGGTTGTGTACTTTGCCTGTCTAGAAAATGTGTTCAGTTTGGAGGACTGTATTTTAGGAAAGACATGCACAGGTAATCTGGAGAGCATCCAAAGGGAACTGACCATAATGGTGATGGTAATAGAGACTGTATCTATCACCCAAGGATTCATAGAAAGAGTTGGGTTTGTTTAGCTTTTAGTGAGGAGAAGAAAACACTCAAGGGAGAAAAGTTAGCTGTTTTGTAAGTACTTAAGGAGCTCTCTGTCACCTGGAAGAGAAATTCAACTTCTTCTGTTTGGTCCCAGAGGCCAGAAGTAGGGTCAGTAGGTGGACTTTCCAATAGGTCATTTTAGACTCCGTATTTTAAAAAATAAAATAAACAAAACTTTATAACAATTAGAGTTATCCAGTAGTCTACCTCAGAAGATAGTGGAATCCCTTCACTAGAGCTTTTCCAGATGAAAGACCATTTATTGCACTTGTGGCTGGAGAGCCATCATTTCAATACAATTTGGACTAGCCAGCCTCTGAGGTCGCTTCCTACTCTGACATTCTGTAATTCTGCTTAGTACTTATTCATGTCCCTGCTTTATTATGATCTGCCTTATAATTGTTATGTACTTATTGCACTGTCGCCTCCTCTTGTATGTGTCATGTATATAAACCTTGTGTATCAGTCGCTCCTAAACTGAAGAGAATTGTCCAAAGAAAAATACAAATCTCTTCCTAATCCCCATTATCTAGCACAGTTTTTGCGAGCACTTGATATAGTGTGGAAATAGTACTTAACCTGGAGAAAGAAGAGCCCTCGGTTCAAATGGCACCTCCTATGTCCACTAAGTGGTGAAATGACAATGGGCAAGTCACTTACCATATCTCTGTCAGTTTCCCTGTCAATACAATGGGGGTAATGATACCCACAGCAGCCGTCTTACAGATAGTCTGGAAAGTAACTTTTGTAAACCTTAAAGAGCTACATAAAGAGCTATTTGTCACCATCATACAATTATACTGCTATCTCACCAAAAGGCATTGAAAGGAAAAAAAATCCCCCTCACACCCTCTCCCATACTCTCCTCAGGAAAGTTCTTAACCCCAGGGTTTCTTTACCCTGGGCTCTCTTTGGCTGTCTGGCAAAGCCCATGGATCCCCTTCTCAGAATAACATTCTTAAATATAGAAAATAAAATGTTTAGGATTACAAAGGAAGTCAATTGCATCAAAATGTGGTTATTGAAATATTTTTTAAAATTTGTGATAGGGCAACTAGGTGGTGCAGTGAATAAAGTGTTGGCCCTGGAGTCAGGAGGACCTGAGTTCAAATCCAGCCTCAGACACTTGACACACTTACTAGCTTTGTGACCTTAGGCAAGTCATTTAACTCCAATTCCCTCTCAAAAAATTGTGATACAGTAATATTTAACTATATGTGTGTCTATATCTATATGTACATATTATACATATATATACATACATAGTATACAGTAATTTCAAAGTAGTGCCACACTGGGTAAGGTGCTAGACTTGGAGTCAGAAAGACCTGGGTTTAAATGCAGCCTCATTTACTAGTTGCATGACCTTGGGCAAGTCATGTAACTTGCTTCAGTTTCCTCATCTATAAAATGGGGATAATAACAGGGTTTTTTTTATTTCCCAGGGTTGTTATAAGGATAAAGTAATATTTGCAAAGCACTTTGCAAACTTTAAAGTGTTTTGTTGTTGTTTCTGTTGTTGCTATTATGATTGCCATTAATTTTGAAATCTGCAACAGTTATAATGTCATTTGAAAATATCCATGATTTCTCTCGGGAACAAAGTCTTCTATTACTTTGGTTTGTTGTCTGTGTTCATCAGTAAAGGATATGTTCAATTTCAATTAGGCATGAGTGAAAATCAAGATGTAATTGTTTTCCCATTTAGGTTCATAAACCCTCTATCCAAGGACAAACCCCCCATTCCCAGATTAAGGACATTTCCTGTACCTACACATTGTTCATTTGTAAGTGTTTCCCACCAGATTTCCACTGGATAGTGATACTGGGTGAGTGGTCCATGGGGTTCAGTCCCCATGACTGATGGAGCCCACATATATGCACAGATGTATATATACGAACTTAAAGAATTTGAAATGATACCTAACAGAGGAGTTTCCATTTGACCCTGGAGGGAACAGGGAGCTGTTGGAGTTTCTAGGGGCAGGGCAAGGGAGGGGAAGGCAGTGACATGGCCAGACCTACACTTTAGGCAAGTTCCTTTGGTGGCTGTGTGGAGAAGGGTTCTGAAGGGAGGGAGGTAAAGAACCCACTTAGGAGGATATTGTTATAGTTCAGGTGAGAGATGATAAAGGCCTTCAGGTGGTGGTTGTGTGAGTGGACAGAAAGGAATATATGTGAGAGATGGTCTGGGGACAGAAATAGGAAGACCTGGCAGCTGATTGTGTATAGCAGTGGTCCTCAACCTTCCTAATGCTCAACCTTTTAATACTCGTATGTGAGCGGACCCTCCTGGAGACAGATAGAGAAGTGTCTCAGTTCCTAAGACCATTGGAAATATGTGTTTTCCAATGGTCTTAGCTGACCCTTGTGAAAGGGTTGTTTAACCCCCAAAGGGGTCACGACCTGTCACAGGTTGAGAACCAGTGGTGTATAGTGAGAAAGGATAAAGGGGGAAAGAAAGAAAGGAGGGAGGGAAAGATGATGGATGGAAGGAAGAAAGGAGGGAGGGAAAAGAAGAAGAAATTGAGGAAGGAAAGGAAGGAGAGAAGGGAAGAAAGAGAAGAAGGGAGGGGGGAACAGAGGAAGAAGAGAAGGAAGAGGAAGGAAAGAAGGGAGGGAAGAAAAAAGGGAGGGAAGAATAAAAGGAGGAAAAGAAGGAAGGGAAGGAAGGAAGGCAGGGAAGAAGGGAGGGAGGAAAGAAGACCATGCACTGTATTAAACACTTTACAAATACTTCATTTGGTCCTCACAGCTCTCTGAGGAAGGTGTTATCACCCCCATTTTACAGTAGAGGATAACACTAAGGCTTAAACCTGTTTGATTGAAAAGATAGTGGAGACCTCCATGATAATAGAAAATTCAGAAGAAATGTGAGTTTATAGAAAAAGACAATGAAATTCTGTTTCAGACATGATGCCTGTGGAACATCCAGTTCAAAATGTCCAATAGTCAGTAAGTGATGCAGAATGGGAACTCAAGAAGAGACTGAGCCTAGAATATCCCACAGCCACCAAAATAATCTTCCTTCGGCCAGGGCCTACCTCCTCCCTGCCTCCTCCAAGACCTAAAGGACAGGACAGAAAGCTTAGCCTGCCACTGAAGCATCTCTCTCATTTCATGTCAAATACCTTTCCAGCCTAATCTCTCCCTTTTCCCCTCCTTGCAAACTCCATTGAATTGTGGTGTCCTTAAAAGAGAATGGGTCCAGTCTTGCTTCACCACACTAAGACCTGCTTCTGGGAATTTGCCAAGGTAACCTCCTCTGCCTAGAATTAATTCACTGCTCATCTCTGCTTTGTGAAGTCTTTCTCTTCCTTTACTGGTCAATTCAGGTGGCACCACAGCTGAATACAGGGTTGGGTGGTCAAGGAAGGCTTCTTGGAGGAGGTGCCACACTCCACCCTTTCTATAAATAAGTCACATCCCTCTTTCATAATTTCTTGATTGTAAACTTCTGAAGGCAAGGGAGTGGGTGCTTTGTTTCTCATTTCTGGAGCATCCAATGCCCTGCACATAGTAGACAATTTAGTAAGTGGTTGCTGAATTCACCAAATATTTGCCTAAGAATTTAGAGACACCCTTGTCTTCATGGAAATCTGCATTTATTGTACATTTTTTCTGTACATTAGTCATTTGACAAGAGAACTGGTACTGCAGTCTGGAGACCTGGGTTTGAACCTCACCCTATATTCTCACTAGCTATGTGACCCTGGGCAAGTCACTTGCCCTCAGTTTTCTTGTATGGAAAATAAGGATACTAAACACTTATAAGACCTACCTCAGAGAAACTGTTGTGAGGAAAGAACATTGTGAATCTTAAAGTACTACAGAAATGTGAGTTATTCTTGTGTGAGGCCTGAGGGAGGAGAGGTAGCTTAAGGGCTGGGGTGGCTTTGATGGGGAAGGTGGCCGCTGATCAGGGAAAGCTTCCTGGAGAAATTAATATTTGAATTGGGCTTTAAATGATGGTGAAACATTGTAGAGTAGTAGCTAGACAATGGTGGGGGGAGGAAGGGCAATTAGGTGGTAGTTAGGTGGCACAGGGGACACAGTCCTGGGCCTGGATTCTGTTCCTGAGTTCAAATGTGACCACAGACACTTAGTAACTGTGTGACCCTGGGCAAGTCACTTTGAAAAGGGGGTGATAGGTGTTACAGGGACACCAATGACCAGAGTCCCTTGGTGGGCAGTGGAATGAATTCGCAGGCTCAAGCATTCTGAGTCAAGTTGGTAAAGGTTTATTGTCACCCTATACAGTGGGCAGGAGGTCTACAACCTTAAAGGATCACAGTTAAAGTTTATAAACAATAACTATAGTATAACCTGTGCCAATTATGCTAACTAGGTGAGTAAGGGTGGGCTTAGGGAGGAGTTAAAGAGTGGTCAGTGCTTAAAGGAGCATGCACTTTTAATATCTACTGCACAGGCGTATTGCCCATAATTCACTGGGAGACAGCCCAAAGAGGGGCTGCGTGGTTTTAGGCTTGAAACATCACTAAATCAACCCATCAACGTCATGTCTGACAAGCTGGATGTTGGGAATACACATATGTCCCAAGCTAACAAGGGATCCAGGATGTGTGTAATGGGACTTAAAGATACCCAGTGAAGGACTGATAGGTACAGCTGGTTATTATACTAAGGGGAGATGAACAATTCATGAATGGTTGCTAGGCAGAGTACTAGCAGGAAGAAGGGGCAGAGATCACGCTCTGAGGCAGGGAAGACTTGAGGCTAGAGAGAAATGTGATTTTGCAAACTGATATGATTTTACAAACTAGGGTTCAAGCACAGGCACCCAGGCACCCCGTCAACTTCACCCTGTTTGCCTCAGTTCCTCATCTGTAAAATGAGCTGGAAAAAGAAATGGTAAACCACTCCAGTATCTCTGCCAGGAAAATCCCAAAATAGAGTCACAAAGATTTGGACACAATTGAACAACAACATGAGTTTGGAGCTAGTAAGACATATACTCAAGTTCTGTCTTTAACATATACTGGATTACATGACCCTGCCCAAATGACTTAACTTCTCTGTTTTCTAGCAACTTCTTAAGATTGTAAATAACTTTTAAGACTGTAGATTTTGGAGAAGGTACTGGGCTGTATACACAGAAAATGTCTTCATCAGACCTACCCTATATGGATGAAATCACAAATCTAATCCCTGTGCCCCTTTAAATGATAGTAGCAATGTTAACAGCTTTGAGCTTTGCAAAGCATTTTGCATACATTCTCACGCATAACCTATGACCCTCAGGACAACCCATTTAGCAGATGAGGAAAGTGCAGACCAAAGAGGTGGACTCTGTATTCATGATGTGAAAAACACACTTGTGGGGATGGCAGGACTTGCCAGGTGATGCTGTGGAGTTAGCCCAGACAAGCTTCCCTGGGGGCTCTTAGGGAGATCCATGCAATGGCAAAGCCCTTCAGACTGAAAGAACTCTGAAACAGAGCGGGCAGAGGAAGGCGAGAAGGGGTGCGGTGCTCACTAGAAACAGCCACACCCATGCAGGGGTGCAGGCGCAGGAGTGAGGGTATACATACAGTTCTGCCTTTCTTGTTAGAGTTAGGGTTAGTTCAGATTCCTCACTTTATTTGCCTACATTCCCCTTAATGCAGATTACAAAGGCATTGTAGTGAGTATACTTGTGGCCAGGGTGTGACTTCTAGGGGCTCAGCTGCTGGTCAAGCCCACCCCCCTTTCTAGTTCCCCTGGCACCAGGATGGCCATTGTCTTAGTAAAACAAGACGAGGGAGCTTCCCTACAGCTATTGATGGGAACAAAATAAGATACCATAATATCCTCTCTTACCACTGTATCTTTCCAGCATAAGACAAACAGGCTGAGATGATGACTGAGGGAAAGCATGCCTGGTACTTTCTTGGGGCCAGCAAATGAGCTGGAGGTAAAGACATCTGACCACTGGGGCCTGATCCTATCTCCCTACCAGCCTCCCTCGGCTGAGGAAGCCTGACCTAAATACAAGCCTCTAGACTAAAAGGCCTCCGATATTCCTTCCACTCCAGATCTGTGATGCTGTGACTGTGACCTTCTGATTTCCAGGGTCTTTTTTCAGCTCTACAGCCTCTGAACCCCTGATACCTTGCTAAAAGTCAAAAAGTACTCTGGGCACTCTGCTAATTAGGCCTGGGAGTACAGATATAAGCAGAAAGAAAGGCACTCCCTGTCTTCAAGAAGCTTATATTCTAATGGGGAAAGATAATTGTGTAAAAGAAAACTAGAAAGGGGATGGAAGAAATGAAGGTACCTCGTGCTGGGACACTGCAGTGACAGCCGGAGCGGATCGGGAGGGCAGCCTGGAAAGCAATGAAAGGCACAGATGGCCCCAAAGCCAAGAAAGCAAGGCCCTGCTGTGCAGAACTGAGGTCTGAGGGACGGCGGCAGAGGGCAGCAAGTCAAAAGTAGCTGCTGCGCGTTTTCCCAGGGGCCAGCCCCAGATAGAGCAGTCAAATCTGGGGCTCCCTCAGCCTCTACAGGGGCAGAGTGAATTCCCCCAGCTGAATGAGGAGCTCACCTCCACACTCCTTCCCCTGTCCCAGGGCTCTGAGAAATGAACTTAGTCTAGAACCTGTGGTTCTGTAGGAGAGGTGACTGGTTTCTTTCTTAAAAACTGTCGTTTGTTTGTTTGGGGTGTGGGGGCTGATTTGCCATGTTGTTATTGTGGAATTTGTTCAACAGGTGCAAGGAGGCAGTGACCTAAATGGGACTTTAGAAGATGAAACCCAATCCCACGAGCTCTTCCCCACACCTTTGTGGAGCTGCCTCCTTAGGGGCAAAGAGTTGCCCTGTCTGCCAGGCCTGGAGAGTGGGGGAAGGACCAGGGGCCTCCTGTACCAACATGGCTCAACCCAAAGCTGGTGGTCTGACAGTACCGCAGGGCCAAGGACCCCAGAACCAGGCATCCCAAGGCCTGACACCCCAAGGCCCAGAACCCCAGAGCCAGACACCTCAGGGCCAGGCTCCTCAGGGGCAGGTACCCCAAAGACAGACACCCCAGGGCCAAGCACCCCAGATCCAGACACCCCAGGGCCAGGCACCCCAAAACCAGACACCCCAGGCCCAGGCACTCCAAGGTCATCCACCCCAAGGCCAGGCACCCCAGAACCAGGCACCTCAGGGCCAACTACCACAGGGCCAGGTACTCCAAGGTCAACCACCCCAAGGCCAGGCATCCCAGAACCAGGCACCTCAGGGCCAACTAACCCAGGGCCAGGCACTCCAAGGTCAACCACCCCAAGGCCAGACACCTCAGGGCCAGGCACCCCAGAGCCAACCACCTCAGGGCCAAGCAAGCCAGGGCCAGGTTCCCAACAGCAAACCCAAGGAGCAGGCAGAGCCCCCACATCCCACTGCCCAGAAGGCCCTGGTGACAGGAGGCGGTGGCTACTTTGGGTTCAGTCTGGGCTCCAGCCTTGGCCAGAGTGGGGTCTCGGTGGTTTTGCTTGACATCCAGCATCCTAAATGGGAGCTACCCAAAGGAGTTGCATTCATCCAGGTATGGTTGGGATTACCTTTATAGAAGAAACAAGTCCACACAGACAGACTCATACAATAGACTGTACTGCTGCTGGGGGAAAAAAAGTTATTTTTGTTTTGTGGGGTTGAGGAAAGAGGTTGCTCAAATGGGGAATTTTTATCCATGGAATTAAGCATGCCAAGTTGGGGGGAGAGGTTTTGGGGGCAGTGTGAGGGTAAGGGAAGTTGGGTGATAGTCAAACCATTCATAAATCTCCATCCCAAAGACCAAGGTTCCTCATAACTCAGTCAGGGAATTTGAAAAAGCATTCTTGCCCAGCTCCTAATAACCTACTCAGACAGTGGTTTTGAACAAGGAAGTCTTTGTTTATCTCAGGGTGAAAAGTTGAACTGAGGGAGAAAACTGGGGTTCTAGTCAAGGACTCTCCCTCTCTGTGTTTCAGTTCCCCACCCATCTCCTCCCTCTCTGTTTTCCAGGGTGATATCCGGGATGGGGAGGCCCTATATCGAGCTTGTGAAGGGGTTGACTGTGTTTTCCATGTGGCTTCCTATGGAATGTCAGGTGCTGAAAAGGTATGAGCAAGCCCCACCCTTCCTCCCTACCCCCAGGATCTGGACCATGTTCCAGGATGGTCAGGGAGATGGAGGGTACGGTTACCATGATTGACAAGAGGTGATGAGGAAGTTTCTTCTCCCTTTGTAGATATTTGTTTTGTTGTTTTATTTTATTGGTGGGGGGGGGCAGAAATTTAAATGAAAAAAATGAACTTCTGTGGGTTTCTGAGGATGAAAGAATTCATTTAACAAAAAATTATTAATCCATGCCCCCCACCCTATACCAGGGATGCAAAGACAGGAATGAGACAAGAACTTCACAGAACTTCAGTCTACTCCTTTGTCTCCCATTCTCCATATGTGCTTTCCCTTTCTCTCTTGTTCCTTTTTCTTTCATTCTCTCTTGTTTTCTCCCCTTGTTCCTCCCCTCTCTCTGGCCATCTGGCCATCTGTCTCTCACACACCCACACATACCCACACCCACACATTTTCCCCTCTTTGTTGTTCCTCTCTATCTCTCTGACACACACATGTGGGTGACAAAAAGATGAAAGCAGAACCAGGATGGGAACACAGGACAGAGAGGGGAAGTCTTGTGTTTGGTTAGTCAGATACCCAGAGCTCCTAGGTAGGGACCAGAAGCCAAGATTTCAGCCTTCCTTAGGACTGCCTTAGGATGTCTCAGAGTGACCTAGAGGCATCATGGGTCATGGGATTTTTCTTATTTCTCAAGGGGACTAATGTCCAGTGCTGAAGGCTATTTTGAAGGCATACTAAGCCCACGCCCACTGAGTAAGTCCCTCCCTGCCTTTGTGTCTCACCTCTTTCAGTGAACTGAGCTGGGGTGAATGAGAGACCTTGGGACTGAGTCTGAGAAGAAGCTGTGGTTTGGAATCAATCAAAGCATAAAGGAAGAGTCCCATGTCTCCAGGTCTTAACTTGTCCCTGTCCTACCAATACAGGATGGAGCAGGGGACTTTTGTTGGTGTTTTCCCAGTTCTCTGTATCCCATTGGAGAAAGTAGAGTGAGGCTTGGAGCTGGGGGGGGTGGGGAAGGGAGGGATGTGAGAACCCCTGACTCTGCTTTTACAGGAGCAGGGAGCAACCATAGAGAACCAGACCTGAGAGGATTAATAGCTGCCAGCTACGAGTACCACAGAACCTTCCTTTTTTTAAAATCTGGTTTTATCTTCTTAAAACCAGAAGGAGAATAATGATGTTGGGTGGTGGGAATGGTGCTGGGGTGATAGGATCATATATTTAGAGCTAGATGGGACCTTAGAGGCCATTGGGTCCATGCCCCCTCAGATGAGGAAACTGAGGCATGGAGAGGCTAAGTGATTTGCCTAGAGTAATACAGCTAGTAAATATCTGTGGTAGGATTTGAACTCTGGTCTTCCTGACTGCAAGTACCCTATCCACCACCCACAGTGCTGTCAAACTTCAGTAGAACCAGATCCCACAACACTGGTGACTTAGAAAACCACAAAATAACATTATCTGTGTTATATTATATTTGTTTGTATTATATTTGTGTTGATTTTGTTAAATATTTCCCAACTACATTTTAATCTGATTCAGGCTCCTCTCTCTGCATAGCCTGTGATCTTGAGTTTATTGCCTCTCAACAAGACCTCTGATACTACCTGTGTGACATGCTGGACAAATGTCTTAACCTCCCCAGGTCTTATTTTCCTCATATGTAAAATGGGGAGGGGGGAAGGACTCTGGATTTCTATAGCTTCTACATCTATGATCCTCTGATCCAATGACCTCCCACCCCCACCCCCACACCCCCTGCAATGGCTGGGTATATTCCCAACCCTATCAGCACTCATGTGCCCACTCACGCTCACACACACACACACACACACACACACACACACACACACACACACCTTGCTAGAGCCTGAATCTGCTGCCTCAGCATCCAGCACGTATGAGGAAGACTCAGCAACTTTTCTCCCATCTTCTTGTAGTTGCATAAAGAACAGATTGAATCTGTAAACATTGGTGGAACCAAAATCGTGATTGACGGTAGGAGCTCAGCTGCCCACTCTCTAGTGCTGTGGTCTGAATCTGCAAGAGTGCTGTGCTGTGCCCTGACCTTTCCTCTCCTCTCTTCTCTTTTTGAGAAACTGTGTGCTGACCACAAACCGCACCTGAGCATCCACAGGAGCTGAACTGGGAAACCTGCAGGCAAAGTTCCCACTGACTTGGGAAGAACCTGACCTGCCTTCCAGAGAGTGGAGGGCAAAGAGTTCCTATTCTTTCATCTGTGTGTGGCCTGCCCTGGAACATTTATTTCTCTCTCTCTCTCTCTCTCTCTCTCTCTCTCTCTCTCTCTCTCTCTCTCTCTCTCTCTCTCTCTCTCTCTCCCTCTCCCCCTCCCTCTCCCCTCTCTTTCTCTCTCTCTTCTCTCCCTCTCTCTCCCTCTCCTTCTCCCTCTCCCTCTCTCTCTCTCTTCTCTCTCTCTTCTCTCTGTCTCTGTCTCTGTCTCTCTCTCTCTGTCTCTCTCTCTCTCTCTCTCTCTCTCTCTCCCTCTCTCCTTCTCTCTCTCCTACAAACTGGACCTACCAAAGAGTGGCCAATTTGAGTCATACTGAGGGTGTGGTTGACATGTCCATAACCTTAAATGCAGAGGTCATAGATAGAAAGAGGGGAAGTAGGGGTGGGGAAGAAGAGAAGGGAGGATTCTGGGACTCCAGAAATATTCATTCAGTCTTAGATACCTTTTAAGTATCTCCAGCCCAAAAGGTAGAGGCTGAGTGCCAGGAATGGGAGGAATGATGTATCAAGGGATTCATTAAGCATGGCCCCTCCTCAATATTCTGGTTTGGGAACCTCTGAGTTTCATTTCCTGATATCTGAAGTGTGTCTCCTGTTAGCACCCTGGACTTGGAATCAGGAAGACCTGAATTCAAATATTGCCTCAGATACTGTGACTATTCAAGTCACTCAGTCTTTTTTCAGCCTCATTTCCTTATCTGCAAACAGGCATAATAATGGCAAAGTTGTCAAATGCAATATTATTTGCAAGCAACTCTGCAAACTTAACTCACCAAAAATATGCTCCATGTTGTTATTATTCCTGAAAACCCTCTGTCTCTAAGGTTATCTGGCAAGAGTTCTCCAGACTACCTTGTGTATATAGTAGCTTTTACTGCTACACACACTCAGCCATGAAAGAGTTTGGAAGCATCAAGTACCTAAAGAATGGTGCTTCATCTATCATTCTTATCTGAGTAGGGGCCGGGCATGACCTTGGAGCACAGGGACCCTCACTTGGAGGAGCCCAGTTTTATTAGTGCTTAAGCTGTCTTAAGCTTGTGACTGAGACCCATGACTCCGGCTGCGTCCAAAAGAGCAAGTAAGGAGAGGCGGTCTCAGGGAATGTTCCTGATTGTTACTTCCTTTGTGGATAACTCATCAGCTCTCTCCTTACTCTCACCAAATCCTCTGTGTGTGTGTGTTCATATGTGTGTATATGTTTTTGCATATCTATGTGTTTGTATATTTATACTTGTGTTTTGTATTTTATATGTTTGTGTGGACAGTCTGCATCAAACGGCGAATCCCAAGGCTCATCTACACTAGCACTGTCAATGTTGCATTTGGGGGAAAGCCCATTGTGCAGGGCAATGAAGACTCCGTGCCATATTTCCCACTTGAGAAGGTACCAAGTTCCTTAGGATTAGAGGACTGGGCTGGGGAAGGGGTAAACCCACCATCCTATTTGAAATAACATAAACATCTTTCCCTTGCCTATTCTCTCCTGTCTCACTGCTTGAAACTGAATATTTAGGGCCGAGTAGGTGGGATAGTGGATAGAGTGCCAGACCTGGAGTCAGGAAGACCTGAGTTCAAATCTAGCCTCAGATACTTATAAACTATGTGACCCTGGGCAAGTCATGTAACTCTGTTTGCCTCAGTTTCCTCATCTGTAAAATGAGCTAGAGAAGGAAATAATAACCACTCTAGGATTTTTGCTAAGGAAACCTCAAAAAGGATCATCACAAAGAATCAGAAATGATTGAACAATTAAGACAGTCTAAAAAGATTTTCCTAAAAGGCATGTCTATATCACCCCTCCTACCTCATCCCCAACTGATTAAATTCCAGTGGTTCCCTTTTATTTCTCTTTAAAAAAAAAAACTTTTTTTTTTTTTTTGCTTTTTGGAGGGCAGTTGGGATTAAGTGACTCACCCAAAGTCACACAGCTAGTAAAGCGTGTCAAGTGCCTGAAGCCGCATTTGAACTCAGGTCCTCCTGACTCCAGGGCCAGTGCTCTGTTCACTGCACCACCTAGCCACCCTCTTTGTTATTTCTCAATTCAAAATATAAACTCCTCTGGTTGGCATTTAAAGTTCTTCACAACCTAGCACCATCCTGCTTTTCAACTCTCTCCTATGTTTTTCCCTTCTCTGTACTCTGCTGTCAACCATACTGCCCTCTTTGCTATTATTCACACCCCATTATCCATCCCTCCGTGTCTCCGAACCAACCATTTCCTCTGCTGGTGATCCCCTCCCTGCTTGGCTCTGCCCCTTGTTTCCTTCCCACCTCAGCTCAACAGCACCTTTTTTCTATTTATGCCCCTAGCTACCACTTTCCAACACCCCCACCAATTGCTAGCATCTTCCACTGCAAGGTTACCTTGCTTTATATTATGTTTTCTATATGTTTTCTATAATGTCTTATATATAATACATATATATACATACACATATGTATTTATATATAGGCATATACACATATACACACATACATATAGTATATGCCTGTTTGTGTACATGTTATGCCTTCTGTTAGTCCCTGTCTCAGCTTCCTTACATTCCATTTTGTTTCTTTCTGGAGTCCTCACTATCTCTCATGCAACCTTCTCACTCTCTCTCTCTCTCTCTCTCTCTCGCTCTCTCTCTCTCTCACACACACACACACACACACACACACACACACACACACACACACACACACACCACCTGTCATCTCCCTGAGATCTGCCTCTTCTCTCCTCAGACACTGCCACCTCTTCTACCCCCTGCTGCTCATCTCATCATGCCTATATATTGCAATACCTTGCTGGTGGGTCTGCCTACCTCTGGACTCTCCCCACTCCAATCCATCCTCCATTCGGCCACTAATGTGATTTTCCTAAAGCACAGATCTGATCACGTTGACCCCCCCTACTCAGTAAATTCCAGTGGCTCCCAATTGCCTGCAGGAGCAAATACAAAATGCTGTTTGGCATTCAAAGTCCTTCATAGTCTAGCCCCCTCCTACTTATTCAGTCTTCTTACGCCTTATTCCCTGCACATACTCTTCATTCCAGTGACATTGCCTTCTTGGCTCTTCCACAAACAAGACACTCTATCGTTTGACTATGGGCGTTTTCTTGGAACAGTCTTCCTCTTCTATTCTGACTACTGACATCTCTGGCTTCCTTTAAATCCCAACTAAAATCCCATTTTTTACTAGAAACCTTTCCCAACGTCTCTTAATTCTAGTGGCTTCCCTCTATTAATTATTGTGCTTTTCCTGTATAGAGCTTTTTATATATCTGCATGTGATCTCCCCCATTCATCGGTAAGCTCCTTGAGGTTAGGGGCTGTCTTTTGTCTTTTTTTGTATCCCCAGTGTTTAACACAGTGCCTGATATATAGTGTTTAATAAATGTTTACTGACTGATTGATTTCTTAATACCTCAATCCCTAAGACAGTGCCTGGCATATTGTAGGAGCTTTATACATATTCATTTAATTAACTGATGAAGACAGTACCATGGTGTAGGACCCATCCCTGTAAGGGAGTATAGAGCCTTGAGCTGTGTGAGTCACACACCCTCCCCACCTCACAGCAATGGAGAAACGTTTTTAATTAAAAAGTTACAATCAGTGAAACCCCAAGAGAAGTAGATCCAGGAGACTGCTGCTACCCCACTCCCTGCCCTAGAGCTGAACTATAACTCTGGAATCTCACACGAAATATGATTGGAGCCCCTTATCAGCAAGGGAGCTGATGGGAAGTTTAGTTCTTCCCAAATGGAAAAAGGGACTGAAGGATTATGGGCAGTGGAAATCCAGGAAATTTTGGAGTATGAATCAGGTTCTCACTAGGCCAGCTGCCATCCAATTGCAAGGGAAGGGCACTGCTACCCAAATTGTATATAATCATGGGCAGTCCGAGCCTCGTCTGGCTCCCTGACCTACTCAAGGGTAACCCACCTGTAGTACTGGGACCTGTCAAATTTATCCCCTCTGTACCTTCTCCTCAACCTCACCTCTCCCTGGCAAACTGACCTCTCTCACCCTTGGGAGTTCCTGATGTCTGGAAGTACACTTAGACTTAAATAGGAACCTGTAATGGAATGTTTTCTTTCTCCTCTCCTCCTTTCCTCTGTTCTTTCTCCTCTTTTTCTCTCTTCTCAACTCTTCCCTCCCTCACCCGCCTCCATATGCAATCTCAGCTGCCAGGTCCTATTAATTCTATCTTTATGCTATCTATCAAATACTTCCCCTTCTCTCCATTCAAATGCCCACCACTCGAGCTCAGGCCCTCTTTACCTTTTTCCTAAATTAGCCTCCTAGTTTGTCTTCTTGCTTCTGGTCTCATATCTTTCTAATCCACCTGCCACAAAACTGCCAAGATAACCTTTGTGAAGCACAAGTATAACCGAGTCACTCTACTACTCAAGGAATTTTCAGGGGCTACTTGGTGTCTCTGGTATAAAATACAAATCCCTCAGCTTGGCATTTAAGGCCCTTCATAATCTGGCTACAGTCCACTTTTCCACAGTCTCATCACTCCCCTTAATGCACTTTGTTCCAGTCAAAATGGCCCTGAACTCACATTTCATCTCCTGCTCCCATGCACAAAGTGCCCCCTATGCCTGGAATGCTCTCCCTCTTCTTCTCTGCCTCCCAGAATCCTTTTCTTCCATTAAGGTTCAGCTTAGGTATTGTCTTCTATGAAGTCTTCCCTGATCCCCTTAAATCTTAATTCTTCCTAGTGCCTCAAATGATATTGTATTTACTTACATATGAGTTGTATCCTTTCAGTAGAATGAAATCTCCCAGAAAAAAAGGGGCAGCTTTGTTTTTGTCTTTCTACCCACAGTGCCTGACTTGCTGTTATTTTTTAATTAAGTGGCAATTCTGATCCTCAGTTTCTTCATCTGTTAAACAGGGCTAATATTACATGTACTAGCTACCTCATAAGGCTGCTATAAAGAAATCATGCTGTAAACTATAAAATTCTATATCAAGGTAAACTATTAGGGTAGTGGAAAGAGGCGTGTCTTCTGTTCCCTTAACTTGGCACAGAATTGTACCTAAAGCAGCCTGGTCAGATTGGTAGTGAGGCAAAAGCTAAAATAATGTCACGAATTGTAAAGCATTAGATAAATATGACTCAGTAAGGATTTAAAGGACCAATTTATCCATCCCCCTGATTCTGTACAGGACAGCTCCCTAGCATAGCCCAGACAGATAGGGAAGGTGGGCAGAAAGCCTCATCAGTTCATACAGAAGGGGTGCCCCAAACAGCATGCTTGAAAATAAGAATAAAGTATGGGAAAAGGAGTAAAAGATTCAATCACATCCCAAGAGGGTTTCATCTCATATCCTGAGCTACAGTCACCTTGTTACCAGAGAATCCCTGAGAATATAGATCTAGTTATATAGAATATAGATATAGTTACAGGTGAAGATAAGGATAGAAGAAAGCAGCTTGATTATTGACCTCCCCTGTGACTCTTTTTTCTCTGCTTCAGCACATTGACCACTATTCACGGACCAAAGCCATAGCAGACCAGCTGATCCTCACATCCAATGGAACCCCACTCCCTGGTATGATGGGAACAAGGCACACTTGTGCCTATGTGGAGAGAGAAAGAGGAAATTACCAGAAGACATGAGGAGTGAACTTTGCTGCCCCAGAAAAGTTCTCAGTTTGTTTTAAACTGATCACAGAATTTCAGAGTTGGAAGGGAGCCCTGAGTTCATCTGGTCCAGACCATATGCCATCCCCCAAAAAAGAATCGCTGCCACAACATGTGTGTGATTGATCATCCAGGTTTTGCTTGAAGACTCCTGCTAACTCACAAGGAAGCCCATTCCATTTCTGGACACCTTTAATTGTTTTTTGTTGTTGTTATTGTTTTTGCTTTTTGGAGGGCAATTGGGGGTTGACTTGACCAAGGTCACATGGCTAGTTTTTTGTATTAAGCATCTGAGGCCAGATTTGAACTCAAGTCCTCCTGACTCCAGGGCCAGTGCTCTATTCACTGTGCAATACCTCTAATTGTTTAAAAAAGAAAAGGTTTTCCTTATTTCAAGCCTAAATTTACCTCTTTTTAATTTCTACCCATTGATTTGCATTCTGCCCTCTAGGACCAAACAAAACAAGACTTATCCCCCATTCACATGACAGCCATCGCTGTTTCTGCATCTTCTCTATACTTTAAACCCCTCAAAACTTTCAAATAATCCTCATACAGATTGCAGTCAGAGACCTTCACCATCCACTTTGTCCTCTGGATACTTTCCAGTGTATCAACTGGAAAGTGTGTCACCCTTCTCAAAGAGGGGTGCTCAGAACTAGATTATTGTTTTGAGACCTGTTTTTGGCTCTAAGTATAAATGATGGATTTCACCCCCATCCTCCAAAAGAATATCATCCACAATATTGGATGTGATGCTGACTATTGCTATTCTCCGTGTGTGTGTGTGTGTGTGTGTGTGTGTGTGTGTGTGTGTGTGTGTGTGTGTGTGTGTGTGTGTGTGTAGACAGTGTACCAGGCAGTTGACTCTATCTTCCCCTCCCCAAACCACAATTCCAATGAGGAGTAAAAATGCTGGGGTGCTGACAGATTCAGACAATTCCAACCTCATTTCCCAATAAGACAAAAGATATCCCTTCACTCTCAGTTACAGATCTCACTTTTTAAATCTAGCTTTGCTATTGTAGGGTTACTCTCCCACTCAAGCAAATGTGACTTGTGGCTCACACCTCCCTCTTCAGCCCAGCAGCTTCTGCGGCAGACACCTGATCCTCCTGCTTAGAATTATTTATCAGAGTGTCCCCTGAGTTTTCCATGTTAAGGAGAGTCATTTATCCCCTATCAGGCTGTCCTCTTACCTGGGCAGTATGCTCCCCGACGATGAATATAAACTGCAACCTAATCCCTGTGCCCAGGAGACCTAGAGTTTAAAATTAGACGTGAGCCATTTACAGAAAGAATGATAACCAGGATGCAGCCCCTAGGAGGTCACCCAGGACAGTTTCTACCCCTAGCCTTTCCCAGAAGGAGCAGCAGCTCTCAAAGACTGGCCCTACCTAATCCATTTGACACCTGGGGCTCCAGGAAATCTTCCTTGATGCCTTCTGACTACCTGTTCTCCAAGCACAGTAGCTTTTAGGTCAGTTGGGTCCCTTTCTAGGTGGTCATCTCCAAGAAAGCTAGGTTCTGTGGGGATTAAAATTGTCCAACCTGCAATAAAAGATTCTGAGGCAGATCTCTGAGTCAATAGCACTTTATTAAAGGGTCCATGGCCCCCTTCTAATGAAGGGGACCTTAGATCTTCCTCCTAATCTGAGATGCCCCCTTCTTCCCAGACCTCATTTTTATAAGGTTTGGTACTAGATTTGATAGCTGAACATTCTAAAGAGGCTATCCTAAGTACAGAATCCCATTGGTTGATAGACGTTTGCAGACCAAAAAAATGATGTTTTGGCTAAAAATAGCATATCAGCCAGAGGGTCTCCAGTTGGGCAAAGCATGAGGCATCTCCACTGACTAAGCGGTCATAAGCTGGTCACCTGCTCATGTTGGACAAAAGAGAATGGTCCAGAGGTATGAAAATAAGTTGGAAGATTTTTCATGTAATTGAGTCACCTCCACTATGCTGGTCTTGGTCACCATAACAAGGAAAAACAAAGGTAGAGGATCTCTAGTCAGCTTCCTACAATTAAGCAAGCGAACTTACAACCTGTAGCACAAAGCTCTGGGGCCTCCGATACAGATCTTATAGTCACTTCTCCTATGGAATCACAGCAAACTGATTGGTACTGACTAGAATAGGACAGGGGTGCAAATGAATGATTTCTCGCAGTCCTATCCTTGGCTTGATCATTAACTCACTGTGTGACCTTAAATAAGTGGACTTTAGGTTTCTCATCTTCAAAATGGGGAGGGAAATGGGGAGAACTAGGGTTGGACTACCTGAACTCTAGGGTCCCTTCCAGCTACAAAACTCAATTCTTCTATGATTCACATGGGTGGATTCAGCCTATGTGCAGTGGAGGGATGTAAGGAGTAGATCCACAGTAATTTTCATTATGTAATTAAAACAATATATAAGAGGAATCTAGTCCCTTTTGAGTGAAGATAACAGTGCTAACTCATCACCAGACCCACCAAAGATGTACAAAGAGGTATATCTTTCATTGCGAGGATGGATTTGCACTCTCTTGTGATAAGTGGCATACATCTGCAAGACAGGTGGGGGTTGGGTTTGGGGGTGGGTACCTTCTGTGGCTATGAGCTATAAGGAAGCTACACAGAAGTGAAGCCCAACACCTTGGACCTCCTTTGTAAACATTTTCCACCCTAGGAACAACAAGGGGGACAGATATGACTACCTTCCCAGTCCTCACAGGATCAAACAGAGGAGCAGGGTAGAACCATCCATACTCCCTGACATGCTATTCTGTATAGATCCAAAAGGCCACCCTTTTATATGTCATTTCCATAAAAGGGTTAAGCATAATTACCATGGATATAATGAGCTTGGTCAATGAGAAAATCTTTAAATGGGGTATTTTGATTAGTCCTTTCCCAAGATTGAATGTTGTCTTGAATAGTCATTCCCTCATTCTGTGGGTCATCTGAATGTCCTCTTCTCTGTACTGTAGGAGGAGGTACCCTTCGAACGTGTGTCCTTCGTCCCCCAGGCATCTATGGACCAGAAGAACAGAGGCACCTTCCCCGAGTGGCGGTAAGTACTCTTGTCCTAGCAGCTACAATGTAGTCAGAAGGCAAACTCAGTATCAAGAGTCTTGTTCCAATCAACCAAATCCAACAGACATTAAACACCTACTATGTACACAGCATTGGGGATACAAAGAAAGACCCAAAAAAAAGCAGTCCCTGCCTTTAAAGAGCTTATATTAGAATAGGGGAGGTAAGTAAATAACTAGATACATGCAAGAATAAATGAAGGTGATCTGAAAGGGAGAAGAATTAGTAAATAAGCAGTTCCTAAGTGCCCACTGGATGGATACCAGGCATGAGGATACAAAGCAAGTTCTTGATACCAGGAAATGCAGAAATCCTGCAGATGATAGGATTTGAACTGAATCTAGAAGGAAGCCGGAGAATCTAGGAGGTGAAGGCTTAGAGCATCCTAGGCACGGCAGGCAGCTGGTTCAAAGGCTCAGAGAGGGGACACTGAGTGTTACATTCAAAAAATGTTAATTTGGTCAGCATTTGGCTAGTTCACAGATTGCAGGGAGTGCAAAAAATGGCACAAGAAAGCTAGGAAGGGGTTAGGTTACAAAAGGCTTTAAAGGCCAAAGAACTTTTGGCATATTTGATCCTATAGATAATAGGAAACTTTGTTGTTGTTCAGTCGTTTCTGACTCTGTGACCCCGTTTGGGGTTTTCTTGGCAGAAACCACTGGAGTGGTTTGCCATTTCTTTTTCTAGTTCATTTTATAGATGAGGAAACTGAGACAAACAAGGTTAAATGACTTGGCCAGGGTCACACAACTAGTGTCTGAGGCAGGATTTGAAGAAGACAAATCTTCCTGACTCCAGGTTTGGCACACTATCCATTGTCCCATCTAGCCAGCTGCCCTAAGAGGCAGCTACTAGAGCTCAAATCTAATGGAGAAAACAAACAAGTACACAGATAACTCTGATAGAAGGAAAACTAGATAAGCACAAAGGAAAGGTTTGCTCGGAGTTCTATAAGGAATTGGAGGAGGGACAGACCATCATTAGCTGCGGGAGTAGGAAAGTAGGGAAGGTTTTGTGGAGAAGGTGGTGTCTTGTTACTGGAGATACAAAAAGTGGCAGAAGGAGAGGACACATTTCAGAGGAGTCACTGATACAGATTAAATGCTAAATTAGAGGACTGGGTGTGAGAGCGCTATAGAATAGCTTAGCATAGACTTGCTCTGTGAGAGCACCACAGGATGCCCTAGCACAGACTTACTCTGTCCTGCTTGCCCATTGCAAGCATCACAGATACCTGGGCTCCTTAAGAGTCTACTCAATATGTCGAACTTGAACTTTCAATAAATTGTTTTTCTTTGAGAAATAAATGAATGAATGAATGAATGAATGAATGGATAAATGGCTAAATAAACAAATAAATACATAAATAAACATGTAAATAAATAAATAAATAAACAAATAAATAAATAGATAGATAAATAGATAAATAAGAGGACTGAAGAATAAAAGGATTAAGAATAAGGGGCCCATCATTTCTATACAGGGAATTGAGTCAAATCTCTAAGAATGCAAGTCATTCCCCAATTGAAAAATGGTCAAAGGATATCAACAGGCAATTTTCAGAGCTAGAAATTAAAGATATTTATAACCATATGAAAAGTGCTCTAAATCACTATTAATTTGAGAAATGCAAATCAAAATAACTGTGAGGTACCACATCTCACCAGTCAGAATGGCTAAGATATCAAAACAGGAAAATGAGAGGATGTGGAAAAATTGGAACTCTAATGCATTGTTGGTGGAGCTGTGAACTATACAGCCATTCTGGACAGCAATCTGGAACAATGCCCAAAGGGCTATAAATAATTGCATACCTTTTGACCCAGTAATAGCACTTCTGGGGTTGTATCCCAAAGAGATTATAGAAGTGGGAAGAAAACCCATATGTACAAAAGTATTTATTGCAGCTCTCTTTGTGGTGGCAAAAAACTGGAAATTAAGGGGATGCCCATCAACTGGGGAATGGCTAAATAAGTTGTAGTATATGAATGTATATGAATACTATTGTGCTATAAGAACTGAGGAGCAGATGGATTTCATATTTACCTGGAGAGGCTTATACAAACTGATGCTAAGTGAGAAGAGCAGAACCAGGAGAAATTTGTACACAGTCACAGTCACATCGTATGTGTGACAACCAACTTTGCTAAACTGGACTCTTCTCAGCAACACACAGTTATAAGACAGCTCTACAAGTCTTAGGATGGAAGGAGATGTCTACATTCAGAGAAAGATCTAGAAAGAACAAGAGTTTAAATGGAGATTGAAGCAAACTACATGCTCTAACTCTTTTCCATGTTTGATTTTGTTTCTTCTTTCCCATTGTTCACTCCATTGGTTACAGCTCTTCTTTACAACCAGCCTAATACCCAGTGTGAAAGTATTTGCAGATCCTATACTTGATTGCACGCTGCCATAGGAGGGGTGAGGGGAAGGGAGGGGAGAAAATCTGAAACTCAAGGGATTGTGGAACTGAATCTTGTAAACTAAAAGTAAATAAACAAATCAATTATTAAAAAAAAAGAATAAGGGGCCCAGCTGAGACTAGATAACATAAATTTTTAGTAGTCAGCTCAGATATGGGACTTTGTCTAATTACATTTAGCAGCATGGGAGTAAACAGAGACCGGGGGTGAGGGTAACAACTACAAGTATTTATGATGTCTCCTACAAGTGCCTGGCACTGCACTAAACTCGGGATTAAAAAATAGTAATAATTAAAATTTTTAAAAAGGCAAGAACAGCTCCTGCCCTCAAGAAGCTCATAATCTAATGGATGGGATATACGTAGGATAAATTGGAGGGAAGGGATTAACATTAAGAAGAACTGAGAAGGGCTTCTTGAAGATGGGACTTTGGCTGAATCTTGAAGGAAGCCCAGAAGGTAGAAAGGATGAAAGAGAGTGTTCTAGGCATGAGGAACAGCCAGCAAAACTGTCTTATTGGAGGACAAGACAGCAACTCAAGGTTACAGGAGGTCAGGGAGGAATCCTTCAGTAGGACCTGTTAAGACAGTGGTTCTCAACCTTCCTGATGCCACTACCCTTTAATACTGGAATGTGGGCTTGCTGCATGTGAGCAGCCCCTCCTGGAGACAGATAGAAGAGCAGTGTCTCGGTTCCTAAGACCATCAGAAAATGTGTTTTCTGATGGTCTTAGGTGACCCCTGTAACCCCTGTGAAAAGGTCATTTGACCCCCAAAGGGTCGCAACCCACAGGTTGAGAACTGCTGTGTTAAGGGGTCTTAACAAGTTTTTCTTTGAGTTGCCAAAAACACTGGACCCAGAGTTTGCAGGAGACCATGAACAGGGCAAGGATAAAGCGCCCTACCCAGTCAGTGACATATGTTGTTTGCTGGACTCCTTATGTGTTGTTGGGAGCCAAGACAAGGTGCCAGTCAGTCAGCACTAGACTGAGAAATTGCTTATGCATCTGAGACCCTTGTCGATAAGCAGACCATCCTCTCTTCACGGTCCAGCACTTCCCAAGGGAAAAAAATGTGACTTTTGCCATTTTCATTATTCATGATTTCTCCTCCCCTGTCACTCCCTTTTAGGAGATTTCTGTTTCCTCCTCCTTCTTTTGTTGTATTTTCATAAAAATGAAAGCTTCTGTTTGGATTGTGAACTCTGTGCTTGCTTGGGGATCTGATGGCAAATTCATTTCTCTTGTAATAAATCTAGTTGCAACCCAGTGTCTTATGGAACTTGTGATGTGGTGGTTAAAAGACCCGAGGGTCCCCTGACTCTCTATTCTAAGCTACCCAAACATTCCAGAGGTCAAATCTGTGCTTTCCCCTCTCACTTTCAGGGCAGCATCAGGAAGAGACTATTTACCTTCAAATTTGGGGATCCCAGGACATGTATGAACTGGGTCCATGTACAGAACCTTGTCCAGGCACACCTTCTGGCTGCAGAGGCGCTCACTGCAAACAAAAGCTACATTGCGGTAAGTTAAGTCCCTTTCCTCTGCTAAGTCCCTGACTGGCTGTCTACCTGAGAAAGGAGAAACCCCATATCAATCGGGGTGAGGGAAGGGTCTTGTTGGGCCAAGATTGCTAAGGGAAGTGGCACCCCTTTCTTACCTTTGCTTCATAGAGTTCTTTTCCTTTAAGATGCAGCTCAGACCCATCTTTTGCAGGAAGTCTTTCTTGTTCTACCTGCCCCCAAATGTTGGTCTCTTCTCTCTGATAGTACCTTGTATTTAACCATTTTGTGTGTATGTGTGTGTGCATATATACATATATGTGCATTTATTAAGTTTATATTTATATTGTAAATATTTTCATATGTGTTGCATCTGTAAAATAGGATAGCTAGATGGCATACATAGTAGTCCAGTAGCGCTGGACCTAGTCAGGAAGACTCATCTTCCTGAGTTCAAATCTGACCTCAGGAACTTGCCAATTGTGTGATGTCACTCAACCCTGCTTACCTCAGTTTGCTCATCTGTAAAATAGGCTAGAGAAGGAAATGGCAACCACTTCAGTATTTCTGCCAAGAAAACCCCAAACAGGGTCACAAAGATTCAGAAATGAATGAACAACAACAACAAACCTGTAAAATAAGGATGACAAGAGCAGTTTTACACAGTGGTTGTGAGAATACAATGAGATAATATTTGTAAAGCACTTCAGCATAATGTCTTGAACACTTAATAAATGTTTATTCAAATGTCAGAATTTAAGGTCCTTACACAGAAAGCTTGTTCAAAATATAGTTCATAAATGTGTTGGATTGAAATGGAAGGCTTGTCTAGGGAACTAATGGGATATGTGATAGAAATACAATGGGGCGGCTAGGTGGTGTGGTGAATAGAGCACCTGTCCTTGAATCAGGAGGATCTGGGTTCTAATTTGACCTCAGACACTTGACCCATACTAGCTGTGGGACCTTGGACAAGTCACTTAACCCCAATTGCCTTGCCTTCCCCCTTCAAAAAAAAAAAGAAAGAAACACAGTATGTTTATTCAATAACTTCAGAATGTTATTCAAGTGACTCAGGCAAAATATTAAAAGCCCAAAAAACCACAAATATTTTTATTATAAAAAAGGATACAAAATCATTTTATTCTTTCTACGTGTATGCCTAGTTCCAAGAATATTGTCTAGCACGTAATAGGTGCTTAATAAATACTTCTTAATTAATTGATTGGCTTTGGTTGTACCTTGAAGGAATGGAGAGAAGGATCAGGAAGCCACGGGTGGCTCTTAGAGCAGCTCCACTAGGTAAAGTCATTTACCCAAAGACAGAACACCAAAACTAGAGAGCACCTTAGAACTCACCCCACCCCCAAATGAATAATTAAACACTTAGTAAGCACTTACGGAGTACTAGGCACTGCACGACAATGCGCACAAACACAAAAGCAAAGAAACTCTCTGTCCTCAAGGCTCTCACACCCTAACAGTAAGAGCTCACAGACAGAATACAGGGCAGCTGGGAAGTCGCAGGGATTTTGAGTGGAGCCATAAAGCAGCTACAGACATTTCCTTAAACAATGGGAACGTGGCTATAATTACTTGTTTCCACAAGTGTAGAAGGGGGTGAGGAGTGTGGCAAAAAATAATGGCAGGGGGTAAAGCCTGGGCAGGCGGGACGGGGTGTGGGGGTATCTGGGCCAGCTAAATATAATGAGCTCTCTCACCCATCAGGGGGACACTGGATACAGTACTGGGCCTAGAGGCAGGAAGACTCCTCTTTCTGAGTTCAAATCTGACATTTATTAGCTGTATGACCCTGTACAAGTCACTTAACCCCGTTTGCCTCAGTTGCCTTATCTGTAAAATGAGCTGGAGAAGGAAATGGCTAATCATTCCAGTATCTATCCCAAGAAAACCCCAAATGGGGTCACAAAGAATCAGACATAACTGGAAAAAAATCACTCAACACTCATCACTACACCCATTTTATAGATGAAGAAACTGAGGCCCAACAAAGTAAAATCACTTGCCCAAGATCATACAGCTGGTTAATGGTGAACCAGGACTAGAATCCAGGTCTAAGCGCAATTACAGTTCCTTCCACTGTAGTAAATATAGCAACAGAATTGTGCCACAAAGAGGGTACAGTGAGCTCAGCCTTAGTCCTAGGAACTTTGAGTGCTGAGTTTTACTAAATATAAAAGCTAAGACCCCGGGGCAGCTAGGTGGTGCAGTGAATAGAGCACCTGCCCTGGAGTCAGGAGTACCTGAGTTCAAATCCAGCCTCAGACACTTAACACAAAAAACTAGCCGTGTGACCTTGGGCAAGTTACTTAACCCCAACTGCCCTCCAAAAAAAAAAGAAAAAATAAAAAAATAAATAAATAAATAAAAGTTAAGACCCTCAACCTTCAATATCTCCTCTACTCAAAGCAGGGAGAAAAATAAAAAGTATCACATAACTAAAAAATTGTTCCACATCACCCAGAAAAGCAGAACAATTCAACATATTCAATCAGTCAATCAGTCAATGAACAAACATCTATTAAGTACCTGCTTCCAGGCACTGGAGATACAAATAACGAGAAATCCTTCTCTCAAGGAGTTTACATTCTAAAAGAGGAGACGAGTATAGACAGACAGAGACAGATGACACAGATAAAGCTGTAGCTATAGAGACAGATATAGACAGGGATATAGATATAGACCTAGGCACAGGTATGGATATGGATAAGGATATAAACATACATTTAGATCAGATACAGATCTAGATAGAGTTAAATATTCTATTTAACATATGTCTATGCGTGTACCACTCCCTCTGAGCTACTTTCCCAACTTACATTCATACTCTTGGGTTGACTTCCTATAAGGCAATTGCTAATGCTGGGTCACCGTGCCTGTTGCACCCCTCCTGGGTCATTTCCCATAGAGCAGCTACTACCTTGAGTTTTAACGGGTACCCTATAGATACTGACTCCTAAAATGATAGCTCATGACCCCCCTCCAGTAAGCTCCCCTTCAAGTCATTCCATTTGAGACAGCTCTTCACAAAGGCATTTACTCAAAAGGCATAGTAAAAACAGTAACTAAAAAACATGCTTCCTACAAATATACATGGCAAACATGTAAAGAGTGGGCATGAACTTGAGTACAGTAGGTAAGAGAAAACACGTGGCCTAAGCATCTCAAGCCCCTGGTTTCACAGGCCCGGATGCCCTTTCCCTCCATAAGGATGCCTCATATAGTTCTTCCCTGGGCACAGAATCTCCACTGGGCAGGGTGCTCAGCTGGGATCCCAGGTCTCTGTGTCTGTGTCTGTCTGGAGTGTGAATCTTTGTAGCCCTACTCCAAAGTGACATGGCTGGGGTGGGGGAGAAGGGGAAGAAATACCCTTCTTCCTCCCAAGAACAATTTCTTTTTCAGGGGTCAGGTTCCCCCTCTGTTTCTCTCTCTTGATAAGTACTACTTGCAGAGCTCACAACTCAGCCTTTTACTGGCCCTCAGAGTGATGGCCATTTTCTCCTACAATTCCGTGAAAGAAGAGTGTTACATACTTTGTCCAGGGATCACCAGAGGAGCCCCTTGATAACACATTCATAACTCATCATATCAATTATTTATTCTTTGCTTTCTGGGATTACTTCAAATATGTGGAAAGGAAAAACAAAATCCTTCCCTTTGTCCTTTACATACAATCGATTGATAAACAACTCTTGGGCACCTACTGTATGCCAGGAACCCTGCTAAGCACTGTAGGCATATATTGTATGGTGATGCCAAATGAGGCAGAAGACAGGCCCTGCCCTAAAGGAGTTTACGATCTAATGGCAGAGGCAACATGCAAACAAACATATACAAGCAAGCTATCCTCAGGATAAACAGGAAATAATTAACCGAGGGAAGGCACTAGAATTAAGGGGGTTGAGAAGGGCTTTCTGTAGGAAGCTTTATATAGAATAAGAGTAAAGAAAATAAATACAACATATATACAGGGTATACAAAGCGGGGATACTTGCTGTTAGGGCAGAGGTCTGTAATCAGGAAATATAAGAGATGATGCTTAAGCTTCAAATTCTATGAGGGAGAGGTGAGGAAGGAGTGCATTCCCTAAAGGCTATTAAGTACAATGCACAGGCATGGCAGATGGACCGCCATGTTGGAAAGGGAGAGATGACCAGTTTGGTTGGATTGTATAGTGTGGCAGGGCTGGGGGGCATAATGAGCACTGAAGTGGAAAAGAGACTGGGATCAAGGTGGGAAGGGCTTTAAAATCTAACCATTTGAGCTACCGGAGCTCAAATGGGGCTGCTGCCATATTGTGTTCTTGACTGGTCTCTCTTCTACTTCTGTCTCAGAGTGGCCAAGCATATTACATCAACGATGGAGAGAGCGTCAACCTCTTTGAATGGATGTCCCCTCTGGTAGGTACCCCAGGGTATGGAAATTATATGTTCCTCCCAACCCCCATCCCCAGAGCTTAAACTGGGCATTGAGGCTACCTGTGTCAATGGGTCCTTTAAAAAGCCAGAGGAAAGCCAAAAAACGAAAGCCAGAGGAAAGTGTTTAACAAGCGCCTACAAGAATCTTTTTTCCTTCCCACTTCCATCTAGGATTTCTCCAACAAGAGTTGGCTCAGAGGTTGAATGTGATCTTTTTACTGTAAAATTAAGAGCCTAGAGATGGCTTCCTTGACTTATTCAGACATACACGTCTTCTCTTCTTAATTCTGATCTCCAGTTTATCTGCTCTTTTTCTACACACTCCAGTGCCACTGTAAATCGAAAACAGAAACCATGTGGAAAACAGATGTTCACGCCCAATTTTAGAAATGATATTTTTCTCCCAACTATGTTACCATGCCTCCACAAAAGTCCCCCAGAGTATTAAAGCGTTTCACAGTGATGACATTTTCAAAAAAATAAAGGCTTCATACCATGGGCAGTATCATCATCTATGGGAAGCAAAGCTATACAGTGGAAAAGAACCCTGGCTCTAGAGTAAGGACCTTGGTTCAAATCCCACATCTGATACTACTTCAGCTGTACAACGGGGGGACCAGACTGCCAGGCTTTAAGGGACTTATAACATCTGACCCTCATTAGGATCCTATCTCATCTCTTATACATCCCATTTTTAGCAGAGAATTCTAATTATTTTAAAGAAGTTAATTTCTACATGCTCTCTCTAGACCTAGAGCAGGGCAATTAGGCAGCACAGCAGACAGAGTGTTGTGCCTCACATCGGGAGGACCTGGGTTCAAATATGGTCCCAGACACTTAGTACCTATGTGACCCTGGGCAAGTCATTTAAGGGTCCGACAAAGAGTCAGAAACAACTGCTCAATAACAACAACAATACCTTAGAGCCTGTGCTCTGTCCCTTAGCATCAAGACAGTTGGAATAGTGACAGGGCCAGCCCAGGCTCCTCTTAATGGCTATATTGGCCCCTCCTGGCTCAGAGTGAATGTCAATAGTAACTGCTTCTCTTCTAACCAGCAACCCTGAGGGTCTTCCCCTTCCAAGTTTGATTTTTTTTGTTTGTTTGTTTGCTTAAAGGGGCCATCCCTAGACTCATTTCTTAAAGAGGCCTATTCATTGAATGGGGGTCACCTCACTCAGAGTGAGAAGCTGAAAAGGCCTTAGTCTAAAAGGACCAGGGTCTCCCATTACATCCTAAACCATCTCCAGTTGTCCCGATGAATAACTGGCCACTGGACCCAGATGGCTCTGGAGGAGAAAGTGAGGCTGGTGACCTTGCTCTGCCCTCCCTCACTCCAATTAAAGTCAACTGCGAGTCATGGCATCATTCCTTTTCAAAAACAAAAGACAAACACAACAACACAGACTAGGGGCAGGAGTCTGAGGCATGTCCTGCATTTTTAAAATTAAGTTTTCTTTTCTGTTTTCAATTTACCTGCCTTCTCTCCTTCCCACCTTTTCCTCCGCATTGAAAAAGAAAGAAAAACAAAACTCTTCTAACTCCTCTAAACAAATAGGTATAGTTAGGTATAGTCGAGCAAAACAAACTCCCCACATAAGCCATATCTAAAGTGTGTGTGTGTGTGTGTGTGTGTGTGTGTGTGTGTGTGTGTGTGTGTGTACGTCTCAATCTTCACTCTGAGTCTGTCACTTCTCTGTCAGGAGGTAGGTGACATGTTTCATCATGAGTCCTCTGGGATCATGGCTAGCTGATCAGAGTTGTCTCTACAATACTGCTACTATTGTATAAATTTATTTTCCTGATGCTACTTACTTCACTCTGCATCTGTTCATACAAATCTTCAGTTTTCTTTGAATCTGTCCCTTTCCTTATTTCTTTTAGCAAAATAATATTTCATCACATTCATATGCCCTAACTTGTTCAGCAATTCCCAAATAGACACCCCCTCAGTTTCCAGTTCTTTGCCACCACAAATAGAGCTGCTACAAATATTTTTGTATCTGTGTGTCCTTTTCCTCTCTTTGAACTTCTTGTGGTATAGATCTCATCGTAGTATCCCTGGGTCAAAGGCTATGCGTAGCTTAGTTACTTTTTGGGCAAAGTCCCAAACTGTTTTCCAGAATGGTTGGTCCAGTTCACAGCTCAACCTAAAATGCAGCAAACGTCCTTTACAAAGCATGGGGAAGGAAGGAAGAGATCTGGGCTTTGAGTGTACTACCCCCTCCACCTCCTCCTGATCCTCAGTCCTGAAGGGCCCTGAGCTCACTCTGCCCTTTTCTATTTACCTACAGTTTGATAAGATGGGATACAGCCGGCCATGGATCCAGATTCCTACTTCTTTGGCTTATGTGGCAGGTAAACAACAAAGATTGTGTGGGGAAGAAGAGGAAAAAGGAAAAGGGAGAAATGGGTTACCGTGGCAGGGATGAGGGGAACCCATCTACAAGATTCTATAACCTTAGAATGATTTTTTTTTAATAATCCTCATGCCCAAGGCTATGAATGCTTCCCACAAAGGGCTTTATCATTCTCTTAGATTTCCAACTACAATTCTTTTTTTAAATTAGTTTTTATTGATCTCTTTTGTTCTTATATCACTTTCATTTCAGAATGTATCATTCCTCGGCCTTAAGCAGCAGGCCAAATCTAAGCTGTCCATGTAACAAAGAATAAAAGTTTAGCAAAACTAACCATCACATGAAATTGGACAATATATGCAGTGTTCCCCCCCCACCCGTCCCCTTATCCCTCCCACCTCTGCAAAGATGGGAGAGAGATACATTTTATCATTTCTTCAGGACCAAATTTCCAACCAGAGTTCTGCTTTTTGGATTTTTTTTAATGGTGACAAGGAGGTATTTTTTGTTTGTTTCTTTGTTTTTTAAGTATGGGACACTCCACAAGTTTGTGTGCTGTCCTTGATCAGGAGCCAAGCTAATTTTCTCCGTTTCATTCTAATTTTGTCTATGTGCTGCCAATGCAAGCACCCAACCATGGTTCTGAACAGAAGTTTTAACATTCCAGACAGATGACTGTGGAGGCAACTGGCAACGTCTGAAGTTTGCTCATGCCTCAGATTCACACACCCCTCCATCAGCACACAATCCCCCTTGTGACTCTCCCCAGGACTATTACAAGTCAGAAAACCAGGCAACTTTATTAAGCAGCAACAACCAAAAAATGTAAAGAGTTCAGGGTGAGACGGGGTTATGTCACTCTTCTAGATGTATTTAGAGTGGGCATCACCTAAAAAATCTATGTTCCCGAACAGTTAAATGTAAATCAGTTCATAGGGAACCTCTGGTACATTTTTTATACGAAGAAAGGAATGTTTTACAAAGCAAATCATCACCTCAATTGGTGTTTTACAAATACTGGATTGACTTAAAAACATGGTATACGTAGCTACGGCATCTAATCACCTCTTGCCCCTAATGTCTCTTTCATAGCTACAGGAATGGAATATTTCCACCTGGTCCTGAAACCCATTTGTGATTTCCCACCTCTGTTGACCCGAAGTGAGGTAACAAACCTGAACTTGCCTCGAAAGCCCTGATTGCTGATTTCCCTCCTTCCTTCCCTTCCTGACCCTCTTTTCTCCTCTCCTCTCTTCCTCATCCCTCTCTCCCCAGGCCCTCATCCTGGAGGGGCTGCTGGGTGCATTGTGTGGGACAGTGTCAGCTCAGGATCGGATTACACCGAGGAGAATTAGGACAGCATCTCTCCTAATTGTATTGGTTACTCTCATTCTCTAAATCTCATTTTATTTGTATTGATGTCTTTGGTTTTTACTTCTTATTCATTTCTGAATATATTCTTTCCCACTCCTCTACCTAATGAGCCATGCATTGCAACAAGGATTAAAAAAAGAGAGAGGACAATCGAGCAAAGTGTCTGACAACAGATGCAACATCCCACAAACTAGTGGTAGTTTAGCAGGGACCTCGACAGGACAGTGCCCCACTCTGTTCTACCTTATCTCCAAGCCAAGTACTCCAAGTTCTATTAGCACATATTGTTCCTTCCTCCCTGACCCCCAATATAAATTCCACCCCTCCATTACACTATACACATTATACTTGATTTTGGCCAAATGACAATAATGTCATCCTCCAATGCTCCATTGAAGTCCCACCTTCTCCAGGAAGCCTTCTTAGACCACACTAGACAACAGAGAATGCTCCCATCCTTTGAAGCTCACTTTACTGGGTTGACAGCCCCCCTCAATTTAGTGCGGTCATACTCTAGTACTGATTTCTTAATTATTTCCTATGGATCAGTCTCACCTTCCAGGCTTGAGCATGAGTACCTTGACTTCAAGGACAGTGGTTTTAATGCTTCAGTTAATCAAGAGTCATTTATTAAGTACCTACTATGTGTCACCTATTAGGTGCTAGAGTTATAAAAACAAAGAATGAAACTAATCCCTACCAGCAAGGATCTTACATTCTCGGGGGGAGGTGGGGAGATGACAACAGGTACATATGTGTACATGCAGTAGAAAGAAAAGAATAAATACAAAGAATAATACAGAGTAGTTAATACAAGGTAGTTAAGGAGAGAGGGAACTAGCCATTGGGACGAGGGAGATCAGGAAAGGCTTCAAGCAGAAGATGCACCTTTAAGTTAAGCTGCACCTTTAAGGTAGGGAGAGAGTCCGTGAAGTGAAGAAGGAGTGTGTTCCAGGTATAGGAGACAGCCTGAAGGCACAGAGATAGCGATGGGAAATAGAGGGCCATGACATGAGTTAGGAACAGAGAGAAGGCTAAGTAAGCTGGATTTGCACAGTGCAGGAATAATGTCCCAAAAGCTTAGAAAGCCAGATTGGGACCAGGTGGTAAAATTTTTTAAAAGCTGACAAGAGGAGGGTATCTTTCATTCTAGAAGCCACTAACTGAATAGGAGACGGTCAGAATCAGAGCTCTACAGATCTCTACTTAAGGAAAATCATGTCAGCAGCAATGTATCCTATGGTCACATATTTAGAACTCGAAGGGACCTCAGACATCCACCCAGTTCAATATGTTTCCCTTGTGCATGATGCTGGGAAAACAGTTGGTGCCCAATGATAAATTTCCAACACATTTCTATTGAGCACTCCGAGATGGGTTGGGAAGGTATCCAGGGGAAAGCTAGAAAATAGGGAGGAATTTTAAAAATTATTACTATTCAATGTCCCAGTGCTAAAGTCAAAGGAATCACAGAATTTTGGAATTAGAAGAGACATTATCTGGCATCTAGTCCAATCCATAGCTGGAGGAAAAAGAATCCCCATTGCATCATATCTAATAAATAGTCACCCAGCTGTGAAGGGGAACCCATTAACTGCTAAAGCAGCCAATTCCACCCAGGTTCAAATCCTGGCTCTTCCACGTAATACCTGAATGACCTTAAGCAAGTTTCTTTACCTCTGTGGGCCTCAGTTCCCTCATTTGAAAAATGATGAGGTTGGGTTACATGGGCTAAGGTCTCTTTGAAGTCTAAAGCAATGATTCTTTATCCCCTCAGCTAAGATAGGTGCTGTTCTAGGATGTGGTTGCCCTCTGCTGACCAAACTAGGACATAGTCCCCATCTTTACTTCCATCCAAGGGATAGCACTTATAATGCAGTATGTTTCTAGACTTCTCATGCCTTGGTGTTCAGAAGTCAGAGATATCCTAAAGGGTCTGTGAATAACCTAGGTTCTAAAGCATATTTTTGAGACTACACCCTCGTAGGCTTGGAGAAGGAGGGGGAAAGGGAAATGGAGAGAGTGAGGGAAGAAGGGGGGAAGGAAGGAGAGAGAAAGAGAAGGCAAGGGGGAGACAGAGAGGGAGAGAGAGGAAGAGAGTGAGAGGGAAAGAGAAAGAATGAGAGAATATACGTGTAAGGAAGGTAAATTAGATGGTGCAAGGGGAATAGCCTAAAGAAGGTCTCCTCGGCCATCAACTGAAATGCCAAAAGGACAAACGACAAGAGTCAGAAAAGTTGCCATTAGGAATCATTCTTTTCTTTGCCATGAGCTCACCTAAAACATGACTGTATCCACGGCTGTCCTTGCATAGGAAGTATAAGAAAGACAATGAAATTTTTCTTCTCTACTTGGTCCTTCCTTTTCATATTTGTACCTCTGGATTTAATGCTGAAAAGGGATGAGACTCTGAAATAAAAGAGAACTGGACTGTCAGCATAGCATAGTGGGTAGAAAATTGTCCTCAAAGTCAGGAAAACCTGGGTTCTAGTCTTGTCTCTGACACATACTGGTTATGTGATCTTGGACAAGTCACTTAAACTCTTACTGCTCTAGAGAATTCCCTAAGACTATAAATTGCAGAAAAGGTGCTGGTAAAGAGAGTTTCCTTATCTGGAATAGGAGTGTTTGAAGCAGATGGAGCAGAAAGGATGCAGGATGTATGTGACCAAGCAGAAAGTGCTCTGGAAGACCCCTCATTGAAGCGCCCCACCATGGGATCATCTGTATGCATTCACAAAGCACCTCAGACCACCTGACATTCAAGAACAGCTCTTCTCTTTATCTCGAAATACAACACTAGAAATTAAGAAAATAATTACCTTCTGGAGTTTCACATAAATAGTGAATGTGCTAGTTCACAAACCTCCAAATTAACATATATAAATATTTCCTTAAATGAAGCAGACTTGAAGGTCACAGCCCTATTTTGTGCAAGGATTCCCATTTACTCCCTAGGAATTCCACAACCCAGAAAACTCTTGCATAGGGTTGATAAGATTGGACTAGATGATTATCATAAAAAAATAATTACCATTACAATCATGTGATCCTCACAACAAACCTGAGAGGGGAGTTCTATTATTATCCCCTTACAGAACAGTAAACTGAGATAAACAGGACTTTTAGGGGGCCATACAGCTAATACATTTCTTGATGCCAAATAAGAAATATCCTTTCCTGTTGGGTTATAATTTACCATAATATTCCTGACAAAGAACATTCTGAGACCCCGTTTTTATTTCCTTCAGGACTAATTTTGGCTTAAATCAAATCTGGATTTATAATCACTAATGGTAATATTTTAATTTCTAAGGCCCAATACTCTAAGCACTTTAAAAGAAAAGATTATTATCCATAAATTCACATGTTTCCTTTTTTTAAAAGATATGTGGTGACAATCCCCAGCTCTGAATAACCTTTTCCTCTACCTCCTTAAAGAACTGGGGTTGTCTCTTTAACCTTTGACACTTATCAGATAAAGGGCTGCCCTAAGCATTCCAGCTCTCCATTCCTATCTTCCCAGATATTTCAAGCTGCATATCCTAGGAAATGCATATAAAGTTTTACAAACAGTTTGAAATAGCACCTGTTCTCATCAGGTTAGCTTCAAATGTGCTGAGCTAAAACATCCTAAGACTCTAAGTTGTTCTGCTGCTTTTGGCCCAGACAAAGAGACCTAAGGAATTTGATTTAATGCTGCCAGGGTGTGACCAGTTTCCCCAGGCAGAAACCTCCAGAGCTTTCAGAGTTACTTAAATAACTATTAGATAACGGAACAATACAAGGAAAGATTTAATAACCACAAATCACTGGGGTGGCTAGGTAGTGCAGTGAATAGAGCACAGGCCCTGGAGTCAGGAAGACCTGAGTTCAAATCCAGCCTCAGATATTTAATACAAAAACTAGCCATGTGACCTTGGGCAAGTCACTTAACCCCTAACTGCCCTCTAAAAATAAAAAATAAATCACAAATCACAATAACCAATATCTTTATCATAGACATTATGTATATAGTGTTAGATTTAATAACGCCTTCCTGCAGATGTATAGGTGTCTCCTTGTAATTTCAAATTTGTTCTCATTTTGTAGGATGCCTAAATGGGGAAAGAAATACAGGTGACAGGGAGAGGGGGAAGTCCAAAAGCTTGGAGAGGTTTGTTTGGAAACCCCCTTTCTTGGTCCTCTAGATTATACTGAGACCAGGCTATGTTGCAATAGAATACAAGGTGCCTTTTCTTTAAGTCTTAGAGACCAAATTTCTCATTAGGCTTGCCCTGGTTTCAGAGCAAGCAACCTAGAGGGGCGCTCTAGGCACGGGAGACTGACACATAATGTAAAAGATCTGAAGGTAGTGCTCTGAAGCTGGGGCCACACAGTTCCTCACAAGAGGGAAGGAATAAGACAAGGCTTCCCAACCAAGGCATCTCTCTCCCTAACGGAATCTCCAGAGACAGGTGCTGAGCCCCTCTGTAACCTCCCAAGCCTAACTGACCAGCTGCTAGGGG
The DNA here is from genome assembly GCA_028646575.1 of Pseudocheirus occidentalis. Lineage (NCBI taxonomy): Eukaryota > Metazoa > Chordata > Mammalia > Diprotodontia > Pseudocheiridae > Pseudocheirus > Pseudocheirus occidentalis. The sequence continues at coordinate 331,018,912 of CM053594.1, forward strand.
GCCACTACAAGAGGGGTCTTACCTCAAGTAGGTCTGAGCCAAATTCAGGTCCTCGTATAGGACCACCAGAATTGATAAGGAACAGGCGCATGTGTCGAGGTGTTGTCTTGAAGGAATTTGCTTAAACCGTCTCCAAGTCAAGTAAAGGCATTTACTGGGGATTTTACCCAGCGGATTCTGTCTCATGGGAGGCCAGAGTGCCCAGTGGGCCCCACTCCCCATGGGAGGCAAAGCACTGAACTGGGTTACATGTCTGTCTGACAAGATAGGGGGAGGGGTTGGGGGAAACTACTACGTTGTAAGAAAATGGGCAGGGGAAACCAGAAGGGTGGTAGAATGCTGCTCTGGAATGTCGCATAATCCACAGGGATAGGCCCAGGGAAGAGCTGGTTTGGAATGCCAGGTAGTCCAAGGCGCTCGGTGAAGGCATACAGAGAAGCCCGTGGTGGGGGGCTTCAGTGCGTAACCTTCTTGAGCACTTTCTGGCTGGTCACATCCTGCATCCTGTCTGCTCTGCCTGCCTCACCATCTATATCAATAAAAGTAATGTCTACTTCCTGTTCTGGTCCTACTCAGTGGAGCTGACTCCAGGACCAACATTCATGTTTGTTTCTCATAGGGTGGCAGTTCAATTCAGCTGGATACACATTTATTAAGTACCTAGTATATGTAAGCCTCTGGGTTTACATAAAAATCTTACCAAAATGTTTACAAATTGTACAAAATTTACAAAATGCAATTGTGTTAAAAGATAACACAGTCCCTGCTCTCAGAGAGCTTAGAGTCTAGCAGAGTGGGTAAGACATGGTCACAAAGACTGTAGTACCAATAGAGGGACTCAGAATACAGTGAAGAGATGTAAGGAGGGAGAGATTTCCAACTGAGGAGGAACTAGGAAAGACTTAGATGAGGGAAGGAGCTGGGCTTTGAAGATAAATAGATAGTCATAACTGGGGGAAGTAAATGGTCATACTCTACCAAAATTCCAGAGTTCCACTGCAGGCTTTGGGTCAGAGAAGTTGCAAAGTTGGCTCCACATGCATGTAGGTGGAGGTGGGTGGGGCCCAAGTGATGCATCAGGAAGTATTATCATTAACCTACTGGGCCCAAATAGGGCTAAGACATGGTAGGATATGCACACTGGTAGCTCAGGCTCAGGTGAGGAACCAAAATATCAAACTCCCTTACCTTTCCATCCCAGGTTAGATATGAAAACTCTGTGTTTTTCTAAATAAAACTACATGCGGGACAGCTAGGTGGTGCAGTGAACCTGAGTTCAAATCTAGCATCAGACACTTAACACTTACTAGCTGTGTGACCCTGGGCGTCACTTAACCCCAATTGCCCTCCAAAAAGCAATAATAAGTAAATAAATAAAACTATATGCTCCAAAACATAGATTCTCAACCTTGTTTGTATATGGATCAAGGGATCCATACTGCCAAAGGTGGCAGTGCCGTATAGCCTATGGACCCTCTCTCAGAATAATGTTTTTAAATACACAAAATAAAATGCATAGAGTACAAAGGAAACTAACAATATTGAAATACATTTTTCAAAATATTTTCTCATCTAATTTCACAAAGACTCTCCCTCTAAAATCTCTCCATGGTCCCCTTGGGGGTCTGTGGACCTCAAGTCCACAGAAAAGGTTGTTTTCCCCACTTCCATAAAGACCTCTCTTTTTCTTCTCTGAATACTACAAACATGACTATACAGCTCAGCTCTTTAGCGGTCCCTTTTTGTTCCAGATGAGTTAATACTGGCCTCTTCACTAGATATTAAATTTCTTGAGGGCAAAAACCATGTCTTATGTTCCTTTGTGTCCTCATAGCACCAAGTAGAGCAAAGACTAATGATACATATTGGTTGATTGACAAGTAAAAGACAGATGGAATCATGATCAGTTTCCAACTCAGAAATCATAAAATAAAGATTCAGAGGTGGGCCTGGAACACAGGGTTCTCACCTCCCACTTGTATCTGTCATCATGGATTCTGTTCTCATTTCTTAAGTCCTGCCTCTGGCAATGGTACCAAGACAGTTCCAGACAACAGAGAGAAGAACCCTTGAGAGAAATCAGGTCTGCATAATTGTAGCAATCTGTGTAAGGAGAACCTTTCATCAGAAGAGATTTATGGCCATACTCCGGGGAAGGCCCTGGAACATTCACCAGCTGCTCAGAGCTCCCTCCCTCGCTGTAGACATTTCTGTCTGGGCTGCCCCAGTTTCTGGCTGCCTGCCTCTCTCAGAAGTTTGGCTATGTGTCTAGGGAAGGTCATTTTTCAAAAGCCTCTTCTGTGTTGGTAGAACAGTCTAGGCAAAGCAAACCTTACAGGACAATCTAAGCTCCCCAGGTTGATCCCACTGCCAGGGATTTTCAACATCACCCAGCAGAATCAAGCAAGTATTTTTTAATTACCTGAGTGCCCGGCACTATGGGGAATTACAAAAGATGGCAAAATCTCTGAGTCCAATCTAGTTGAAAGGACAAGACTAAGCCACATGTAATAGCTGAAGAATGGTATGTGCTGTGATGTGAGGCATTCTACCAGTGCTTAAGGGTTTAAGAGAAGGGAGAAACTGGTATGCACACAGCAGTGTCAGTAATCAAGGAAGACTTCATGGAAGAGGTGGACCCTAAAAGATGGGCTGCAGGAGGATGGCCAGAGAGTAAAGACAGCATCCCATTACTTGTGGCTGTCCAAAGTCACAATTCTGACCTTTGGTTTCTTCATTTGTAAAATAGGGGAAAATAATATTTACTCTACCTCCTTCCCAAGGTAACGATTTTTTAGACTAATGCTTTATAAACAAGGTGTTATAGAAACATGAAAACACGGAACATGCGATTTAGAACTGAAAAAGACCAAAGGTTTCAGCCCAATCCTCCCACTTTTATAAATGAGGAAACTGAGCCCCAGAGACATAAGTAACTTGCCCAAGGTGAAATAAGCAATAAGGATGTAATAGTATATCAATCGGTCGACTTATTAAGGGCTTATTTTGTATCAGGCACAAAGGTAGGTGGTAGAAATATAAAGGCAAAAACACTCCCTGACTTCAAGGACCCCATATTCTAATGGGAGAGATAATGTGTAAACAATTGAGTCCAAATCTGGCCTCAGTCACTTACTAGCTCTGTGGCCCTGGACAAGTCATTTCACCCTGTTTGCCTCAGTTTCCTCATCTGTAAAATGAATTAGAGAAAGAAATGGCAAACCACTCCAGTATCTTTGCCGAGAAAACCCCAAATGGGATCACGAAGAGTTGAATATGACTGAAAAACGACTAAACAACAAGTCTCTGTATCATCCTCTGAGGTTTCCTTCTTGAATTCTCCCTCCTTGGAGTTTCTCCCTCTATTTCCCTGAATAGCATTTTCAGGGAAGTGTCTTTTGATCCTTCCTTCTACTCCCTAGCTCACAAAGGCTTCAATAATTTCCATAGTGGAAAGAATTAGCTGTAACTTTCACAAAAAGCACACAAGGCTGCAGCCTGCCTAACGTCAGGACCACCTTCTAGCGGACAGGGCTGGGCTATAGCTCCTTTCACTCCTGCTCCATCCCACTTTCCCCAAAGGCTCCCTCTAGCCTCTCAACCCCTCAGGTGTGGAGTATCGCCGTGACTCACACCTTCCAGATCCGAAAGGCCCGGGACCAACTTGGCTACATTCCGAAGAAGTTCACCTTTGCTGACTCAGTAGACCACTATCTCCAGAACTGGCACAAGCAACAGCAGCAGCACGGCCCAGGGCTTCTGAGATTCCTGATGCTCCTCATCTGCCTCCTTGGGGCATTCTTGCTTTCCCTATACTTCCTGGACCCCTCATTCCTGGGGCTTTCCCATGGAGACCACATGTGACAGTCACTGTCCAAACACTACAGTTTCCTGTCCATTCTGCAGGATCTAGATCTTGAAATAAAATGGTCCAGTTTAGGAACCAAGGGAGATAACGAGTCATGAGCCCCCTAGAAACAGCATAACAGCTGGTCCACACAAGACTTGTCCAGTGCTCAGGAGGTAAGAGGGCACAAGCTATAAGAGGGCACCCAAATTCTTTTCAGGAGGTCCAAAAACACATCCCACTGCCTTTTTCCTCTTATTTCTAGACTCAGCTTGATATCTAGGAATTTAGATCAAGGGTTCTTAACCCTTTTGTGTGTTGTAAACCTCTTCTCAGAATGTTATTTTTTAAAAATCATAACTGAAGGAAATGCTAAATTTCAGTTAGAGCTTAGCAAGCATAAAGATGTAAAATTTTTTTACCCCATCCAAGTTCATGGACCATCCCCCACAAAAAAAATCTGTCCAAGGGCCTGTTAGGAATCTGTGGACCCCAAGTTAAGAATGCCATTTTAAACCCAATTTAGCACCCTGATTTGGACCTAATTTAACTGCATCCCATTTGATCCACCCTCTTAACTGAACTCTTATTTCTCTATACCTGAGGGTCCCTCCTACATCCCAAGCTATAGCATTGCTTAATCTGTTCTTGGCTCCATATCCTATTCAACAGAAATTATGCCTCAAGTCACTTTGGTACCAATTTTTGGTTCTGATTTTTTCCGTCTGGTTGTAAAAGAATATGTATATAACAATGTGTAATATGCATGTGTACATAGAATAAAGAGTATATATACACACACACACACACACACAATCTCAGTGATGCCAGTTTGTGGGGGTCCACTAGTCTAAACATAGCATTTTGAGAGCGCATACACAGGACCCCAAAGTCTGGACTGTGCCCTGTCCTAGTCTCTCCTCTGAATATTTAATCTCTCCCTAAGCAAATGAAGGGTGGGTACAAGTTTTGGAGGGGGTATAAAGGTTCCTATCTAATTTGCAAGGCTATTTGCAGAGCTGAAATATGTATGTAATCTTGCGAGGGCATACAGGAAGTTTGTGTATGTGTGTGTGTTCATGTATGTGTCTTGCTCACAGCAATTATTGTTCTAAAAGTGGGTCATAATTTGAGAATTCAACTAGAAGAGATACCTGCTGAATCCAGTCATTACCAGGCATGCCTCTTTACTCAACCAATTACCTCTACTAGAAAAGGAAATCGCCATTTCTGCTCCTCTCATAGTTGTTTGAGCATCAATAGGTACATTAGGTATCATCCCAAATACTTTTGAAGTCTCTAGCAGGCTTCAGGGTAACTAAAAAGGACAACAAAAGTCTTTTCTTCCCATTGTATGTGATACCCTTTGAGATCTGAATCTTTGGAGCTCTAAGGCCCTCCTTTCTTTGGTTAATGATGTGAGGGGCTAAAACTAGGGGGCAACTCATGGAGACTTCAGAGACCATGAGCACTGAGATTTAGTCATCTCAGAAACTATTGGGGCTGAGCTAGTGTGGCATTCTCTATAGGAGGGACTGGCAGCATAAGGCTTTTTAGTTCTTCTATTCACTACTAGTGGACAGAGAGCTGACCTTGAAAACATGAAAGTTCAACTCTGTATGTGACATAACAGGCTGCATGACCCTGATCTGACAATCTCTCAATGCTCTAGGCAGTTCTTGGAGACTAGAAGGTGTTGACCTGCATTTATAGAGGGGGCTTCCTCATCTAGGATTCCCATATACCAGTGAACTCACAGGTCTACTCCTATCCCTGTCCAATTTACTGGATTTGGGAATAAACTGTGAGTTATGAGTGTTGAAATCGAGTTCCCTCTCAGCTCCCTAAGGCTTTAAGTTTTGGAGAAGTTGATACCTGTACTGGTAAAGGGAATGTCTGTACCCCAGAGTTCCCAATACCAATGAAATCACAGATTCAGTCTCCATCACCCCCACAAACAGTTGGGTGGATTATTCACTTTTGCTACTTAAGTGCTACAGTACTAGGACCAAAAGAATTGGAAAGGAAAATCAAGGGGTTTCACAGAAACAGCACTTGAGCCCTTCTTAACTGTAGATTATGAGAGTCAGATGGTTTCCTAGCTACACTGAAGTATGGTAAAGTGAAGATTTCTTTTGAGAATGTGTCACAGATGGGGCGGCTAGGTGGTGCAGTGAGTAGAGCACCAGCCCTGGAGTCAGGAGGACCTGAGTTCAAATCTGACCTCAGACACTTAACACAAAAACCAGCCATGTGACCTTGGGCAAGTCGCTTAACCCCAATTGCCCTCCAAAAAAAAAAAAAGAGAATGTATCACAGATATAGCTAACCTCCAGGTGACTTCAGTTTACTACGACATTGCTAGTTTGGAAAGTCGTATCTGATTCTCTGGCTCCTTGAAATGTCTAACGTCATTAAGTGATGTTTTGCTTCTTTGGGGATGGAACCCAAGTAGGCTCCATGTTGTCTAGTGATATAAACTTGGGTCTAAACTGCATGTTGTCCCAGATTTGTCAAACTCCTGGTCATAACTGAAGGTTTTCTCCTCAAGTAGAGGATTTCCATTCTATTCTGATGCAACTATATATATCTATATCTATCTATCTATCTATCTATCTATCTATATATATATATATATATATATATATATATACAGAGAGAGAGAGAGAGAGAGAGAGATAGGGAGGGGAGAGGGAAAACAGGCATTCCCTGGGAGTTCTAACTCCATTGAGAAGGTAGAAAAGATAAGGAGAGATCTGCAGGGCTGGACTTCTAGTAAGATAGTAGAGTTAGAGGTTGCAAAGGAAACCTACAGCCTCAATAACTCCCTCAAAAAAATGTCACTCAAGAAGCAAAACTGCCAGAAATCTTCATGTAACAAGGATTGAGCAGGAATTGTTGATGACTCAAAAGGAAGAAGAAAAAGAAAACAGGGTCACTAAAGCACTCTTTTAATGCACAGAAGAGAAAGGAAGAAAGGCTAAAAAGAATCCCAAACAAGCGGGATAGCTTTGAAAGTGATGTGCTGAATTTATTATATAGTTTAAAAGAAAAGAAAAGCAGAAACGAGAACGCTGCACACAGTAACAGCCTCACTGTGTGATGACTAACTTTGATAGACTTGGCTCCTCTCAGCGATGCAAGGATCTAAGCCAGCTCCAAAAGACTCATGATGGAAAATGCATCCACATACAGAAAAAGAACTATGGAGTCTAAATGCAGATCAAGGTATTAAGCGTGGTTGGAGATGTAAATGAGAATGAGAATGAGAATGAGAATGAGAATGAGAATGAACCAGGCCATGTGGGTAGTTCAAGGAAGAACTCTGTTTACTGATTCTTTGGAGAAGGTTTTTATAAAGCAGTGAGACAAAAGAAAATGTAACTCTAGTTTTCTTATCACTATTAGAACAGGAGGTTTAGGTAATGCATCAATATCATGGATGTAACAAAATGTCTCTAATCTAATAAGGATTTAACACCTTCTGGCTCGAATCTTAGTGCAGACCTGAGCCTTTGATCTCAGGTAACATCTTTTTGAATACAGCGCATCATAAAAGGATTTTTCCAGGAGCTAGCTTTTCAAAAGCCGGATCTTGAAGGACTCCCTTTAGGATTGTATCTGAGTCCTGGATCAGGCCTCTTTGGCTCCCCACAGCATATTATTTGCTCTTTGTTTTGTTTTGTTTTTTCTTTCATGTGGTTTCTCCCATTCATTCTATGTCTTCTTTACAACTTATTAATGTGAAAAATCTATTTAATAAGAATGTATGTGTATAGCCTTTATCAGATTGCATGCTGTCTTGGGAAGGAGGAAGGAGAAGAAGGCAGAGAAAATTTAAAACTCAAAAGCTTATGAAAGTGAATGTTGCAAACTAAAATTGATTAAATTAATTTAAAGAAAAAGAAAAAACAAGTTGTGCATAATAGAGATTTGTAACTTCATGTATAATTTATTTTTTCCTGTTTCACTACATATACTATATATGAAAATGCTCTTTTATTTGGTTGTGGTAAGTTCAGAATGAAAAATAAAAAAAATAAAAAGATAAAAAGATCCAGTGACTTAGTGGTGTAAAGCCAAGCACGAGCAGCCTTCTAAAAGAATGCTACTGCGAACAGCTTTTAGGGTTCTGATTACACAGCATAGTGAACACTCTATTTATTCCATAACAAATCAGAGCAAAACATTCACAGTAAATCAAGGTACAGTATTCACAAAGTTACAACTTATCACTAATATGGCCACACAGCTTCTACCACATTGGTCACAAAGTTTTGAACAAAGAACAATCATTTAGTAACTCAATCATTCAATCATCCTTAAAGAGGTTTGCCTCCTTAAAGACACAAAGTACAATAGCCAAAAGTTGTCAGCTCCTGGGGCATACTAAGTTACAAATCATTTACTAGTAAATTACAATTTCTTAGTCAGTACACAGTATCCCAATAAAGTCTTCTTTCAGCTTGACTAGGGGTAGTCTCTCAGATTCCCTGGATCCCCTTCCATGGTTCCAGGTCCTACCTGGATTCACCAAACTGTCACTTGGGTTCAAAGGCAAACAGGTCTCAGGTCCTTGTCCAGCTCTCTGTGCAGTTCCTGCTCCACATTGGAGCTCAGTGTCCAATCCATCTTAAATCCTTTACAGTCGGGGGCGGCTAGGTGGTGCAGTGAATAGAGCACCGGCCCTGGAGTCAGGAGGACCTGAGTTCAAATCCGGCCTCAGACACTTAACACAAAAAACTAGCCGTGTGACCTTGGGCAAGTCACTTAACCCCAACTGCCCTCCAAAAAGCTAAAAAAAAATCCTTTACAGTCTCTGTTCCTGGGAAGACAAGGCTTAAGAAAGCCACCAAGAGGTTCATGAAAATTACCAGCATCACAGTCATGCTTCCTCAGTCTTTGGCAGCTCTGGCTGGCCCTCAGAAATCCTCAGCAATCTTAGCAACTCTGGGTGGCCCTCTGATCTAACTGGCTCTCTGAAAGCCGCAGAAGCTCTGGCTGGCCCTTAGACTCAACAGAAATTTCAGCTGGTTCCCAGAATCAAAATCACTTCATCTAGGTTCTCCAAATAAAAATCATTCTCTCCAGCCTAAAAGGGCAGGGCTGGGGTGGGGGTGGAGGTCCTCCACAAAGCCTGCTCCAAGAAGTTCTGTCTGACCCATCAGGGGCTTCTCCTTATATACACACAGCATTAGCTTCTTCCTCTTTCTGCCAACCCCTTCCTGTTACATCAGCAACAGGGATGTTGTTTCTTTAACAGAGGCTTGATTAATTACTAAGTGCTAAGTACCTGTTGCCTTTGCCCATACAAAGGGATCTTCAAATTCAAATTTACATTACCATTACAAGTGAATAGTTAAAAGGGTCACCCCTCCAACTGTAAATCATTTCAGGACTGTTTCGGGTCCATTCCTGAGAGAGCCAAGAAGAGAGTAGCTTACCCTATTTCCCACCTCATCTGCCATTCAGTCATAAGTAAACATGGCAGATAGAGAACATGTCTAGGCAAGACTGAGCCTAGGTTTGGGGGCTGCTTCTTTTATGTTTGTTCCTTCCTGACCTTAGGTGAATGTCCTGAGATGGACAGATCTTGGAGGTAACCCTGTGAGTTTAAGATGTTTAGAGTTGGGTCCTTGTGATCATAGCTGACTGGTGACCTAGGCAGGAGTCCATGGTGCATACCTCCACCACTTCTGAAGACAACCACCGTAAAAGATTGAACCAAGACCAGGAGTTGTTTCGATGGTGCACAACTGAGGTGAAATGTAACAATGCCTGTTTAGCAATCCCAGAAACTGCTTTATATTCTGATAACCAGGTTTTAAGAGCTTCCAGAGAGATGGAAGCAGTAGGTGTTAGGTTACTGAATACTGTTTTGTTGTTCTGTCAGTGTAATAATACGCTGAGTCTTTTATGTTATTTAGTATTTCCTTTGAGTATAGGTAATAAAAATCTGTCCCATATTGAGTAATTTTTTGTTCCACCTTTTGGAAAACCCCTGGACAGGAACCAGAACTTAATTCTCAAGCAATTTTTCCATACAGTGCTGGTAAGGGGATTGTAATGGGAAGAAGAGTTTGGAAAAGAGGAGCCCAATCTCTCCTATCAGATAGGACTGAAGCTATTTATTCCAGACTAATACCTGGATCCAGGCAAGCCGGGCCAGTTAGGGCCCAGCAGTGGTTAATGTTACCTAAAAATAGCAACACAAATGGCACAAAACAGTAAAAAGTAATTATATGGTAAAAACTGAGATTCAGGACCCAGGCAAGGCAGCATCTACTAGCTAGTTAAGGTCTCTGAGTAATAATAACTGATATTGATACAGCATCTACTATGTCCCAGGCCTTGTGCTAACTGCATTTACAAATATTATCTCACTTGACCCTCACAATCACCCTGGAAAATAGGTGTTACCCCTATTTTGCAGATGAGAAACTGAGGCAAATAGAGGTTAAGTGATTTACCCAGAAACACACAGCTAGGAAGTATCCAAGTCTGGCAGGTCTCTCCTGATTCGAGGCCCAGTGCTCTATCTACTGTACCACCTAGTTGCCTAACGACACTGAAGAAATGGCGTTCTATCACTTCTCATCCTATGAGATTCTTGTCCACAATCTCCTACAAATCTGTAAGATGCCTACCCAATGTGAGGGCAGCCTTGCTCCTCACCAATATAACGGGAATGGGAATTTGAAGATCTTCTTTACCCCTTAATAGACCTAGGGGGAAGTTTAAAGACCTCCCCTGCTTTGAAGGTAAACTCTGCCCCCTGATAGGCTGAATATGATCACATGGAGTCTATGGTGGGAGTATTTGGCTGAAGGGAAGCAAAGCCCACAAGAGGTTGGTCAGAGCTAGCCAGAGCTAGGGGGAGGGAAGATGCTTATTAAGGAGTTAGAGAGGTTTGTGAGTAAATATTGATCTTGTATTGGTTTATGGGAAGTCTGAAGGATGCTGTGGCTCTCAATGTTATGGGTTCTGAATATCTTTGGTATTATGATGGAGTCAGCTTACTGGTTTGGGGATTGGGTTTTCTGTTGTCTAAATAAATATTTCAGTTCTGTCCTCTATATGGAGAGTTTGGTATATTTTCTGATCGAACATCATGTGATATTTATAGTCACAGTCTATTGTGATTGTGAGTGCTGTAAATATTGCATTGGTACTACAACGATCTCCTATAAATTTGTAAGATGTCTCCTCAGTGCGCTGGCAGCCTTGCTCTATATCTCTTCACCAATTGTAAAGTCATGCACTAGCAGCTTTCCAGAAGAATGCTGATGTGAATAGCTTTCAGGGTTCTGGTTACATAGTATGGTGAACACTCTATTTACTCAATAACAAATCAGAGCAAAACATTCACATAAAATCAAGGTACGGCATTCACAGTATTACAACTTATCACAAAACAATCAAAATACAGTATTCACCATGTCACAACTCAACAACTTATCACTAATATGGCCACATAGTTTCCACCAAAATGGTCACATGGTTTTCAACAAAGTACATTCATTTAGTCAATCATTTAACTCAATCATTCAATCCCCCTTAAGTAGTCACTCAGTCACTTAGTAGCTCAATCTTCTTTAAAGAGGCAAAGCCTCCTTAAGGGACACAAAGTACAAAAGACACCCATGGGGTACAATTAAGTTACAGTATCATCAGTCACTAATCAGTACCCTCTTAAGGGCAGTGGAAAAATACAAAAGCCCTCCACTCCTAGGTCACTAATACATTACAATTTCTCAGTTAGTATCCAAGTAAAGTCTTCTTTCCAATTGACTCAGGGTAGGCTCTCAGATTCCCTGGATCCCCTTCCATGGTCCCAGATCTACCTGGATTCACCAAACTGTCACCTGGGTTCAAAGGCAGACAGCTCCCAGGTCCTTGTCCAGCTCTCCACGCACTTCCTGTTCCACACTGAAGCTCACAGTGTCCAGTCCACTTTAAGTCCTTCACAGTCTCTGTTTCCAGGAAGTCAAGGCTTAACAAAGCCACAAATAAGTTCTAACAAAGTACCAGCATCACAGTCATGCTTCCTCAGTCTTCAGCAGCTCTAGCTGGTCCTTGGAAGTCTTCAGCAGCTCCCAGGAGAAGCTGGTAGTTCCCCAGCAGAAGCTCCAGCTGGTTAGCAGAATCAAAATCACTTCACCCATGTTCCCAAAATCAAAGTCATTCTCTCAAGCCTGGACCTTTCCTCTTCAGCCTCACAGGCAGCAACTGCTTCTGCATCCAAGAAGCTTTGCCCAAGAAGTTCTGACTTTCCCAGGTAGTGTTTTTCCTTATATATAGTCTTACTCCTCCCTATTCAGCCCCTTCCTTTTATGTCAGCAAGTTCGTACTTTCTGTTTCTTTAACAGAGGCTTAATTTGAAACTAGGTGCCAAGTACCTCTTAGCTTAGCAATACAAAAGGATCTTCAAATTTCATTACTATTACACCAACAATGCACACATAGGCTATTCATGTGTTCCCTTTCATTCTTGCTAAATGACTAGCCCATAATTCCCTATTCTGGCACCTTGGTGACACAACACAGTGGGCCCAGAGACAGGAAAACCAAATCCCATCTCAGACACTTTCTAGCTCTGTGACTCTAGGCAGTTTTTAAATATCAGTTGTAAATGGGGGATAGTAGGACCTAACTCACAAGGCTGCTATGAGACTCACCATGAGTTCTGAGGAGGTCATATTTGTAAAGTGCTCCACATGGTGCCTAGCACACAGGAGATGTTAAATGAGTGTTTCCTTCTTTCCTTCTGGTCATTGATCTCTTTGATTTTTTTTCATACTACTTTGTACATGCAATTTGTTGTTGGCAATAACTCATTATGCCCCCTCTGAATTTCTCTACCATTTTGATGCCTTGGAGATTCCATGATTCACAGCCATAAAAGTAGCATCAGAAGTTAATAAAAGCATTTATTCAGTGCCTTCTATGTGCCAGAAATCACACTAAGGTTGCAAAGAAAGGTAAAAATAATTTCACACTCTACTGGAGGGAGACAGTATGCAAACAATTACACATATACAAGAGATATACAAAATATACATATGTGGGACAGCCCCAGAAGTCAGGGGGATCTGAGTTCAAATATGACCTCAGACACTTAACACAAAAAAAATCTAGCCATGTGACCTTGGGCAAATCACCTAACTCCAATTGCCCTACCTTCCCCCCTCCAAAAAAATGGAAAAGTTTCTGTACAAACAAAGCCAATGTAACTGAGATTAAGAGGGAAGTGGGAAATTGGGAAAGAATATTTACAACCAGTGTTTCTGATACAGGCCTCCTTTTGAAAATATACAGAGAATTAAGTAAAATTTACAAGAATACAAGTCATTCCCCAACTGATAAATGGTCAAATGATATAAACAGGAAATTTACAGAGGCAGAAATTGAAGATATCTTTAAGCATATGGAAAAATGCTCTAAATCACTATTGATTTGAAAAATGCAAACCAAAACAACTTTGAGGTACCACATCTCACCAGTCAGATTGGCTAAGATGACAAAATAGGAAAATGACAAGTGCTGGAGAGGATGTGGAAAAATTGGAACTCTAATGCATTGTTGGTGGAGCTGTGAACTGATAAAACCATTCTGGAGGGCAATCTGAAACTGTGCCCAAAGGGCTATGAATAATTGCATACTCTTTGACCCAGTAGTACCACTTTTGGGATTGTATCCCAAAGAGATCACAGAAGTGGGAAAAAGACCCATATGTACAAAAATATTTATTGCAGCTCTCTTTGTGGTAGCAGAAAAATGGAAATTTAGGGGATGCCCATCAACTGGGGAATGGCTGAACAAGTTATTGTATATGAAAGTAATGGAATACTATTGTGCTATAAGAAATGGG
>CM053594.1:331033129-331069062 GCA_028646575.1 Pseudocheirus occidentalis
CCAGTAATATCACTTTGGGGTTATATCCCAAAGAGATCACAGAAGTGGGAAAAGAACCCATATGTACAAAAATATTTATTGCAGCTCTCTTTGTGGTGGCAAAAAACTGGAAATTTAGGGGATGCCCATCAATTGGGAAATGGCTGAACAAGTTATGATATATGAATGTAATGGAATACTATTGTGTCATAAGAAATGGGAAGGAGATGGACTTCATAATTACCTGGAGAGAGGCTTATACAAATTGATGCTAAGTGAGAAGAGCAGAACCTGGAATAATTTGTACACAGTCACAGATATGTGACATCATATGTGTCAACCAACCTTGATAGACTGGACTCTTCTCAGCAATGCACAGTTAAAAGACAATTCTATAAGTCTCAGAATGGAAGGATATATCTACATTCAGAGAAAGAGCCAGAAACACCAGAGTTTAAATGGAGACTGAAGCAATACATGATATCGTTCTTTTTTATGTTTGGTTTTGTTTCTTTTTTCCCATTGTTCACTCCATTGGTTACAACCCTTCTATACAACCAGAGTATTGTACAATGTGAAAGAGCTTGCAGATCCTATACATGACTGTATGTCACCATGGGGGGGTTGGGCAAGGAAGGGGAGAAAATCTGAAACTTCAGTGATTCTGGAACTGAATCTTGTAAACTAAAAGTAAACAAACAAGTCAATAAAAACAACAATAACAACAACAAAAAGAATTCTTAAGGAACTTATCAAAGTTGAACTATTTACATACCAACATGGAAAAACTAAAATTATAACTTATGAAACTTTTCTCAATATGAGAACAGGTGAAGGGAATATAAATGTATATGTATGTATACATATGATATGTCTATACAGAAGGGTATATATGTATATGAATACATATGTGAGTGTGTGTATATATATATGTACATAGACAGAGGGCACAGGATCAATTTAATAGGAAGGGATATTTTAAAAGGTGAAATTGAGAGGTGGGAGAGGAACAGAATGAGAGGAGACAGAAGGGGGTTAATCCTCTTATATAGAAGAGGCAAGGTATAACTATTACAATGGAGGAAAAACCAGAACTGAATAGAAAATTTGACATTCAAATACAAGAAGCAAGAGAAGACTGAGAAGGTAAACATGGAAAAGAATTCATAAGGAACTTATCAAAGTTGAACTATTTACATAGCAACATGAAAAAATGACGTTTCACATATTTCACAATCTTTTACATTGTGGAGATGTTCTGTTTAACTACTCTGGATTGAAAAGCAGTGTGGTATGGTAGACAGGAAGTTGGCCTCAGATTCAGGAAGACAGCGAGCTGGTATCTTTCTTCTGACACCTGTTTGACTTTGGGCAAATCAATTCACCTCTCAGTGCCTTAGCCACATTATAGGTTTCAGAGAAGGTACTGCATGACCTACATTGGGAGGAGAAATTTTCTACTCTCAGTGAAATCACAGGTCCAATCACTGTCCCTATGGATGAGGCACTAATACAAAGACAAAAGGGAAATACTACCCTGCCCTCCAGGAGCTTCTAATCTAATGGGGGAGATAATAAGCCTTGACAATGGCAGATGGTCAGCCAGCCTCTGGATCACTTCCTTGATGGGGAGCTTGGTATGTCTGAAGTATTGCCTGTTCCAATGTTGGATGACTCTGAACCTAAAAAAGTATTTTCTTTTGCAAAGAGAAAGGTCAGTCTCTAACTTCTACCCAACATCCTAGTACTACTATTCTCTGGAGCAATACAGAATGAATTAGCCCTTTTTCCCCATGTGATGGCTCTTTGTACATTTTTAGACATATCTTGATTCCCTTATGTTCCCTGCTGAACAATTTAAAAACATGGCTCTGTTTCTCATGTGACACAAGCTTCATCTCATTCCAGGTTTTTAACCTTCTTAACCTTCCCATTTGGAGAATCTGAAATACAGGTGAAAAATGGAAATTCTTCTCTAATAAAAGTGAATGATCCAATTTCTTTCTTTTTTCCACGTACAAAGTAATTAAAGTAATTTAAGCAAATAGATATATCTTACTCTATTAAGAAGATTGCATTTTTCTAGCTTTTTAGGAGAAGAGAAAGTAACTTGAAAATCCATTTCTATTCATGTTCAGTATGCAAATAAAATCTGTCTTCCTCTCTCTTAGAAAAACAAAGCAAAAAACAGGGAAAAGGTTTTGAATTCCGTTCTGTATTTTCCATCTCTTCTAACTTAATACTTTACAAATTTCATGTCAATCAGCAGCAAACATTTATTAGGCACATAATTTATGTGAAAGACAGATACTGCTAGTCCTGGAGTGGGAAACCTGTGGCCCTTGAGGCCATATATGGTCTTCTAGGTCCTCAAGTGTGGCCCTTTGATTGAACCCAAATTTCACAGAGCAAATCCCTTTTGTTCTGTAAAACTTGGACTTGGTCAAAAGGCTGCACCCAAGGACCTAGAAAGCCACATGTGGTCTCAAGGCCACAGATTCCCCACCCCTCTAGTTAGTCCCTTGGTCTGTACACATTTGGGAGGAATTATTGCTTGTCCCTCCCATGGGTGTAATTCAAAGAATTTTGAACAGAGATATTTTCCCCCCAGTCAGTTAGTTGTACCCTTCTTTCCACTCCTAGCTATCTTAATGTTGATCTGCCAACTTACCAGCTGTTCTAAGTTGAAGTATATCATTTGGGAAGGTCCTTAGAGCAAAAGGACCCTCCAACCACTACCAACCCCCTAGGAAATGATTTGTAAGTATTTCTTCTTCGCTGTATAATTTTAGTTTTAGTTGTTTTTTTTTTTTACCAAGTCCTGGGTCTGTTTGATGTTTGAAACCAATAATTCATTATCTGTTTTCTCAGGGCTTCCATCAATAAACTGCAGACTTACCTGCCTCTTAAGGTCTGCATCAGTGTTTTCTTTCACACTATAAAACACAAATTCCATTTGATCATTACTCATAATTCCAATTCACTGTTTTCTTAATTTAACCTATGCCTCTACACACAAGCCATAACCGTGGGGGGATTTTCATTTCTTTTGAATCATCCTGAGGTTTTCTTATTTGCTTTGTTTTTCTCCCAGTTATCCTCATGAAATCCTAGTATGTATGAATCAGTCCCCAGAGTTTATGCCTCAGGGCCAGTTTATAGGAGAGACCTTTTCATAATGTGGTATCTTGGCATATCAGTAACTAGCCTCTCTCCCATATGGAGGCAAGACACATTAGCCTTATATTAAATTTTATTCCACATTGAACATTATTGTGGAAAAAATTCCAGGATACTTGACAAAAATGAAAACTATATCAATTCACTCTTATGAATAAATATTATTTTCATATGGGAACCCAGATAAGCTAGGTCCTTACCTAATGTCTTGCAGAAAGCTTTCAGTATCTTGAATCTGGACTCCAATTCTGATTTGTGTGGCCATTTTAGAATACTCCAAGATAGTTTCCTATGAAGGAAAGTTGGTACATGGTTAATATATTCTGTGGCAAACATTCTTGCTTTTTGTTTTTTGGAGGGGGAAGGGCAAGGCAATTAGGGTTAAGTGACTTGCTCAAGATCCCAGGGCTAGTAAGTGTTAAGTGTCTGAGACTGGATTTCACCTCAGGTCCTCCTGACTCCAGGGCCGGTTCTCTATTCACTGTGCCACCTAGCCACCTCTTGTCACCTATCTGCCCCTGTGGCAAACATTCTGAAACAAAGGTACGTGGAATGGACTTCCTTGGGTATCCTTAGTGTTTTTTTAAGAGTATCATGATAGGAGAAAATACATTAAATTGAATGCCACAGAGCATTTTATTTCAGATTTCTGTGTTTATGCTCGTTGTATTTTAAGCTTTCAGAGAAGCACTAACAAAATGTGAGGATGACTCAGTAACACCTCACCCGATAGACTAGTGAAGTGGGATTCTGGAAGCTGGGACTGTTAAAATGGAAATTCTGTTAGAATCTTGGGAAACCCCAGTGAAGTCTCTGAACTTCCTTGTCATATAGTAACTGATTAAGAAGCACATGCGGTATATAAAGTCCCATATTCCCTGCTAGTTTGGTGAAATGGCAAGAGGGACTGATAGAGTCATATGCTGGCAAGGGTACTGTACCAGGAAGTAGGTCTCCTACTGGGTTCTAATACTAAGCCTGTGGCTGATCTGCTATGAGATCTTGGACAAGTACTTTACTTGTCTGGATCTCCGGCTCTCAGTTTTTCAGCTATCATACGAGGATGATAACTACAAGTTTTTTTTTTTTAATGACAAAATCAGATTATGGACATGAAAACTCTGAAAAATGTTAAGCGTCATAATAATGGGAGGTTTTAGTCAGGGCTGTCCTAGTAAATAATAATTGGTTATATGTGTGACACACTTTTTAGTTTAATTTGAATTAATATTTTCTTAATTTTTTTTGATGATTACTGCTTTGTAATATAGTTTGGAATTTGAGACTACTATGCTCCCTTTCTTCTTACTTTTTTTTTAAGTTCCCTTTGAGATTCTTTTACTTTTTTTTTTTAGTTTTTTTGGGAGGGCAGTTGGGGTTAAGTGACTTGCCCAAGGTCACACGACTAGTTTTTGTGTCAAGTGTCTGAGACCAGATTTGAACTCAGGTCCTCCTGACTCCAGGGCCGGTGCTCTGTTCACTGTGCCACCTAGCCACCTCTATATTTTCTTAATTCTAGACAATAAAAGAGACATAAATCAACCACTGATTTGTAGCATTTGCTGATTTCCGAGTTATAAATGCTGACACTGAAAATTTAACAACAGACTGTCTTAGTTCCTTTAAGGTGTTGGTTCTAGTATACTCTTAATTTTAATACTGAAACATGCAGTTCCTGCCTTGAAAGAGCTAATAATTACAATTTAACATGTGAAATACAAGCAGTGAAATTCTGTCATTTCAAAGTTCAGAAAGTGACAGGGGAGGAAGTATAGGCAGGAGGACATGATTCAGAATGATAGCTTTGAAAATAAGACCCTCAGTCTCAAACTTATAGCAGGAGGGCAAGGATATAGGATGGGCTCTAAGCACAGAGGAAAGTGGGATACACTTAGTTAATATGATGTCAAGGGTACCAAAAAGTCACTTTGTCCAAAAATATCACTCCTGCTGTCTTCAATGAGTCTGAAAATTTGACCATTAATCACTCCTTTGGGTTAAGGCATTGACAGCCTTGGATACAATTAAAATATTACCTGGAAAGGAGAAACATTAAGCCATTAGTGACTATTAACTCTCTTAGCCTTTAGCTTAAATTCTTTTATTAGATTAGTTAGCTGAAGTGCAAGATGCTGAAGGAATAGTTATATAGACAGGGAAGATTTTGTAAGGGCATGAGTTGGAAAGTAGGACAGAGAGGTCCAAAGTGTGGGATAATGTTTTTTAGTGGAGCAAGGCAGGGTGGAACACCATACTTTAGGAGGGGTCTTAGAAAGCCCAGGGATAGGAGTTTGGTGAAAGGAGGAAAGGAACATCCATAAGACAAATGCAGAATCATTATAAACTGACTTTTGTCTCTTGGAAGTCTTGTTGAAGGCTCTTCTGGAGGTTAGGGGCCACAGAAGGCCTGAGAATGAGATCCAAGAGTTACAGCAGTGGTTCAGTTGAAACTAATGTTTAGGACTCTAGGAGCTGAGAGTGGATTTGAAAAGAGATACTCAGACACTTGAATGGATCCGTGATCTCATGGATTTGTATGTTTCTTCCAACGAAGTAGATCAGGTGTGTCAAAGAGGGGGTGGATAGGGTCACTAAACCATGCATAAGGATCCCTCTACAGGGTGTATATTGACTTAAAAAACTGCTTACCATTATCTGTGTTCTATTGTATTTCTATTTATTTTGTTAAATATTTCCTAATTACATTTTAATCTGGGTCAGGTCCCACTCAGGAGTACTGGGGGGCCAGGATGCCTGACATCTTTGGTATAGATTACAATAATAACAGTAATAAAAATATTTATACTGCATTTCACACTTGCAAAGCACTTTCCAAAGTTATTTCTTCTGATCTTCACAACAATCCTGGAAGGTAAAGGCTATTATTTTCCCCATTTTGCAATTGAGGAAACTGAGACAGATGAGGTACGTTTAATTGAACTTCTGTCTTCTTAACTTCAGGTCAAATGCTTCATCCACCGTGCTGCCTGGCCGTCTGACATTTCTACATGACTTGTTCGTATCTCCCCATAACTTTGTCATAGGGGTCTCCCCAAAAGGCCTTCCTCTATTTTTCCTGACAATCGCAAGAATACCACTGGAGCACGTGGGCTGGCCACCTTTTAGCTATTATTTGCCTTCTGATCAGACCATCTTCTATTTTTAGCATACATTTCCTTTATTCCAGTTCTACATCATTGGTTATATGTTGCAGGCTGCTAACATCTACTAACGCATAAGAATCGTAACGAAAAAGGTTGGCTTCTTAAATAGGTGATTTCCTATTTTTCATCCTACTGAATCGTTATTAATGTTTGAAATTCCACAATTAGAGTTTTGCGTCTTCAAGGATCTCCTCTTGAAATTCTGTTATTTCTGGAAAGGGTCATTCTTTAAACTATTATCAGCTAAGACCTTAGAAAGGATTAGTTTACAAGCCACTGAAAACTCTTGACTTGGGATAAGACATGGGTTTGAATCTCAGCACTGCTACTCAGTACCCATGTAGCCTTGGGACAAGTGATCCCTTTGATGCTGTTTCCTTATCTATAAAATCAGTAGAGGTTAGATTAGATGAGATTTAAGGCCTCTTCAGTTTCTAATGTTCTGTGATTTAGGGATACTATGAAGTTGCTTTGTGAAAAATGGTAACTTGATATCTGTAGAGAGACTCTGAAAAATTAGGTGAGTAGTCCAGACTTTCTAGACTAGATAATTTTGCTGAGTTTGGGAAGGTTGGTAATAAGCTTCTCCTTTCTTTTCCCAGTCCTCTTCTAAAAGAAATGCCTATCATCGAGGACAAGAAAAACTCTATGGTCTAATTAAGGAAGTAGATGAATAAACTACCCCACCTAAACCTCCCCAGCAATGACAATGATCTTCTGGACAAGAATTCTTGAAGGGGTGAATAAGGGACTGTCCGCTTGTCCAAGGGTATGGCTGATCATTTTCTGGGCAAGTGTTGATGCTTTTTCTGCAAATGTGTTTGGGATTTTGGGATCTAGTGACAGCAGTTAAGACAGCACCAGCTGAGGTAAAGATAACACAGCCTACGACTCTTCTTCCTGTAGTTTTCTGGCAAGGAGGAGCCAAAGTTGATGCTCGTACTTACCTACCACTTCCTCCTATCCTTGATCCTCAGTCCTCCATCTTTCTGAGAAACGTTTAACCCAAAGGAATTTGGCTTCTGGTCAGACTTTCTCCTTTACTCTCTTTGTGGTCTGGTGGGGAGGTCTATGTGGATGTTATTCTATCCCCTAGGCAACAGACTGTACCACAATAAGACCAGGGGCAGGGGAAGGGGCAGTGACAGGACAAGAGTGTTTTCAAACAGAGTGATATAAAAGGATATCAAATTCTGATAAAATTCCCTGAAATTTTAATGTCCCTTTATTTTCCTTCACCTGAATAATACCCAGGAAGCAGTACTTTGCTTGATGCCTTGTTTTTTTGTGTGGGGTTTATTTTTATTTATTTACCCACCCCACGTATTTTCGTGCTGGTTTAGTCCATGTAGAAATAGGTTCTTTATGTGTGGTGGCCTGGCTTAAACCTGTACTTGCTCACATTGGGTCAGGAATGGTGACTGTTTAGAAGATAAATGGGAGTTGGAATAGGGATTCTTATTAAAGATACCATTTCTTAGTGCAGTGGCTCCCTAGAGCCATTGCTTACTTTACAAATATGATGGGTAGGATTAGCAACTTTATCAGGCAAAATCATGGAGCAGTGGGCTTGTCTTCAGCACTCTTCTCTTGATTGGGCCTCATGCTCCAACGTCATTCCTTCCTCCTGCCTCCCAAAACTCCTATTCTCAGTGCTTCCATCTTAACTGTCTGTCTGAAGGGCAGTCCAAACCTTTAATGGGAAGAAGAACTATTCAGGTGTGTGTGTTTTTTTACCTCTCTATTCCCTCTTTCTAGGTAATCATATTCATTTCCACAGCATCGGCTACCACTTTGATGCAGATCTATTCAGCCTTGACATCTTTAAACTCCAGACCTACACCTCCAGCTACCTAAAGGACCAAGTATTAGTACCTATGTCTCCCCCACCTCCATCGCCCCGTACACAGAATAAATGTTTGGAGACTGCTATGCAATAAAAGAGCAATTGCATTCAGACCTGGCTTCAGACTTGGCTATACTACTTATATATTTATATATTATGCTTATATATAAATATATAATATTTATATATGTTATATATAAAACATAATATTTATATATTACAGATTACATATAATCTGTGTGATTTCTGGAAATCAATCACAAGCATTTTTTTTCTTACTATGAGCTAGCTACCATGTTAGGACATTAGACAAAAACGAAATAACCCTTGTCCTCTCATTCCATAATGGAAGATAATATGTACATATTTAAGTACATGCAAAATAAATATATGCAAAATAAGTACAAGGTAATGTTGAGGTGAGAGTATGGAGTACTGGGCCTGGAGTGAGGAGACCTGAGTTCAAATGCTGCCTCAGATATTTACTAGCTGTGCAACCCTGGGCAAATCACTTAACCTTGTTTGCCTCAGTTTCCTTCTGTGCAAAATGAACTAGAAAAGGAAATGGCCAACTACTCCAGTATCTTTGCTACGAAAATCCCAAGTTGGGTCATGAGGACTCAGACGTGATTGAACAACGACAAAATAAGAGTCAGTACTAGAACCCTGGTCTAGTAACTCTTACTTAGTTCAGTACCTTCTACAACCAAAACATCACTTTTTGCATTCAGTTTCTGAGCTTTTAAAATAATATTTGAAAGCAAGCAGCTATTCATGGGTACAGTGGGGTAGAATGAAAAGAACAATACAATTGGGACCAGAGGACCTCAGTTCAAATCTTGGATAGTCCATTTACTACCCTGGGTGATCTTGGACAGTTACTTGGCTTACACAGGCCTCCATCTCCTCATCTGTAAAGTGATAGGGCTGGCCTAGATAAACAATTCTATAACCTATTGCTCACAATAAAGACCTTTTACATTCTTAAAAATTACTGAGAACCTCTTTGCACTGCTAAAAATTATCGAGGATCTTTTTTTTTTTTAATTTTTTTCTTTTTGCTTTTTTGGAGGACAGTTGGGGTTAAGTGATTTGCCCAAGGTCACCCGGCTAGTTTTGTGTTAAGTGTCTGAGGCCGGATTTGAACTCAGGTCCTCCTGACTCCAGGGCCGGTGTTCTATTCACTGCGCCACCTAGCTGCCCAATTATCAAGGATCTTAAAGAGTTTTTGTTTATGTGAGCTATATCCATCAATATTTATTGTAGTAGACGTTAAAAGAGATATTTTAAAAGTGTTTGTGAGTTCATCTTGCACAGCCCTCCCTCACTCAAATCAAAGTCAACTGCAAGGCATGTTATCATTTCTCTGATGTTATGGTTCTCTTCAAGAACAAAAGACAAACACAACCTGTGAGTAGTCTGAGCTGCCTCAACGGGGACCCAAACAGTCGGGTACCTCAGCTTGTCCTCTCCCTCTCCCTCATAAATTTTGTTGGCCGGAAGATGCCCACTTGTGATTCCTTCTTTCTTTCCTTTTTTCTTCCTTCCTTCCTTTTCTCCTTTCCTTTCTTCCTTCCTCCCTTCCTTCCATCCACCCATTTCACACTGAAGCTCATAGATTGGACCACAATAGGTCTCTGCCCAAGCTCCTCTTAATGGCTATATTTTGGGGCCTTCTGGATCAGAGTGAATGCCAATAGTAACTGTTTCTCTACTGGCCAGAAATCTGGAGGGTTCTCCCCTCCCAGTCTGATTTTTTTTTTAACTAAAGGGGCCACTTGACTCACTTCTAAAAGAGGCCTATTCATTCACTAAATGGGGGTCACCTCATTCAAAGTGAGAACCTGAAAAGGCCTTAGCCTAAAAGGGCCAGGGTCTCCTATTGCATCTTGGGCCACCTAATCATCCTGATGAATATCTGGCCACTGGACCCAGATGGCTCTGGAGGAGAAAGTGAGGCTGGTGACCTTGCACAGAACCTCCCTCCCTCAAATGAAAGTCAACTGCGAGTCATGTCATCATTCCTTGATGTTACGGTCCTCTTCAAAAACGAAGGACAACATAACTACAACAACACATGAATTTATCCAAAACTAACAATAAAACTCATCACATGTTAAGGCAGGAAACTCTTTAAAAATGAAAAATAACTATATTTTCCAAAATAAAAAAATTGAGAGAAATGTTTACGTGTTTTTGTAAATCTCTTTAATATTTAGCTTAATAGAAGACAGCTGGATTCTCATATCTGCTTCTGCATTCAACCAATTGTCATACGTTTTAGTTGAAACAAATGAAGGAAATTCAGCTTTACATAGATACATATTTGGAAAACGGAGGAGTCTTTTTAAAAAAATGTCTTAGTATTATTATGAAGAGTTTTGATCTTATGGACTCCTGAAAGGATCTTAGGGATCCCCAGAGGTCCTCAGACTACACTTTGAGAACTGCTGGTTTAGAGAAGTTGTAAGTTCTCCTCCAAGTACTCTATTATCTTATGATACTCCCTCAGGATACCATTCTCAACACTGGCTCAGAAAGAGTCAAAGAAATAGCAAAAATTTTAAAACCAAGTAGTCAAATAATCCTTGCGTAGGCCCTCTAAGGATTGGGAGATGTGGGTTGTGATTCACTAACATGGTGGAAGGGAAAAGATATCAGAAAACAGGTAGTATAGAGTCAGGAGAGAAAGTGCAATTCCTTAGTAATTAATCTGCCATCTGGTAAGTGGTCAGAAAATACCAGTTGCCATATTATCACTTGTTTCTTATGTTGACCAACCAGCTCTAAAATATTGTTTCAGGAAGGTCCATGTGGGCTATGGTCCTAATGTCTTTTTCTGCATTAAAATGAAACAAAACCAACACTGAGAAATGTTTATCATTTTCATTCTCTACTAGAACTCATGAAATGCTCTCTTGAAGTATGTGTTTACGTGACTAAAAAAATGGACTGATTTTTTTTTTGCATTATCTCTTTCAGGTGTATTTGCATTTAAAAGGAAGAATCAGTTAACATTTATTAACTGCTTACCATGTGTCAGATAGCGCACTAAATGAAGAGGATATAAAGAAAAAGCAAAAAACAGTCTTTGCCCACAAGGATCTCTCTCCCCAGTGAGGGGACACCACAAATATAAACTAGAATGTATAAAATAAGTATAGAGTAGATGGAAGGACAGAGAATGGCCTCCTAAAGGAGGTAGAGCTTCAAGTTTTAAGTAAAGTCAGAGATCCCAAGTGTCAATACCTTAAATCCAAAAGAATAAATTTTTACATAGTAGACATTTAGGGCAATATAAAAAACCAAAAAAAGAAGATATTTTGGGGCAGGTCTTCTACCCAACAATTTTCTAATTATGCTATATATAACCCTCAAATTACAAAGCCTTATATTACTACTCCACCAAGTGCCTTTGGGCAGAATAACAAACTATAAATAGGGTCTAACTCTTTATCTTGAGTTGAAAACTGTCATCCTGCTTCTTTCTTATGTGGTAAATCAGCTGATGTACACTAATATTCATTTCTCATCTGAAAGAGAAGAGGGTATAGCACTTGTGGAAAGATTCCCTTCCTTCAAGGAAGTCAAACTTTATTGATGCCTCTCCCTGTTCATGGCAGCAGTGAGAAAGGGGACAGCGTAGGATGAAATGTATACAAAGTCAAATTTTGTCACTGTATCAGGTGTTTCTGGTTGTTTTTTGTTGTTAATTGTTGTTAAAAGGAAGGCAAGGTTCAGTTCAAAGGTGGATGAAGGACATTTACAAAAAATATTATTATGTAATTACATGATAAAAAAAACTTCCCTTCCTTCCCACCTCCCTCCTCTCATTCTTTTCCCTTTTTCCTAACCTCTTTTTTCTTCTTCCCTTCCCTTCCTCCTTTTCTTCTTCCCTCCTTTCCTTCCTCCTTCCTTCCTTCTCTCTTTTTTCTCCCTTTTTCCTTCCCTCTGACTGTCTTCTCCAACTTTTTCTTCTAACAGCAACAATAACAAAAAAGAAATAAAATTGGGAAAACATTCTCATAAAGTCTCTGAAGGCTCCAAATAGGATTCACAGATGCCATCTGTCCCCACAACATTAAAGACAAAGGCATACCCAAACTCTTTAGTATTACTATTTATAAACCAGAATTCTTTTTTAAAAGGCATTTGTTTTCTCATACAGAAATAATAGCAGTAGCTCACCTTTAAGTATCACTTTACAGGACATTTTGTTTCTCTGTGAGGTAGGTAGTGTGAATATTATATCTTCATTTTACAGATAGGCACTTGATCTACTTCAGTTATTGTCATAGCTTAGGAACACAATTACTTTCAATTCTGCTTCCATACAGAGCAGGGCAAAATTTCAACCAAAAACTGAGAGTAGTGAAATTTGGTAGATGGGGTAGGAAGAAAGAGAAGTATGTGTGATGCAAACTAGTTCATTAAACAAATCAATAGCGATGCTGATAAAAAGTTCAGTGGATGAAGAAGTTTAAACTACTGTCTAAAATTAGGTTTTGGATCGCAGGTAGACTCTGTTTTCTTTGTGGTAAAGTAACACGGAAAAAGAAGGAAACAAGCATTTCTTTATTAAGCACTAGGGACTAGGCACTGAGCTAAGCTAAATATTTCATTTGATCCTCGCAATAACATGATGAGACAGGTTGAGGCAACTGAGGAAGAAAGAAGTTGTAACTTGCCCAGGGTTACACGGCTAGGAAGTGTCTGAAGCTGGATTTGAACACAGGTCTCCCTTACTCCAGGCTCGCCACTCTATCCATTGCACCACCTAGTTACCAAGGATAAATAAGAGTCAACAATTTTGTTAATTGTGTTTTGCACTTTAATACAAAATAAAGTTGCAGAAAAGAATGTTTCTATGTTTCTGATCTTAGTTTCTATTATCTTCAACAATTAATATTACATATGCAAAATAAGTGGGACAGAATTGAACAGATTATTTATTTGATTCCCACCTGACAGATGCCAAATGGAATTGATTTTATGTTGGCAAAAAAGTTGGCAATACTTACCAAAGTGCTGTAAAATAGCCAACTGTGGATAAGAGCATTTCAAAAGGATCAAGAGCACAATTTCCTACTGTTAAGCAGAAACTGTTCAATTAAACTCATCTTGGCTGAGATCCATCCTTTGCAAAATACAACACATCAAACATAACAGTTCCAATACATCAGAGAATCTGAGAACGTGAATTTCTAGACATCTAATTAGGATAAACAGTGACCACATCTTCATCGTTTTCTTTTTAAAAACAATAATTCATAAATTTATAAAATTCATATATGGAACACCATATTTTGCTATATATTAATTATACATTTTTGCATATAATATCCAGAAACTTACAACTAAGTTAAATAGTAAGGTTAACAGAAATGCCAATGCAACTGACCTATTATTCAGTTTAACATGCACCAGCTCCATCAAAAAGTTTTGGCTCTTAGAGTACCATTTATCCTGAGCCTCCAGAAAGGTCTGCAGTATAACCATCCTATAGAGATGGATAGTTTTCTGAATCCTGGAGATCTCCAGAAAAGCAATTTTTCCTTTAGAGTCAAACTTGAATTTGTGGGCAGACTGCCCATGGTGAATTTTGTGCAGAACATAATCAAGAGCTGCACAGGATGGGCAGACATAGAGGAGTTATGATCTGCATCCATGGAGGGATCTCCAGAATCAGAGGGATCACAGATAGACTTGAGGAACATGGAAGTGTGTGGTAATGTGCAACCATTATACCCCTGGAGTCAGGAAGACCTGGATTTGTAGCCTTAGCCTTATCTATCCTTTTAAGATGGATAAAATACAGGACAATTACTGATCTGATAGGCAGCAGGAAGTATTTTCATACAGAAGATATGCTACACAGATGAAATTGCGGAATTTCTACTCTGGGCAGAAATTAGTTTCTAGTTTCCTCATCTAGAAGGTGAGGGAAAAGGGTTAGGCCCCTCCCAGCTTTAAAATCCTATTTAATGTAAATCTGTGGTTTTATCTGGATCCTCTTACTCAGTGCCAGAATTATTGGAGTTTGCTGTCAGTCTTTCTAAAACAATCTTCTACTGGTCTGAAATGGCCGTCTTCCACTTTCCTTTCTGGGAAAACTACAGTAACTTGAATTGACAATATATCACTATGCTTTCCCTTTTTTATACTCTTTATAAGCTTTACCTTTATTTTACTGCTGAGACCAAGCACACCCAAACTCTTAAGTATTTGTTTATAAACCAGAATTCTTTTTTTTAAAGGCATTTTTTTTTCTCATCGAGAAGTAAATTTCTGATATTAAGAAGGGAACCCACATCTGTCTTACAGTCATCTTCACAATCAATGGCTAATAGCCAGAATAAGAGAATTTTAAAAATCAACATTTTTGCCTTTAAGATACTATCATTTATTATCTTTACTTCAGTGCTAAATCTAAGAGATACTGTATATGCCTGTGAGAAACATTTAGAGAAGAAAACAAATTTTAAAACTAAAGCTCATTTCAAATCAACAGAAGTGAGACTTCTAGTCAAGAGGGGGACATGAAAGACCACAGAGAAATCTAAATTTCCCATCCAAGCCTCACCTGATATCTGAAAAGTTTGTGAGAAAGATCAATGATAAAGAAAACGAAAGAAACAGAAGTTCCTTTAGATGCTCCACACAACAAGATGGCTAGAATCAGTAGGAGCAAATGAGAGGTATTGCACCCACTAAGCCAGGTAGGAATCTGGCAAAAGAGGAAAAAAGTGAAGGATAGGGGAAGGACTACACATGCCAGCAAGACCCCCCTCCCCAAGTGGTCCTGAAGGAAGCTGGTTTTTTGGACAGATGGCTTACAAGCCAGTACAAGTTCTAATAAGGGCCAAAAGTTAGATACAGGACCAAGCCTGTTAGGACAGGAGCAGTGGACAGACCTAGCCCCCATGATGCAGGGAGACAGAGTCCTCTGTAGAATACTTAGAGCCAAAGCAGGAACTGGAGCCAAATCAGCACCTGTATGAGAGTGCTGTAGTTACTGTGCAGGAGACCTAAGCCTGGCATGACTTTCAATATATGACTAGAATCTGTGAGGGCCATAGCAATGGAAACTGGCATAGACCAGAGTCTGCAGAGGACTGCCAGCAGGCTGAGACGGAGGCAAAGTGTGGGACCCCATAACAGCCATCATCTAGTTCAGATTTGGCATCCATATTGTAGAGGCAACAGAACCAAACAAGGCCTACGTAACCCAACATCTAAAAGCGTCAAAAAAAGAAAAAAAAAGACTTGGCCACAAGAACTCCAACTATGCCTGGAAGAAATAAAGCAAGAGATAAATACATTATAAATGAAGTAAGAGTTTGGGAGAGAAAAAAATGAAGGTAGAATAATAAATAGCATAGATTAAGAGATAGAAAAATCTTTTTTTGGGGGGGGGGGAAAGACAGTACAATTGAGGTTAAGTGACTTGCCCAAGATCACATAGCTAGTAAGTGTTAAGTGTCTGAGGCCAGATTTGAATTCAGGTCCTCCTGACTCCAGGGCCACCTAGCTGCTCCTCTAGTTATCTATTTTTATTGTATTTTTATTTATCCTGGTAAATATTTCCCAATTACTTTTCTTTTGGAAGGGGGAAGGCAAGACAATGGGGGTTAGGTGACTTGCTGATGGTCACACAACTAATAAGTGACAAGTGTCTGAGGCCAAATTTGACTGACTCCAGGGCCGGTGCTCTATTCACTGCCCCACCTAGCTGCCTGGAGACGAAAGTCTTACCAAGCAATGAACTCCACGAACAACAGACTGGAACAGGATAATATTCTTTAGGATGAACTAATGACTCTATGAGACAACAACTCACATAAGAAATAAGTCAAAAGGCTGGAAAACAGCTAAAGTATCAAAAACAACTTGATTTGTAAAAGGTCTGGACGCAGGAAAGATAATTTAAGAATCATCTCATTCCCTGAAAACCAAGATTAAACAGAAAACCAGGCCATCATATTTCGAGAAACCGGTAAAAGAAAACTTCCCAGATCTAGTAGACCCCAAAGACAAAGTAAAAATACAAAGAATCTGCTCATCATTTCCTGAAGGAAACACTAAACTGAAAACATCTAGGAACTCAAAGCCAAAAGCCAGAGCTTTCAAGTCAAAGAATAAAAAAAAAACTGCAGGCACAGAAGGTCAGCATTCAAGTACCAAAAGGCCACAGCCAGGATTGTAAAAGACCAAGCTACAACTAATGTCAAGAAGAAAAATCTTCTAAATGGCAAAAACAAAAGCCTTACAATCAAGAATTATCCAATCTGCAAAAAGCATGATTCTTCAGAGGAAGAAATAAACTTTAATAGGAGACTTTCAAATATTTTTTAAATAATTTTTATTTATTTAATTTTGCTTTTTGGAGGGGGGAGGGAAGGTAGGGCAATTGGGATTAAGTGACTGGCTCAAGGTCACATGGCTAGTTTGTGTGTGTGAAGTGTCTTGAGGCCGAATTTGAACTCAGCTCCTCCTGACTCTAGGGCCGGTGCTCTATTCACTGTGCCACCTAGCCACCCCTACTTTCAAATACTCTTGATGAAATAAATGACTACAGCTGAGTAGAAACAGGCATTAAGAGAACTTTGAAAGGTGTGTGTGTATACATATATACAATTAGAAAAGGCTAAATAACAACAAAAGGCTAAACACTTAAGTGCTGTTATTGTTTTTCTTATGTCTCTTAGTGACACTGACAGATACCTGCAAAGTTTGCCATTTCCTTCTCCAGCTCATTTTACTCATGAGGAAACAGAGGCAACCAGGGTTAAGTGACTTGCCTAGGGTCTCACAACTAAGAGTCTGAGAAAGGATTTGAACTAGCGTCTTCCTGACTCGAGGCCCAGTGCTCTATCTACTATGCCACCTAGTTGCCCTAAAACACCTACGTAATTACATTCTAATGAGAGAAGAGAGAAGTGCCCTCTACTACCTTCAAGGGTCACTGAAGGGGAGGTAAGAGAGAGAAACACAGGGCCTAGATGTGATTTTGTTCTGTTTGCTTTTAAGAAAGGAAGAAAAGGGAGAGAGAAGAAGAAGCAGGCAGAGGAATTTGCTATCTCAAATAAATAGAGTCTATGAGGAAAATATATAAACATGAAAAAAATTTCATGAACTTTATTCTTATACAACCTGAGCAAAGAATGGCTGAACACACACATAGTTTGGTGTATGGATACATTAAATTCAACAAGAAAACATGCAGGGATAGGCAAACGATTTAAAGGAGCATTGAAATGAGAATAGAGTCAGAAAGGGGGCAGTCACAAGCAAAATAAACTTCACCTTTAAAGGTGGATAAAAAGAAAGATTAAAAAGAGGAAATGAAAGAAACAGATCAGGATCTGGGCTTAGTGAAGAATAAGGGACAGAAGAGAAGGAACCAATTTTATTATAGATCACTAGTGTTGATGAAATTAATTCTCTTTCTCCCCTTCTTTTCTCTTTTTAAAGAAAGTGGGGGACCAAGAGAGGAAAAAGTATCAATCATGCTAGAAATATACAATTAACACTCATAACAGTGAACATGAATGAAATAAGCTCACAGAATGGAGGAGAATGGATTGGAATGCAGAATCCTAATACATGCTGTTTAAAAACAGCATATTTGAAGTGTAAAGATTCGGACAGTTAAAATGAAGAGCTGGAAAAGAATTTATTATGCTTTAGATGAATCAAAATCAATTGAATCAGTTTTAGCTTGTTTAGTAGACAATTTATTTTGATAAACTTGCTTGATAACAAAAATACAAGTGAAGAAAATTATGTTCATTTTATACAGCTTGTATTAACAATTTGTTTTGAAATTATTAATTGAAAAATGTTATAACCAATTAAAAAAACAATCCTTAATAAAGTTTGGGATAATATACAGACTTTGAGCACAAACTTTAAAATCTCTTGAGGTGATAACAACCATGAATTCTTTTGTTGGGAATCCTACCCATGCAGACATTTTTTTCCTTCATATATTTTTTATTCTTCAAAACTTTCCAGAAGGACAGCTTCCTATTTTAAATTGTTAGGACATTTTTTATCTCTATATACACATATACATATGTGTGTGTGTTTTGTATATTTATATTTTAATGGGGGAAGAGGCAAACTTAGGTTCTGGAAAAAATTATTTGTGATAGTCATAAAAACTTATGACCAGAGAATCTTTTTAACAAAGAAAAACAAATGCTACATATGTTCTTCTGAGGAAGCCCACACCTTAAAATAAAACTGAGATAAAGCTTCTTGCAAGCTAAAGCACATTCACCATTTTTTTCCAGGGCCTTTCTTCCAAATCAGTAGGTGTAATGCTTGATACCAGGACTTCCATTTAATGTAACAAACTAAAGAATTTATTCACAGAATGTCAAAGAGGGATATCGAACCTTTGGGGAAAAGAGTGAAAAGCAATTAGGTGTTTTGGTCATACAGAATGTAAGATAAGCGCTGTCCTTCAAAAACAAAACAAAACAAAACAGAAAGTAGGTGGAATCAGAGAAAATTACATAAAAACATTAAAAACATAGAACATGGATTACCTTTGGAAAGAATCATACTGAAATAATTGTTTGTAATGAATTAAAGAGTTTAAATGTTTACAGATATTTAGGCGTATTCAGTAAGAACTTCCTAGAATTTAAAACTAATTAAACCTTGTGCAAATAAAACCTATAAATAGTTTTCAGCAGATTTTTCAGTGATGCTCTTAGGTATGAAAAAATGTACACAACTTTAAAAACAAAGTAACAGACAGAAGTTTGACAAATGATTGCACCATAAACAGTGTTTTATATACAGTTTACAAGATATGCTTTTCTGCTATAAATTAATACTGTACTACATAGTACTTAACATAGGCAACTGCCAATAGTTGTCTATTTTTTCACTTACAGGATTTATAGATTTCTTTATGTAAATGGTTTCATTTCCATGTTTGGACAAGAGTCCAAAGATCTGACTTCACGTACTACTAGATGAAATTGGGGTTGCTTTGCTCCTGGGTTTAATAGCCAGTGGGTCTGGCCAGTGGATGTTTCCAACTCAATGGTCATTCACACACTGGTTATTTTCCAAGATGATGAAATTAGAGACGTTTTGATGGTTTAGATAACAGATACTAAACAAAATCCTAAGACTTGTCATCTTACACATAATACCATTGTAAGTGAAGGACGTAAACAAGTGGGGAAATTCTTAGCAGCTGAGAAACTCTCTCTCCCCATGCCCATGATCCAGTTAAAATATTTTGTGAAACTATTTACAATAAGATTGATCATTTTGGAAGAAGAAAAGCTCTTAGTCATATCATAAATTAATTTGAACCATACTTTGCTAACACTTTATTCAGTGGTATAACGGTTATACCCCAAGCTTCACTTCAAAGTGACTCATTTTATTTGAGGACCAACCAAATCTCAACTGGCACAGCAACCCAGCAATCAAAATGTTCAGAGAACATGTCCAGTAGTATTCTTATAGTTGGATAGATATCATAATACTTTATAAATTTTTTTTTCTCTTAGAGCTTTTGCTAAGGTGGCATTACCTTAGAAAAAATTACTGTATAACATTTGGGGAATACTCCACAGATATAATAATCAAAAACTCCCCAAACAAAAGTGAGTTGATATGCTGGGGTTTATTTTAACATTAAAATGTTTCTTAATTAACAGTGGAGGTATTTGAATAGTAAATAGGTATATGTGAGCTATGTTAGAGTTTGTTTTCTTGTCTGACAAGGGAGCCAAGTCATTCAATGTGCACTTCAAAATACAGTGTGGTTTCCTGGAAAACCCCCCAGCAACGACAATTGTTTAGGCGTGGAACTCTTTTGACAGGTCTATCTGGTTTGCCACTTCACTGTAAAGAACAAAGACTTGACTGGACTGTCAAAAAAGCCACTACACAAAGGGGAGAATATATGTAGTGTATTAGTTTGGAAGGGAGAAATGAATTGAGGGAAGTGAGAAAGGAAGGGAATTAGGGAAAGAGAGAGACACAACTATTTGTGGATTCAGGTTTAGCTGAAATGTCTCTTTTAGGAAGAAACTTAAGTTGTGGGTTTAGACAACACTTAAAGTAAATGCACATTTTAAAATGTTAGCTTTTAGCAAAAAAGGCATATAAAACAAAAAGGTATTGTTCAGGTTTTTGATGAAGATGAATTAATAATGCTTAGAGGTGGAACAAATTTAAATTCATTTTTTATGGAAGAATGAAGTTAGTATTTGTAAATGACCAAAATACTGCTGTCTATATTCACTAGTGAGCTTTGTATTTATGTAGAGTTGCTGTGCTTAAACCTAGATCAATGCATTATTAATGTAACAGATAAAGCAAGTAGAAAAGAGAATCTCTGTACAACAGACAACAATTGATAATAATTTAAATAGTCGGATTTCCCAAATTTGGGTTTGAAGTATGCTATGATCTTGCCTTCTACCCTCATATACAAATAAATTAACCATACAAAGAATCTTTAGCTTAACTTAAAATTGCACCTAGAAAAGTATGGGATTATTTGTACCTATTACAAAAACCTGTTAAAATCAAGGGCTGCTACAAAGAATGAGGTAAACTGAAGACTCTCTCCACGCTGCAGCCTTCAGAGAAATGGCTTTTTTCTTTTGAGTTCTAGGTTTGCACACCACAGTGTTTTGCTAGCAAAGCATTCCAAGTTCTCTTCCAGGAACTGTGTAGGTATATATATGTATATATACATATATACATACATACATACATATATACACACACATACACATACACACACTGTATACTGCATCAGCAAAATATATATATTATATATATTTATATAAATATAAGGAAGATTCCCCCCAGCCCCAAAAGAACATATTTTTAAATATGTTTTCTTGTTGTTGATTTTTTTTAAACACAGAGAATGAGGAATTTAAGGGGTTTTTTTTCAACACATATTTTAGCAAATACATTTTGATCTATTGGCTTCTTGGTGCAGTAACGCAACAGCAATTCATCTGGGGGCCAAAGGCTTATCTTATCACAAGGGAATTTTGTACACTAATATCTTAGGAAGTGAGGCCAGCCCCACTTGAACTTTTCTTGCAACCATCTGGTCCACCATTAGTTCATAAATACTTAAAAAAAATGAATCAGACAAAAACGGAACGGTACAGTCACTTAGGGCCATATGCTTTTCAGTATAAAGCCTTCTTCTTCACTAGGTTGCTATCACAGTGCAGACCTGACTGCCTGAATATGCTCAGGAGATTTAGTCAATGTTGTCTGTATTTGGTTATGGAAAAGGCTCTCCATTTTAATCCAAAGTGCATAGTGAGAACGAGTCAACACATTTCTCATTTCAGTAACAGATAGCTTCATCTAAGCATCCTCCTGAGAAGAAGACTGCTCAGATGCCTTGCCTTCATCCTCCCCACCCTCCATCTTTCCCACAAAAGAAGTCAAGCAGTTTAGACATTCATCAGCCAGGTAAACAAACTTTGCCAGCAAAAAGAAGTCCCACTATTGTAAAGAAAATTGATAAGACAAATAGTACATATGAAGACCCAACTACTGTATTGTTGGGCAGTTTATAAGGTTGACCTCCAACTTCATTGATGTAAAATCCTATTGGAAATATTAGGGCAGCCATACAGAAAAGGATCACTGTAAAACAAACCAAAAAAAATCAGAAATTAGTGATACGGTTTGGTTATTTGAAAAACAAAGATAACTTGGCAAAAAGACATTTATGAAATTTTTAAGGTTTGATAGAGAGGTGGGGAAAGGAGCCAGGGGTATCATTAATAATATCAATAGTCAATAAACATCCTGTTAAAAGATGGTTTGTCATTATATTGATTTGAATATACTCAGTCCCTTGAACATAACTATAAGGAGTAAAAGATTTATATAACACGGTAATTGACCTTTAACAGTGTTATTCCTGTCTCTAACGTCTAAATTGTAAAGGGGTTTTTTTTTTATTACATTTGCTAAGTTTTCCTTTGTTCTACTGAAGGTTCTATTCCAGACTAATTCACTAGTTAAGATACCAACTTTATGTTCCTCTGACTGGATGTTCATTTATTGACCATGGACCTGAAGACAAAGTACAACATAAAAATTTGATGTTAATTTAATTTATTACAACATTAAAAAGACTATCAGGATATTTTAATGCCACCTTTTAAATATCAGTATTCTTCTAGTATTCTGTATGGTTGCAGGTCAGGTCATGGAACACTGTAGTCTCTGAAGAAATGAAAATAAAAATCACCCCAAAGATAAAAGAGGCACATGGTCAATATGAGTAGGCTGCAACATAACAGACCAGGAATGGTGAAGAAGTGGACAAAGGATGTCATCAAAGAACTGTATTAGAGAAGTAGGAGAAGACAACAACAGCAATGAAGAAGAAGAAGATGATGATGATAGACCAACTATATGGTAAAAGGCAGCTTGTGTGGTTCACTGGCGTTATGTGCAATGTCAGCAGAACACAAGAAAGGTCCCAGCACATTGTGCAGATGATCTGTGGTGAACGTGCAGGGTGAGAGTTGCATGGAATGGGCAAGCACAACTAGGTGGCAGTATGCATCACTGGAGTGAATGAATACCCATATGGATGAGATTTCAGATCCACTTGTGTTTACTGAGTACTTCTTTTATTCATATTTAAGACAGATCCCTTAAAGCCCTGCTGCGGGCACTCGGACAAAAGTATCTGGAGCTATTTCACTACACTGACACAGAAAATGGGAAGGACAGAGATTCACCACTGCCTATAGACCCTGAGGAATTTAGCAACTACATAGGAGATATTTACATTGTCTCATAGTTGCTTTTCAGCCTAAACAATGTTCAAAAGAAAATAAAATTCCTCTCAAGTTCCTGGGCATAGTTTTATAGGACGAAGCAGATTTAAAAAGATCTTCTTTTGACTATACAAGCACAATTAAGTATACTGTAATGAAAAATGCTGGTCAAAACTCTACTAGAAAAGCATAAAAACTTATGTCTGATTCAACAGTTTTTAATATGCTTGTAGAAAGAGTTTTAGAAAATTACGTCCTATGGTACCAATTCATAGTTTCTGGGTAAAGAAATCACTTAAGGGGTGGCTAGGTGGCGCAGTGAATAGAGTACTGGCTCTGCAATCAGAAGGACCTGAGTTCAAATGCGGATTCAGACACTCAACACTTATTGGCTGTGTGATCTTGGGCAAGTCACTTAACCCCAACTGCCCTGCCTTCCCCCTCTCCAAAATAAAGCAAAAAAAAAAAAAATCACTTGTTTTTAAGAAAATCTTTTGAAACCTAGCAAGATTTATATGAACCAGTGCTGAGTGACACTGTACACAGCCACAGCCACAGTCTGTGACGGCTGATTTTGACTGACTCAGCCCTTCTCAGCCACACAAGGACCTAAAACAGCTCCAAAGGAGCCATGACGGACAATGCCATCCACGTACGGAGTCTGAGTGCAGAGCGAAGAAGACTCTTCTTCTTTTGTTCTTTCTCATTGGTTTCTTTCATTCATTATCATTCTTCTATACAACACGACTAATGTGAAAATATGTTTAATAGGAATATATATGTAAAGGCCATCTCAGACGGCAGGCTGTCTTGAGGAGGGATGGCAGAGGAAGGGGAAAAAAAATTTAAAACTTGTGAAAGTAAATGTTGAAAACTAAAAATAAATAAATTTTTTTAAAAAAGAAAATATTTTGAGTGTTTGGAAAGGAATTTTACCCCTTGTCAAATTTACTCATGGTCAAATATTAACTCCATACTTTGTAGCTTAGCTAGTTTGAGATGTAGACAATTACACTCTCTGCAGTTGTAATGTAAAACAAGACATAGATAGCTACAGTCATTTCTTGTCAAGAGAAAGAGAGCTGGGCTTGCTATTGGAGATCTGGATTTTAATACTGGACCTGGTATGATACTACCTTGTGTGACTTGAGCCAAGTCACTAAACTCTCCGGGCCTCAGTTTCTTTATCTGTAAAAAGCGGGTTGGTTTTGATCTCTAATATATCTTTTTGGCCATAATGATTTATAAGACTCAAAGCTTTCCATTACCGTCACTGCAGTTTTTTCCAATTCAGTTCACTTTCTGGACTACGGGTGCTATTTGACCAATGTGTTTTACTAAATCGTTTTCTAAGCTAGCCAAATTACAGAATTTAGTGTGACAGTCTGAATAAATAAAAACAAACCAAAATGGGATATTTTTCTGCGTGTTAAAATAGTTATCTCCTTAAGGATAAAATTCTAAGTAATCAACACTATTGCACTTTGGGCTATTTCGGTGGCATGATTTGATATTTTATCTTATAAAAAGACAAACATTTCATTCTGTAAAACCATCACATTCACTGATATGTAACTTAAGACAGTGACAAACATTTATTATAGTAAGTTTTAATGTTCTGTGTCATTTCATTATATAGTCAAGAGTAAATAATTTTAAATAGGGCTGCCAACAGCCGCTTCTCAGCCTATTTGACACAATTTGCTGATGCAGCTTGTGACATAATACAATTTCATAGGAGGTTTAGAGCTGTAATCTAAGCCATTAATAATATACAATCTTGTTAAAACACAAGATAGAACCAATTCTTTTTAAAATGTCACTTAGTGTTGAAAAAACTGGTTGCTAATTATCTTAATCTTGTACTCAAAATCAAATTAGTGGAAAAATACTTTGAAGAATTGCAGATTTTAAAGCTGCTAGTTCTAACAACTGACATGTAAATGACACTCCTGAACCTCTTCCTGTCCCCAGTGTAAAATTAACATTCACACTTTACAGTGGAGTAATCAGTGAATATATTCAGATTAAAATAATCTTTAATATTTTATGAGCTGAATAGTTTCCAAACTGGCAGGAAAAGGCTTAATCGTTTTTAAAGGAAGCAGATTCTTACTCAATCTGATCTTGGTTGACATCCAAAAACTTATAATCACTACAATTCTTTGGCTTAAGATAATTCTGTATCTATATTTTTAAAACTGTTTAAAAGGAACTATTAATTTACTTGAAATTTTAAAATAATGTTGTGATGATGATAATAAATCTACTAATTTCTGAAAAGTCAGAACAAAAAGGGAAAAAAAAATCACCTTAGATGTGCTGGTAGATGAAGAGACAGACAGAAGAGACAAGACTGGCAGCATTACACAGTGGAAAGAACACTGGCCTCAGTCAAAAGACCTTTGTTCAAGTTCCAACTTTGTGGTTCTATAACTTACTAGCTTTGAGACTTGGGATCACTTTAACTCCCACAAATCTAAGTATCTTCTTCTATTTAAAAATGTATATAACAATACCTCCTACCTACCTCAGAGGGTTAAGAGGAAACTGCTTTGTGAATGGTAAGGTACTATATAATTGCAAGTTGTTATTTTTATATATAAGGTCTTTCAACAAATAAGATCAAAGACATTACTTTGCTTTCCCTTTTATCTGAAGTGGTTTCACCATGAAATCTCTTCCAAATTTTCCTGCAGAAGAATCCATCAATGACCTGTTTGATCTATGAACTAATATGACTAATGTGTAAGATACTGGTGCCTAAGTGGAATGGTATACGACAAGATCAAGGTAACTTTTAAGTTGGGATATAAACACCAGAGGGAGCCCATTCCCTTCTATTACTGCTACGTGACAGTAGATTATCTCAAAAAGCTTGAGGCTTATTCTACCAAACTTTAAACCTTGTCTGCTGGAAAGGCAAGTACAAAAAAGAAGTTAAGTTAATCATTGCTTCTTGTTTTGATCACCTGAACTAAGTGCCTATGCATTAGTTTCAGTTTACTCAATTTATATCAATTACTGACATAGATGTGCAGAGGCAGACTACACCTTATGCCACTATTCTGACAAAATTCGTCTTGTCAATGGCTACATTTTCACTCATAAGGAATTAACTTCAAATAACAAGTGACTGCCTTTCGCAGCAATTCATAAAGGCTTAAGTTCCCTTTTAAATCTCTCTTCAATATATCCTAAATCAAGCATTTTTTCCCTTTCTTTACACTGCCTCAGGGACCAGATCTAAGTAAATGAAGTGACTACTCTACTGAGTTCTTTCTATATTGAAGGTGAAAGAAACGACTAGTTTGTTCTTTAAGCAGTTTACAACAGGAATGAACAATTTTTTTCTCTGTCCATAGGGAAAAAAAATAAAGAAATGAAGACAGAGAAAAAGAGAAATAGAAAAATGACAGGAAAAGGACACAAACTAATTACTAATGCTGCAAGATATTCAGATCTCCACAAAGAGAGACTGGAAAAGCCAACACTATGTTTTGACCTTTTGGGATGCTGCCACTAATGATTTGTTGCCTTTTCACAACTATAGAGGCAAATGAGGATATCAGTTCTTGATACCTTTATGACAGGGAAAGTAATATGAAGTTAAGGGCAAACTGAGCCCATGGGTTTATGTGTCTCTATTCTCACTTTATAATATTAAATGACTTTTATTCACTTGAAATTAGGGCTAGGTCAATGAACTAGAAGTTCCCTGTAGCAAGTCTGTGACACAGAAGTTCCCTTTAGCATTAATTATTATTTACCCCTACAAGTTATCATATTTTCATATCTCTGAAAAGTAACAGATACAGTATAAGTAGCAGAACTACAGAACTGACTCTTCTCTTTTCTTCTGCATTGTAAGGTTTAAATCTAAGCTAAGTCTTCCTAGGATTTATTTTATAATTAGGCTCAATTTTCTAAGTCACAAGAGGACATGCAGTACATACATTTATTATACTCTTGAACAATGTTTAACAATGTATAGAACAGTCGATACACATTTACTGTAAAATCAAACTTATAGATTCTTCCATGTATAATACATCACGGCATACATGCAAAAGCATTCATGTTAGTAAAAACAAACAAAAATGTAATTTTGTACTTCTGAAGCTTTTTCTTTTTATTTATTTTTGATATGGAAACACAACTGCCTGTAGGATCAATGGCCACTGGGAGTCAAAATATTAAACCAACTATGCCACAACACAAATGAGAAACAAATTCATCAAATAATTAAGACAGCAAAAGTTTTTCCTTAAAAGTAGTCAAGGAATTTGAAATACTAATCTTAAGTAAAAGCTCTGAATTAGGAGATACAACATCTTAGTTCTTTTTGTATATAGTGCCAGTCATGCACAATTGGACACTTAATGCCCATGCCAAATAATTTGAGTACTTTGATATTCACTGATGTTCAGGAAGAAGTGACTATTTGCTTCTATTTTTTTTTCCATAAAAACATGTCTGCTTTCCTGACAAGTTTGGCAAACACATATTACTTACTTCCAGTGAATGCTATCCAACGAGCATATTTTGTAGCTTCTCTTCGCCAATGAGAAGCCACCAGCAAGCCACATGTGACAGTCAATGAAATGATTCCCATGATGATGAAAAATAACGTGGTAACCCATTCAGGGGGAAGCCGGGGAGGGATACATGTCCTGTCACGTCCATGGATTGTCTGACACTGCCGTACAAGGCCCACAGTGAGTGCTCCTAGAGAGAAGCAAAATGTAGGGAAATATTTATGGGGTTGTTGAGATTCTTTCTTCCTCCTCCCCCTAAAACTTGAAAACTTTAAACTCAAAAAAACACCGGGAATGAGATCAATCCAGAGCATTGAATTAAATTGAGGCCCTGGAAAGCTCCAGGTGAGGTCTGTTTAACACATGTAATATAATATTTATGTATGTGTGTGTATACATATATGTATGTATGTGTGCGTGTGCACGTGTGTATCAGCTGGAACCATTCTGTTCTTAGATAGAAATCCCACTGTGTAATTTTTTTTTGGACCACTGGAGACTGCTGACAAAACTGAATATTTTGGAACTTTCCAAATCATCATATAATGAAAGTTCTACAAAGAACTAAGCATTAGAAAAACTACTTTGTCAAAGTTAAACGGATTGATAGATACTACATGAACTTTCCCACTAAACCTCTGCAAATATGCTGGAAGAGACTATTTCCCATTCAGTAAGTTCATCAATTTTAGAACATAATAAAAATACTATATCTACAATTTAAAACAGTCACTAGAATGGCTTATCAGAAAATCACTACAGCACAAACAACCAAAGATATATGGAGAAAATATTTAAGTCTTATCAATTACTGGTTATGTGGTTGTTTCCTTTTTAGCACTGAAATAGTTTGACATCACCACTATGGATTCTCCCTTATTCCACAAAGATTTATTAAATGCCTAAAATATACAAGATGCTGAAGGTGATACAAAAATAGGGTAACTTTAATGTCAAGTAGTTTATGCTCTAATAGGAAAATAAAATGTGAATAAACTAAAACCGTAACTACAACACAAAACAAAAGTATGTAGGAGAGGTACAAAGTGCTCAGTTGTACACAGTATCAAGGAAGAATGTTTCATGGAGGAGGCAGTATTTGAATTGGGTTTTAAAATGTACATAGACAAAAAATTCCATTCTATACCCATGAAAGAGGGAAAAACTTTGGTCATGTTAACTGAATGTTAGAAGTTCAGTTTTGCAAGATCACAGAATGTACAGGGAAGAAAAGATAAGGCAAGGGAGGCTCAAAAAGAGCCTGAGATAAGGCAAGGGAGGCTCAAGCCAGAATGTAAAGGGCCTTGATTACAAGAATAATGTTTGGACTATTTTAAGGAGTCAGCATGGATTTCTGACAAATTGTGATTAGATCTACGTATAACTAAAGGTTAATATGGCAACAGTGAGAAGGAGGAGAGAAGAGTTAGAAAAGAAGATTGATTAGACAGATATTTCAATAGTTTAGGTGAGATGTAACGAGGAATTTGGATAGGTTGGTGGCAGTGAGAATACACAAGATGCTCTATGCTGGAGTTCATGGAAGCAGAACCAAAAGGAATTGGTAACTGTTTGGATATGGGAGTTAAGATGACTCATTTTGAGTCTCAGGTGATTGGAAAAATGACACTACCGTTAATAGAAAGAGAAACTGCAAAGATCAGGTTGAAGAAAACATGTGTATAGTTTAAGAATGAGTGAAAATTTACTCATAGAACCTCAGACTCTGAGGCTAGAGGTTCTGTACTCATTTGGGGAAAAAAAACCCAAACCAAACTTCATTCACCACTAAGAAGTGTGGGAGAAAGTGTTACTCCTATACAAAGAACATCTGTAACTAGAAGAAAAATGCCTGGGAACCTATCTAAAAATAACAGATTCCTGTCCTTTTTGTCCTGGGTATTTTTTCACTAGAAAGATGATTTCTTTCCAGAAAAGAACCCCTTGACCTAAGACCATGATTTTTGTTTGTCCTGTTTATATGTTTAATCAATAGGATAAAGATGCCTGCCACTAATAAGTGACTTCTTTAAGGACAAAATTTGTTTTCAGTGCTCCTGATATGTGATGGGTTGGCTTTGAAGGAGGAGGTTGTGAGAGTATTTGGGTGTTTTAGCACCTTGGTTTTGCTAGTGAAGTATTTTTAGAAACAAGAATGAAACTGAGAGTAAATGAAGTAAGAAGTAGGTTATAGTCTCAAATGGTGAAAGAATCTTGGAATTTTTTTTAAAGTGCTAACTACATATGACCCTAGTTCTTTAATTTAAAATACAGTTATCAGAGAAGGTAGAGGGAAATTAAATTCAGACAAGCTTCGTTTTTATACTCTGTTATAGCACTAAAATAATCCCATTTGGATCTATATGATGATCTTTGCACAGAAGAAAGATAGGAATGTAAATGTAGTGGTTTTTTTTTTTTGAGCTAGGACTAAGGTACACACTAGAGGGAAAGAATGTAAACAGACTTCCACAGTAACATTATGCCTACCTCTAGCCATGGCATATGCCAAATCTAAATAAATAAATTTTCTTGGACCTTTAATACTAACCCTTAAAAAAATCTTGTGATAATTGTTTGAAACAAACTGGAAAACCAGAGGAAAAAAGACAACAGTGACTATACAGCTGTCCTTAAGTTATTCTCTACCATCGCCCCCCCCCCAACATTTTCTTAAAATGAAAACATGAAGGGGAGGGCCTCCTACAAAACTGTTACGTTATGACGACAAAGCATTTTCTTCTACTTTCTGAAAATAAAGAAGGCATTCATGGAAGTACCCAAGAGCTCAGAACAGGAAACTCTTCCTGACCATTGAGCAAAGGAAGGCCTCAAACAAGTTAACCTCTGTAGTAACTGTTCCATATATGAAAGCAGATTGTTCTATGAAAGACTGTGAAAAAAGACCAGAGAAAGGACCCTTACAAAGTATAATCTAAAAAAGA
This sequence comes from Pseudocheirus occidentalis, assembly GCA_028646575.1. Classification (NCBI taxonomy): domain Eukaryota; kingdom Metazoa; phylum Chordata; class Mammalia; order Diprotodontia; family Pseudocheiridae; genus Pseudocheirus; species Pseudocheirus occidentalis. Next base: position 331,063,592 of record CM053594.1, read on the forward strand.
GTATAATCCTCCCCCCCCAAAAATTCCAAAACATACCACCAAAGTATAGTCTGATGAATTCTAATTATAGCCCTTTTGAATATTTAATCAAAAGGGCTTTATACTAAAACAGAAGAGGGAGAAGTCTGTTTATGTATAACTCCCAAGTAAGATACTATAGAAAGCAGCCACAAAGAAGAAAGACTAGCAACTGCAAAAATCCATAGGTAGAAAAAAAAAAACCTAAAAAAAGTTGGGGGCAAAATCCATGGCCTCAAAAGTCTATACAGAAATTCCAGAGTTTAGTTAAAAAATAATAGGAATTAGAAGTTCTAACACAAGGTGGCAAATCTGACCTAACAGTTTTAACCGAGCCTTGGTGGGATGAAACCCAAGAGTAGTTCATGGTTCTGGTATACCTTATTCATATGAAAGTGGTAAAGACGAATGGAGGTGAGATAGTATAGGATATTAAGGAAATATATTCATGTAAAGAAATTCAGGAATTGGAGACACTAAAGATGACAGTACTTGAAGGCGAAAGGAAGGTTAAACAAGTGATTTTGTCAGTGGAATATATTTTCTACCACCTGTACAGAAAGAGCACTTTGGGAAACACATCCCAAGCCTGGCTGAGAGGTATGATACAGTGATAGGGTCTTCAGTTATCCGTAACTCTTCTGGAACTTTGTGCCAAAAGCACAGTTGCTAACAGCTTCTTGATTTACCTTAGTTGTAATTTCATCTTTCAGAAGACAAAAGGATCAGAAAGGAGAAATTCTATTTTGGGCCTAGTTCTTACTAACAGGCATGAGCAGAAATGATGAGAATTCTGGGAAAGCGATCCCTCCATCCTAGAATTTGAATAGAGAAGGTGAGAAAATCTTAGCATCGTCTGACATGCATTTAGGATTCTGAGAAAGTACATTTTAAAGACTTCAGAGGAAAGATAGGTAGAATTGTACGAAGAGGGATGAATGAGGCTCAGGAATGACATTCTGAAGCTACAGAAACAGGGAACCAATTCAGTGGGGAGGAAAAATGGGATCTGTTAAAGAGATTGATGCTGATGTAGCGGGAACTCACTAACCAAATCCAGATTTTAAAAAGAATCAAGGCCAGGTAATAGAAGGAATGGAAAGAGTGTGGCCTGGTCCTGTAAAAATAGTGTCAAGAATATTAAATAAGGATAGCAAGAGAAAGTAAGGGCAACAAAAAAGGCTTTGAAGAAAAAGTGATATTGGGAGAAAAAGGAGGATCAAAGAAAATAAAAACTTTGGGGTAGATGGGACAATGATAACAGATAAGACAGTGAAGGTAGCACTGTTCAAAATTTATTTTGTTTCTATTTTCTCTGCAAGGAATGATTTTACATCGGAAAAGAGAACAAAAATGACTAACAGAAGTGGATATTCAAGTAAGGAGGTAATAAGAACACATCTAGTCCCCTGAGATGAATTCAAGTTATGTGACCCAGAGAACTACATCCTTGACTCCTGGAACTGGAAGATGCGACTGCTGAGCTACAATAAGTCATATTTACAAGACAAGGATGTAGAATACAGAAGAGGTACCACAAGAGTGTCTTGATTTTCAGAAAAGAGAAGTGAACAATTTGAAAACTAAAGGCTAGTGAAGTTGATGCCAGGAAAAATTATATGGGTTTTTAAAGAGATGGTCTGGGAACATCTAGATCAGAGGTTCCCAGACTTATGTGGTCTGCCACCCCCTTTAAAAAAAAATTACTCAGCACTCCCCTGTAAATCTACAGTCTTTAACCCCTTTAACAGTTTTTTTTTTTTGCAAACTTGCATCACTTCAAAAAAATGGAAAATTAAAAAAAAAGCATCTCAAATTTGATAATTTATTATAAATTGGTGGGTTTTCCCCTGCACTGAAATTCTGATGATGTAACATTACATCATGTAACTGTATAGTTACCATATTGTATAACAGTTAGTTACCATATTGCAAACAAATCATTACATGCACATATTTCTGCTAATGCATGCTGGACTTCTCAACAACACACAACATGCTCGCTTGCCAACACTTGCTTGTTAAGAACTGCTGGTAGACCTGAGCACTGACTGGTTATAACTTGAATTTTGTGTTTATTTGGAAAATAATGTAATCACTATGAGTTTAACTCTGTTACACAAGAGATGAAACATGCATGAATGGTCTTCCAAAATTTTCTTCTCTTCTTTCCTTTTCCTTTTACCACCTCCTTATTTTTATTCAATGCCCTCCAATTGCATCCAAGGCTACTACCGCATCTCCCAGGGGACGGTATTGCCCACTTTGGGAACCTATGTAGAGAAATGGTGATTATAAAGGGCCAGCATGGTTTCTTAGAGAATAGGTTATGTCATCATAATCTCCTTGCCTTTTTTTTGGATAAGATTATTGTACTAATAGATAATGATAATTACTGTACTAGTAAAAACCAAGATGTTAACAAAGCTTTTGCTAAAGTATCTCATATAATTCTTGTGAAGAAGATAAAGAGATATGGAAAATAATACAATAAGATATATTCAGGACTGGTTGGATATCAGGACTCAAAGAGCAGTTGTTAATAGTTCAGTGTTAATGTGGCAAGAGGTTTCCAGTGGAGTACCCCAGAGATCTATGTTTGGCCTGTCTTGTTTATCACTTTTATCAATAACTGAGATAAAGGCAGAGATGGTATTCTTACCAATTTACAGATGGCACAAAGTTGGAAGGGTTAGCTAATACATGGATGACAAAGTCAGGATCAAAAGAAAACAGGCTAGAATATTGGGCTAAAATCTGGTAAGGATAAATGCAAAATCTCACACAGATTAAAAAAAATCATAAACATAAGACAGGGAAGGCACAGCAAGCAGCTGTTTTTGAATATATGTGGAAAATTTAGTGGGCTCTAAGCTCAATTTGAGCCAAAAGTATGATATGGTAACCAAGCATGTATTGTACTAAGCAAGACTAGGCAAACTTATGAACCTTCTTCAGACAGATTCCAGGAATAGAGAGGTGATAGTTCTATTGTACTCTACCCTTGTCAGACATCATCTAGAGTATTTTGCTCAGTTATGGGTGCCACAGTTTAAAGATTTGATAAGCTAGGGAGCGTCCAGTCCATGAGAGGGTAATGAGAATAGTGAGGGCCTTGAATCCATATTATGAGTACTGGTTGAAGGAACTATGCGTGTTTAGTTTGGAGAATTTAATCTGACAGAAAGAAGTTTCCATTTGTAATTGCCTACAGAAAGATTTTCTAAGTTTCATTTTGAAGATTTTTCCATAAAGTAACTCATTCTATACGTCATAACTCATATTTGAAGATCAACTTACTTAGTCTTCCTTTTTTTGGATGGACTCCCCAATCTAGTACAAAGCACCATATACACACTTAGAATAAAGCTATCAAGGGGCGGCTAGGTGGCGCAATGAATAGAGCACTGGCCCTGGAGTCAGGAGTACCTGAGTTCAAATACGGCCTCAGACACTTAACACAAAAAAACTAGCTGTGTGACCTTGGGTAAGTCACTTAACCCCAACTGCCCTCCATAAAAAAAAAAAAGAATAAAGCTATCAATCAAAATTAAATTAGGCACATCTTTCAGAAAGTAAAACAACCTTAACAGATGTTTGTCTCTAATGGAAAAGCAGTGCCTCTGTGTAACAAATCTGATTACTAAGTGCTCTTGCTTTAAGCTGCCTAGATTGGGATTGTCGTCTTGAGTGGTGGTCCTGGGGTACGTTTTCAGTGAGCCAAAGCTGGTGGGGGCTGTAGCAGCCTCCTAATAGCTCCAGCAGCTGCAAAAACTCCAGTGATTTGGGACAAAGTGCCCCACTCTGGAAGCAGAGTTCCACAGATCCAAAAAGTCAAGTAATTGACTGGCAACATGAGCAGGCAAAGGAAGCAGAACAAGCTCAGCAATACAACTTTAGATTCTTTTTTTGGGGACAAAAAGTATCAAAACATGGAACGGAAGGAAGACAACACACTCAGACCTCCTATACCAAAAGCTTCCAAGAAAAATGTAGAATGGTTACAAGCCACAGAGCAGCTTAAGAAGGATTTTGAAAACCAAATAAGAGAAGTGGAGGAAAAATTGGGAAGAGAAATGAAAATGATGCAAGAAAATCACGAAAAGAGTCAACAACCTGACTGAAGAAAATAATACCTTAAAAAATAGATGAACTCAAATGGGAAAAGGGGCCCAAGAAGCCAATGAGGAGAAAAACGCCTTAAAATGTCAAATTTGCCAGATGGAAAAAGAATCTCAAAAGCCTTCTGAACAGAATAATTCCTTCAGAATTAGAGTGGAGCAAATGGAAGCAAATGACTTTATGAGAAATCAAGATACTACTTAACACATACAAACAAGTGAAAATACAAGTCAATGTGAAATATCTCCTTGACAGAACCACTGACCTGGAAAATAGATCCAGTAGAGACAATTTAAAAATTATTGGACTACCTGAAAGCCATGATCAAAAAAAAGAACTTAGAAAGCATCCTTCAAGAAATGTTCAAGGAAAATTGCCCTGATATTTTAAAACCAGAGGGCAAAATAGAACTTCAAAGAACTCACCAATCATCTCTTGATAAAGATCCCCAAAAGAAAACACTTAGGAATGTTATAGCCAGATTCTGCAGTTCCCAGATCAATGAGAAAATATTACAAGCTGTCAAGAAGAAACAATTTGAATATTGTGGAAACACAATTAGGATAACCCAGTATCTAGCAGCTTCTACAATAAGGGATCAAAGGGGCTAGAATATGATATTCCAGAGATCAAGGGAGCTAGGATTAAAACCAAGAATCACCTACCCAGCAAAATTGAATATAATGTTCCAGGGGGAAATATGGTCATTCAATGAGGTGGAGGACTTTCAAGCATTCTTGCCAAATAAATCAGAACTGAAAAGAAAATTTGACACTCAAATACAAGAAGCAGGAGAAAGCAAACATGGAAAAGAAATCATAAGGAATTGAACTATTTACATGCCAACATGGAAAAACGATAATTGTAAATTATGAAACTTTTCTCAGTATGAGGACAGGTGAAGGTAATACAAATGTATATATACACATACATACACATGTCTATATAGGAAGGTATATATATGCATATGAATACATACTTTAATATGTGTATATACATGTACACAGAGGGCACAGGAAGAATTGAATAGGAAGGGACAATATTTTAAAAGGTGAAATTGTGAGGGGGGAAAGGAATAGAATGAGAGGAGACAGGGAGAGACAGAATGGGGTTAATCAATTCGTGTAGAAGAGGCAAGGGATAACTGTGACAATGGAGGGGAAGAACAGGAAGGCAAAAGGGAAAGGGTTAACATTACTCTCATTGAATCTGGCTTAGGGAAGGAATGACATATACTCTAAACTGGATATCTTGCCACAGGGGGGAAAGTGCAGGGGAGGGCAGGGTTGGGGGGGAGGGTTGCTGGAAGCACACACTTCTGTAAAGGGACA
>CM053594.1:331069562-331107094 GCA_028646575.1 Pseudocheirus occidentalis
TGGGATGATGGAGGGGAGGGGAGGGTGTGGGGGAGGATTGCTGGAAGCACACACTTCTGTAAAGGGACAGGGTAGAGAACAGAATAAGGTGGGGGGCAGGATAGGAAGGAGGGACATATAATCAACCTCTCACAATATGTCCATTGTGGAGATGTTCTGTGTAACTACACATGTATGGCCTGTATTGAATTGCTTGTCTTTCCAGTGGGGGTAGGTGATGAGGGAGGAAGCGAAAGAATCTAGAATTTAAAGTTCTATAATCAAATGTCAAAAAACATATATATGTATAAAATTATTATTTACTACATGCAATTGGGAATTAAGATATGCAGGCACTGGGGTAGGGAGATCCATCCTGCCCTACTGGAAAGTCAGAGGGGCAATGGGGGAGGACATAGGAGAGAGCATACTGGGAGAGGGGTAATACAGTGGGATGGCTGTTTTGGGGTGGTAGGTGGGGGAAAGATGGGGAGAAAACCTGTAACTCAAAATCTCGTGGAAATGAATGATGCAAACAAGAATAAATAAATGAATAATAAAAAAAGAAAGTAACAATTGTTAGGAAACTTGTCTCTTACTTCCTACATTATCTCTACATCATCCTGCTTCTATTCCAGCTATCAATCCAATATCCCCGCCACCTGACCCTGCCCATCCCAATTCAGTCTTGGATATCAAGCCCTGCCAGGTGAACTTTCACTTTATCCTGACTGGAACCAAAGGTACATACTATTTTCTGGACAGTTTCACATCATGCTATTTTCTCACTCTTAAATAAATATATGTTTTCCAGCATTACAACACACAAGCCCCTTGAAGGCAGGGATCATCATCTTTGCTTGTAATCATATCCCCAGCTCTCCTCATAGTACCGGGCACATAGTAAGTGCTTAACAAATGCTCTATTTGACTTCAGGGTAAGCAGTAGTTTGCTGGCCCTCCCCCATTCTCATCACCAAACACCCATAAAATAATGCCGCAGAAAAGACCCTGGAATAGTACAGTCAGTGGAAAGACAGGCTGGACCAGTCTTTTGATCTAGGAGACTTAGAAAGTTGGCAAATAAGGTCAAAAGAGAGCACAGTCCAGGACAAGAAGCTTCCTAGCAAGCTGGCAGCAGGCTCTACCTCAATGGACCAGTTGGAGATCCTGACCGCCAGAGTGATGGAGCTGGCAAATGCCAACACCAGGACTCCCAATATGCCTTACCACAGCCAGGGGAACCAGCAGACTCCAGACCAGAGAACCATCTTGTATGCCAAATACAACACCCATTGCTATTAAAAACACTGGAAAGCATAAGAATCAATAGAGTTTTACTTAAAATGATAAGTAGCATCTATCTAAAACTGTCAGCAATGTAATGGGGATTAGATTAGAGACTTTCCATAAGATCAGGGGTGAAACAATGATGTCCATTGTTACCACTGTTATTCAATATTGTACTATTATTGCTTAATCAATAAGAGAAGAAAAAGAAATTGAAGGAATTAGGCAATGAGGAAACAAAACTATCACTCTTTGCAAATGATATGATAGTATACTTAGAGAATCCTAGAGTATCAACTAAAAAATTACTTGAAATAATTAACAACTTTAACAAACTTTGCAGGATATAAAATAAACTCACATAAATGCTCAGCATTTCTGTTTGTTACTAACAAAGTCCAGCAGCAAGAGACAGAAAGAGAAATTCCATTTAAATTAACTACAAATATAAATATTTATATAAATATAAAATATTTAGGAGCCTACCTGCCAAGATAAATTCAGGAACTATATGAACATAATTACAAAATGCTTTTCACGCAAATAAAGTCAAATCTAAACAACTGGAAAAATATTAATTACTCATGAGTAGGCCAAGTTAATATAATGAAGACAACAATTCTAACCTAAACTGATTACTTATTCAGGGCCATATTAATCAAACTACCAAAAATTATTTTATAGAGCTAGAAAAATAATTTTAAAATTCATCTGGAAGAACAAAAGGTCCAGAGTGGTAGATAAAGCAGCAATCATCAAAACTACTTAGTACTGGCTAAGAAATACAGTGGTGAATCAGTGGAATAGGCTGGATACACAAGACACATTATAGTCACTAACTATAATAATCTACTGCTTGATAAACCCAAAGACTCCAGCTTCTGGGATAAGAACTTACTACCCAACAAAAATTGTGGGAAAAATTGGAAAACAGTATGGCAGAAACTACGCACACACCAACATCTTACACTGTATACCAAGATAAGATGAAAATGGGTACATGACTTAGACACAAAGGATAAAACTATAGGTAAATTAGGAAAGCAAGGAATAGTACCTGTTAGATCTATGGAGAAGGGAAGAATTTATGACCAAACAAGGGATAGAGAACATTATGAAATGCCAAATGAATAATTTTGATTACATGAAAAAGGTTTTGCAGAAAGCCAATGTAACCAAGATTAGAGAGGAAGCAGAAAGTTGGAAAACAATTTTTACAGCCAGTGTCTCTGATAAATGACTCATTTCTAAAACATACAGAGACCTGAGTCAAATCTGTAAGTAGTTACCCAATTGAAAAATGGTCTAAGGATATGAACAGGTAGTTTTCAGATGAAGAAATTAAAGCTACGTATCGTTACATGAAAAAATGCTCTAAATCATTACTGATTACAGAAATGCAATACTACCCCCACCTATCTAATATATTAATATGACAGAAAGAAAAAATGACAAATGTTGGGGTGGATGTGGGAAAATTGAGACACTAATTCATTGTTGGTGAAGTTGTATACGTATTCAATCATTCTGTAGAGCAATTTGGAAATGTGCCCACAGGTCCAGAAAGCTATACCAATACCACTACTTGATCTGTATACCAAAGAGATTAAAAAAAAAAGAAAGAAAGAAAAGGGCCTATATGTACAAACATATTTACAGCAGCTCTTTTTTGTGATGGCAAAGAATTGGACATTGAGGGGATGTACATCAATTGGACAATGGCTAAACAAGCTGTGGTATATGAATATAATTGAATACTACTGTTCCATTAGAAATGGTGAGCAGATAGACTTCAGAAAAACCTGGAAAGACTTGCATGGACTGATGCTTAGTGAAGTGAGCAGAACCAGGAGAACACCATACACAGTAACAGCAACATTACTTGAAAACTGATTTTGTTAGAATTAGCAGCAATGCAATGATCTAAGACAATTCCAAAAGACTGATGATGGAAAGAACTATAGGGTCTAACTGCAGATTGAAACCTACTATTTTCTCTTTTGTTGTTTTTTGTTTCTCGTGTTTTTTTTCCTTTTTGTTCTGATTCTTCTTTCACAACATGACTAATGTGGAAATATGTTTACTTATGATCACACATGTATAGTCTATGTGAGATTGCATGCCATCTTAGGAAGTAGGGAAAATTAGAACTCAAAACCTTATAAAAACAACTGCTGAAAACTAAAAATAAATCTTTAATTTAAAAACGCTCTATTTGCCTTACGTAAAACTTAAATATCTAATCACTGCTCCAAGTTTTGCACTCTTGGACCAAAAGGACAGATATAATCCCTCTTCCATAAGATAGGCTTTCACATACTTGAAGACACTTATCAGTGTACCCTCTTAAGTCTTCTCTTATCCAAACTAAACATTACCACTTTCTTTAATTCTTATAAGAGATGGTCTCTGAACCCTATCATCAGCTTGTTGTCCTTTTAAATCTGTTCTCCAAATTGTCAATGCCCTTCCTAAAATTTGGTCTTCAGATCTGAATACATTATTGTAAGTGGTCTGACAAGAACAGTTCTGCTTGTCTATGCTTTTCTACTGATCTACTTTTTGATATTTTAATTAGTCCTAGTTTTGATGACTACTTCTTATAATAAGACTCCATTCTTAAAATTTTTTATTATTTCCCATGCTATTTTTTTTTTACTTCCAGTCCTTCCAAATAATTTTATTACTATTGTGTCTAATACTACAAACTAACCTCTTGGTATTATGATTGGCTTAACACTAAATCTGTAAATAAACTGAAATAGTGTAATATTTCTATCATGTTGGTGTGGCCCAGCTATGGGTACTGAATGAATAGCTCTTAAATCTTTCCTTATTTCTGAAGAGTACTTTGTATTTGTATAAGTCCTGAGTGAATATTACTCAATTGACTTCCAGATAGTTTGTATATTTTTTAGTCACTTTAAATGGAATTTTTCTTTACCTCTTCCTCCCAGGTTTTGTAGTATAAAGAAAGGGTGTGTTCTGTGTATTTAAAAGGGTGTGTTCTGTGTATTTAATTTGTAACCTACCCGTATACTGTTTAAGTTTACTATTTTCTTTCTTTTCTTTTTTAAACTCTCTGGGTTTCTCTAATCAAAGCACTATATTGTCTACAAAGAGATAATTTTTATTTCTTTTTGACTATGCTTGTTCTCCCAATTTCTTCTTTCTGTTCTATTGTTATCCTTAGCATTTGTAATGCTACATTAACTAACAGTGGTAAAAGGGCTCCATAGGCATTTTTGTTTTGTTTTGGAGGGGGGGAAGGCAGGGCAATTGGGGTTAAGTGACTTGCCCAATGTCATACTGCTAGTTAAGTGTTAAGTATCTGAGGCCACATTTGAACTCAGATCCTCCTGACTCCAGGGCCCATGCTCTATTCACTGCACCACCTAGCCACACCTCCGTAAGGCATTTTTTACTTTACCTCTGATGTCAATGAAAAAGGTTGTTAGCTTTCTATTACAAAACAATGCAAGCCCTTCCTTGGTTTTCAATATGCTTTTGATCATTTTTGAGGAAATGTCATTTTCTTTCTATTCCTTTTAGGGTTTTAAGTATTAATCCTATATTGTGCTGAAGGCTGTTTATATTTATGTAAATGTGATATAAAATTTTCATGATTAGTATTATATACTGTATTTATGGCTTTTCTAATGTTGAATTATCCAAGGATTCTTGATATAAATCCAACCTGGTTATGATGAATAATTTTTTTGATATATGGCAGTAGCTTCTTTGCTAATGTGATTTTTGCATTTTGCATCAGTGATACTGGTCTATGGTTTTCTGTTTCATCTCTCCTTAGTTTGAGTATCAGAGTCATTTGGCTCATTAAAGGCAGTAGGTTATAGCAGATAGAAAGCTGGACTTACAGGCACAAAAAACTGGAATCCATTCATGTATATGTAGAATTCCCTAGTGAGGAAACTCCCTCTACCAATGCAGGTTGGCACCTTCTCTGCAACTTAAAGCCTTAGAGTTGACTAGAACAGTGAGGGGTGAAATGACTTGCCCAGGATCACACAGTTTGTGTCAAAAGGAAGTTGAATCCATCTTCCTGCCACTGAAGCCAGATTTTAATCCCTTACTCCAGATTGTCTGATCCTAATCACAGGTAACATTTTTCTTTTTTTCTGATCTAGAAGCTCTCAACTTGAAAATCACATGTCTGGGCATGTTAAATTTCAAAGTTCCTCTCTTATGATTTATAGATCCTATCAATTTGTACCCATTTGGTTCCAATATTTCTGGGCAATTTTCTTTTAGTTCCTTAACATAGTATTTAGATTTTCCATTACTCTTCTGGGACACTTAGATTCTTTCTCTAAATCTTGTTTTCCAGGTTGGTTTTGGTAGTAAAATATCTTGTGTGGTGTTCCAATTTTTCTTGCTTGATTTTTTTTTTCTAATGCTTCTGACAGAATCATTGAATATCTGCTTGCTGTTGCTGCCATTTTTTTTCCTTCAAAGTATCTACTGACAGGCTAAGGTTTCCAAATTAATGTTATAAGGTACATTCCACTCCTTATCTCTTCCTTAAGTTCTTTTATTGACTTCCAAACAGTCTTTATAGCCATTCCACATTTATTTTTTGGCATTCTTTCTAACTATAGTTACTGCAAAATCACTCTCTTCTTCTGGGATTTCATTCTGGGATTCTATGGTTCTATTACCCCACAGTTTTTGTTCATTGTATTAGGAGGGTTTTTGTTGTTGTTGTTGTTTTTACAGGGTTCATTTCCTAAGTCTCTAACTGCAGGAAAATTACAAAACAAATGGGTGCCCATTAATTGGAAAATGTGCTGGGTCTGGATTATTAAAAAAAAACAACAACCCAACACAAAAAACTTTGGGTAGTTTGTACTTTACATACTGTTAGTTCCAATTTAAAAAACAAAGAAACAAAACTTAATGGCTCTTTAAATAATTGACAAAAGAGCTCATTAGTCTCAGGTTAGACCAAGACAAAAGGTATGACAGACTCAGGGGTAGTTGGCAAAGGCCTTTGGTCTTAAGTTTTATTGTTGTCTTTGATTTTACATTAGTGTTTATTCCTTCTTACTCCATTAAAGCCACTCAGAGCAAAAAAACAAACAAACCAATAATATTTCATCAGAAACAAGTCTGACAGTATATACTACACTTTGCATCTATAAATCCTGACACCTCCTGAGAGAAGATATGTTTGATCATTAGTGCTCTAGGTTCTAAACTGAATCACAGATTTACTGCCTTTTAGTGTTGTTCTTGTTCACAGTGTTATAGACACTGCGCATACTGATCTCCTGGTTTTGGTTACTTTGCTTTGTATCATTTCATACAAGTTTTACCATGTTTCTCTGAATTTCTCATATTCATTTTTCTCTAGTCAAATAATATTCCATTATCTATATACCATTCTTGTCCAGTGATTTCCCAATTGACGGGCAGCTATTTCTTTTCTAGTTTTCTTGCAGTCAATTTCAAAATCTGACAGTAGCTATTGTAGCCCCAAAGCACAAAACTGTAAGTATGGTGCCTAGATTGGAGACCTGAAAGCAGGTAGCAGATAATGCAGCCCTTTACTGTTTTTCTTTATGATTTTCTGTGGTTACCTTACAGCAGTGGTTTTCAACTTGTGGGTCATGACCCCTTTGGGGGTCAAATGACCCTTTCACAGGGGTCGCCTAAGACCATCAGAAAACAAAATTAGTTATGAAGTAGCCAGCAAAATGTTATGGTTGGGGTCACCACAACATTAGGAACTGTATTAAGGGGTCACGGCATGAGGAAGGTTGAGAACATTCCTTACAGGAATGTCTTAAATTTCCCCTTTTTTCATTTGGCTCATTTCTTACTGTTTTTAGATGCAGAAGGAGAGAAAGCCAAGTTTGGCTAGAAACTTTTATTTCATCATCTTTCCAGGAGTCATTTCCTGTTAGTTGTTCAATAAATGTCTATTGAGTTGATTTTAGGGTCAAACTGTTTATTTATATTTAGCTTGAAATTCATTAAAGCTCCCCAATATCATTCACAAATCCTCCATCTCATACTTGAAAAGGTGATTTTTTAAAAAAAACTACAGGCCTTTAGATTTAATCATATTAAATTTCATCTTAGTAGATGAGGCCCATCAATTCAAGTCGTCAAGAATTTCAGGATCATTAATCTATCACTCATTATATTAACCTGTAAGGTCCCTTCCAGCTTTAAATCTATGTTATTATGAACTATAGTGCTCAACTTTTATAAGAAAATCTAATAAACATATAATTTATTTCTTCATCGAAATAGCTGATAAAAACTGAAAAGCACAAGGCCAAGGAACAATAACTCTCTAGGATACTCAATTAGAAACTTTTCTTGACATCAAGCTATTTATGACTTTTCTTTGGGTCCAATCACTCTACGAATTCCAAAGCTACCTAACCATATAGCCTATATTTAATTTTCTTCAGAGAAGAATACTGAAAGATTTTGTCAAATGCTTTGATGACATCTAGGTATGTCTATGACATTTTCCTGATATGACAGGTTAAGAAATAAGACAAAAAGAAAAATAAAGTTAGTCTACTATGACATGTTTTTGATGCTATGCTCTCTTAAGCCATAAGGTAGTGTGATAGATAGAGCCCTAAATTTGGAGTGAGGAAAACCTGAGTTCAAATTCAGTGGCACTTTACTAGCAGCGTGACCCCAAACAAGTTACTTAACCTGTTTGCCTCAGTTCATCTGTAAAAGGGATAATAACAGCATCTACCTCTCGGGGTTGCTGTGCTATTATATTATTTGATATAATAATTATAAGGTATTTAGCACAGTGCCTGGCATATAGTGCTATATAAACATTAGCTATTCTTATTATTCTTAGTGATAGCTATTTCTTTCTAATTGCCCACAAATTAGCCTTTTAAAAAATATTACAGCATTTTGTAACAAATTGAAGTCATGTTTGTAAGTCTACATACAGTCCGTAGATTCCCCTGTTCCTTCTTCTGAAAATCAGGATAACATTTCCTTTACGCCAGTCCTATGACATCTCATCCACTCTTTCAAAAGTTACTAAGAGCGGCTCACCAGTAACATATGCTAATTAAAAATAATAAAACGGGATAAAACTCATGTGGGCCAGGTGGATGGAACTCATTACAACATTTAACATTCTTTTACTACCTGATCACTTACACTTGATCTCAATTCTCCATTATTTATTCCTAACATTCCTCTCAGGCTGAAGGTTATTACCAGTGATAGAGAAGAAAAGCAAAATAAAATTGCCTCTTTTCTGTTGTTCATTTCTATCATCCTACCTACCCAAAGTGGCAGTTCTGTTTTTGTTTCTCTGGCCTCTAAAAAAAAGCTTTTTTTTTAGTGTCCTTAACATTTATTATAAGATTCCATTCATCGAGATTTAGCACTTTTAAATGTCTGAGTGTTCTTTGCTACTCTTTTAATTATCTTCGTTATTTGCCTTGGCTTCCTCTTTAAAAAAAAAAACAAACCCCAAAACAAATTGATTGACAAGCAGAGGAAGCACATGAGCAATGGAATCAGAAGAGTTGGGTTTGAATCATGGATTCTGCTACTAGTTAACTACATGACCTTGGGCAAGTCTAATTTCTTTAAGCTTCAGTTTACTTATACAGGCTGGACTAGATCTTCAAAGGTCCTTTTCAGCTCTAAACAGAAGACCAGATGTCTGTTACACTGTTTCTGTATCTTTCTTCCTTATCAAACCTGTACCAGTTGAATGTCCTTCTTTAGACACTCAACCTCTCTTGGCTTCACTTTCCCTTTTGAGTTTTAGGCCATAGTAGTTTTTGTGAGCTCCCTGAAATCTGCTATCCCAAACAGGATAAAGAACCTGATGTAAATTACTTGAATAAAATAACCAGTCTTTTACAATGAAGGTGCATGATGGTTCTAAAATCAGCATACAAAGCAAAAAATAGTGTTGAGAAAAAGGACCCCTGAATCAATATCCTTAAGGAGTAGCAGGAAAGGTATCTCTTTGAAAAGCAATAGATATGAGATGGTTTCTATGGAAATAATTAAATGTAAAGTTTATTTTTCACTATACCCAGGCTAAGCTATTGATCAGGAGGAGGCAGGAACCAAGACTTCTATTCAAACAGAAAACAAAAACAGGTAAAGATTTACCTGGTAGGAAAATGGATGGTTAAGTAAAAAAAAATTCTTGAGAGGGCAATTATACCATCACATAACTATGCCTTTTTCCTGTTTAACTATGAGATGGGCATAAGAAATTCAAAGGGAACATAGTAGGGGAAAGATGAATAGAAATACTAGAAAGACCAATGAAAGCTATCTCCTATGTTAGCTCTTCTAGATAACTTTGTGGGTATCACGAGGTAAATATTCTATAATCACATTTGGTGCAAACAGATGCTCACACTATGAGGGTTGTGCAGGAAGTGGTACTCACTGAGGTAAGAGAAAATGAACATTTCTTGCTCACTCCAGGGAATATATTCATTGAATGGGATGGCTGGTGAAATCCCCTACATTGCTTTTTCATCTTTACATGTGTCTCTCCATAAATTTTCTGTAGATAATTCACTCAATGTGCTGGAGGCCTCCTTTTAGTTCTCTGAATATCATAGGGGCATACCAAAGTAAAATCCACCCTCACAAGCTATCTGACACTTTTTACCTTTAATATATGACTTGTATACTTCCTTACTCTGTTATGTACATCACTGATGTCTTTTATGCCATTTCTTTTATACAGTGTCAGTAAGGTGCTACAGCCTATTTAAACCTACCAAGAAGAGTCTTTTCCATTGTCCTTTGTCATTTTGATTCCTCTGGGATGTTCCATTCATCACAGATATGTAGTATAACTGAGAGAATACTGGGAGAAAATCCACTGCAGTACCAAGTAATTCAGAGTAATTGAAAGCACTATAATTGCAACTGGACCCCAAATCCTTTTACTCAATTCCATGCTCACCTTACTCTTTTAATGCCTATCTGACATCAGCTGACTGGAAACTGACTGGAAAGAGAAGGAAAGTGAAGAGAAATGGTAGTTTTGGATCATGGTACATTTCTGGAATAAATAATTCTGGGCAAGATAGTTTTGGCCAGCTGATAGGAAGTATAATGGCGCTGATCAACTGGAGACTGGAAGGTAGAAGGGGCTCAAATTTAGAAGATCTAACTTTATAATGCAAGCAATATGGCACGGGGGTGGGGGGGAAGCTGAATTTGGAGTTAGAGGAACTAAACTCAAATGCTCATTTTCCTACTTCCTTACCCATGTAATCTTGGACAGGTTGCTTATCCCTCTGGGACTCAATTCCCTCATCTGTCCAATGAGGTAGCTAGAGTTCATGCCATTTGAGGACCAACTAAAAGAAACAGTGACTTTTAACCTAGAGAAAAGATTTGCAGGGATTAACAGAAAGAATTTACAATTATCTTTCTAAAGGGTGTCAAGTGGAAGGATTAGACTTGACTGAGTTGCAATTCCCCCTTATCAGTTGCTTCATGGACATTTCCCACAGATATCTCCTAAGTATTGCAAACTTAAGTTGTATAAAACTGAATTTGTTCACCATTCAATCCCCAAACCTACTCTTCTTTCCAACTTCCCTATTTCTTTTTATTTGCAGTTACACATCAGGCTATCATCCTCAATTCTTCATTCTTCCTCATACTCTATATCTAATCAGGTGATTGTTCTTATTGATTCTACCTACATATCTCTTGTATCAGTCTCTTTTTCTCTACTCACAGGGACTCGTTACTTCTTACCAGAACTCTTCTAATAGTCCAAATGGCCTCTCTGTCTCAAGTCTCTCCCCTTTCTAGTCCATCTTCCACAGAAGTAGCAAAGTGATATCCAAGTGCAGGTGCAATTCTGTCACACACCTGTTCACAAATCTCCAGTGGTTCCCTACTACCTCTTGTATAAAATATAAACTTCTCCTTTTGGCATTTAAAACCATTTCTAATCTCTCCAGGTTATTTCATGCTGCTCCTGTTTACATACTATCCCTTCCAGCCAAACTGGCACCCTCGCTTGCAGCTACAGTACATACAGCATTCCATCTTACCTCCTGCACCTTTATACAGGCTCTCTGTCTCACATGCCTAGAATGAACTCTCTCCTCACTTTTGCCCCTTAGAATCTCTTAGGTCTCTTTAAAGCTCAACTTTAGCACCATAAAAATAATAATCGTGATAGTTGTCACTTAATAGCACCTACTACGTGCTGACACTGTGCTAAGCACTTTTCAAATATGCTCTCATTTGATCCTCCCAAAGTTCTGGGAGACAGGTGTCATTATTATCCTCACTTTACAGCTGAGGAAACTGAGGCAAATAGAAGTTAAGATCACAGAGCTAGTAAGTGTCTGAGGAACTCAGGACTTCCCAATATAGGGAATTTAACCAAATACATAAAGCGTAGGGAGTAGTTCAGTGGTTAGGGGAGAATAAGATATTCAGAAACCCAAGAGGATGTAAAAAGAAAAGAAATCAACATAAAACATTTAAAGAAAATAATACTCCTCTAATTTAAAAGAAATATATTTCCTGAGATTCCACCCTCTTCTCATATTCAAGTTTGAATACCTAAAAAATTATCTTCTTAGATGAGGTAGTGTGACAATTGAATAGGGCAGCAGACTTCGGTCAGGAGAATCTGAGTTCAAATCCTACCTTTAGATACTAGTTATGATCCTGGGCAAGTTATTTAGCTTTTTTGCACCAAGGTTCCTTTATCCATAAAATTAGGGGAGTGAACTTAATTGCTTCTAAGCTTCTAGCTACTCTGAAAATCTAGGATCCTCTAGTCTAATCTATCTTCTAGGACTTTTTACTTATCTCTAACCAACTTCTTTTTTAAGGCTAGTCAAGTAAAATAATAGTTAATAATAACACCTAGAATTTATAGAACCCTCTAAGGTTTATAAAGTGCTTTATATGCTATTTCATCTGATCTTCACAAAAATTTCATAAGACAGGTGCTGCAATTACTACCATTTTAGAGATGATGAAACTGAAGCTGAAAGTGGTTAAGGGATTTATTTGTTCCAGGCCACGCAGTGAGTAAGTTATAAGACAAAGAATTTGAACTGTGATCTTCCTGACTGACCCAAATCCTGCAATTTATCCACTGCACCACCCAGTTGACACACGTTCAAATTCTTTATATAAAATTATTTTCAAATACAATGGTAATTGGCTGAATAAAAGTGATAAGTGAAGCTCAGGGAATGAATCAAATTGTCAAGGATAATGGAGAATAAATAGGGCTTAAAGGGACAGGAAGAGTATGAAGGGTTAGTGAGACATAAGGAACGGTTAGAAAGGTAAGAGAAGTGCTGCCATGGAGGGGGTAGTGGAAAGGAAGGGGAGAAAATTTGAAACTCAAGGGATTATGGAACTGAATCTTGTAAACTAAAATTAAATAAACAAATCAATTTTAAAAAAACCTAAATGCATGTAAAGTATATATCCAGGTCAATAACTGATGTTTTCTAGGTTGCCTTTTTTTTAATATTAACAAGAACCAAGATATTCCCTGCACCTTTGGTATTTTCTACTCCTTTGGATAGCTTGAAAATCAATTCCTCAAAACTATAACTGTGGCAACACCAACACAGATATTTTTCTATATATTTGATTGAATCCTGCTACTTTCCCCATCTTAGTTCTTTTTGGTGACATTTCTTCTTCATAAGTACATCCAAGATTGGGATGGTGGAGTTCAAGAATGGTGGCTTGATTGTCCTTGATGGTTAAAAAAGTTAGTTATAAAAATCTTTGCAAATCTTTTCCATTTTCCTTTAGCCTGCTTTCCTCATATTCATTCTTAAATCAAACTGCGCTCAGCTGACTTTGCTGTCAACTAATTTTACCCTTGGTTGTTTTTATAAAACAGTATTGTTTATAATTTTCAGTTATCCTTTGTAAGATTTTACAAGTAAATTTACATTCTAAAAAAATAAAGGTAAGAGAAGGATAAAGAATGCAGTCCTATCTTTGAAATCAAGGAAAGAAAGTCCTCAAAAGGGGAGAGAAGTCAACATCAAATGCTAAGAGGACAAAAAAGATAAGGAACTAAAATAAGACCACTGGATATGGGGATCAGGAGGTCACTGGTGACCTTTGAGAGTAGTTTCAGTCAAGAGAATGGGAGAATGAGTAGTGAGGAACCGAAGATTCTGGAAATAGATAACACTTTATGAAAAGCCTGGAAGTGAATGGGAAGAAAGTGAATGGGTAGTAAACGAATGATGTAGAAGGACCAAGGAAACAGTTTTAAAAACTGGACCTATCTGGGCATGATTAAAGGCAGGAAGGAAGAACATAGTAGAGACAGAGTGTGTGAAAATGAATAAAGCTTAGACCAAAATGGTTGCAGCAGAAAAGGAAAAAAAAACTTTATGAAGGAAGAATTATAGAATCTGAGCTTGAAGAGACCGTAGGAGTCATTGAGACCACTCTAGATCTGAATAATTACAGGAATGTACCAAAATTCAGCTAAATGAATTCTAGTGAGGGAAAACTCACTACTTTCCCTCCCTCAAGTGCCAAGGCACTTCCACTCATGTTTATCTCTAATTGTGAGAGTTTTTCTTTATATTAAGCTTAAATTTGTGCCTTTAGAACTTCCACCAATGCTGTCAGTTCTTCCCTCTGTGTCCAAGCAAAATAAATCTAATGCTTCCTTCTGTGTGACAACCCTTCAAAAACCTGAATGCAACTATCCAGTCTTTTTCTAAGTTTTTCCTTTTTCAGACTAACTATCTTTGAGTCCTTCAACTGATCATATAGCATGAACCTGAGGATTTACTGGTTGCTGTCCTCCGAATACTCTTGAGTGTATCATTATCTTTCTTAAAATGTGGTGCACTTTCCTAGTCCTGAACACCTGGAAATCTAAGATTGCTTAGTTTTCTTCATTATGATATCACACTGATGACTCACAGGAAGCTTGCAGTAACCAAAACCCCCAGAAACATAGAATATGGTGAATGTATTGTAGGATGGATGAAAGAGAAAGAAGGTAGATTTTGGATAAGGGTAATTGGAAAACTGCCTTAAAAAAAAAAGATTTATCAGTATTTTTTATTATTAGAATCAAGAATTAGTTACAAAACTGTAGAGCTATAAATGACCACAGCAATCTTGTCCAATTATTATTTTATAGGTGAAGAAAATGAAGGTCAGAGAGAGAAAGTGTCATACAGGCAAATTAATGGCAAAATTAGGACTAGGGTCCGGGTGTTCTGAACTATTTTAGTAGCTGCCACCCCCTCTCTCCATTAGACTATATACTAAAAGTTTAAAAAAAAAAAAGCAGATTTCTATAGTCCTATGGAAATTATGTCTAAGACAGACAGGATAGTAAAGGGAGTCTTGAAAAAGATTTTTACTATTATTTCCCAATATGGGGAGTGATTTTGTTTTGAGAGTTTCAATAAATACTGTACATTCTCAAGAAATTTAACAGAAGACTGACAGAACTGATATAGTCAAAAAGAAAAAAAAGAATATGCCAAGATAAGATGAGGGGAAACTAAGATATGGAGGAGAGGAAGAGAGAAAGAAATGAATAAAGGAAGGAAATCCAGTTAACTAGGGTATGTCTTAGTTCTGGTTAGTCCTCCTCTGCAGTTACTAAACTAGCTGGCAGAATTCTACAGGACTGAGTAATTCAGATAAAGTTTCCTATCTATAACAAAACTCGAGGAAGACTTGAATGGGATGGTCCTTTAGGTTTGTCTTCTATGAATACTTAATGGAAGAAGAAAGGCTCAAGATCCACAACTGCGCACAATACAAAGCAGAATCTTGTTTAAGGAGGCTCTAAATTCAGGGCTTTAAAAAAATAATTGTATTTGTCTGTGACCTCAACTCTGAAGTGTTCCTCAATGCTCATGGTAAAAAACTGCTAAGAGTTAATCAATGTTCTTAGCTCTATTTGGATAGAATTATTAAAAACAAACCCATAACCATTTCACACAATCACAAAAATCTAAGAGTTGACTAAGAAGCTAATCTAGTGCAACCCAAACATTAGTTCATCATACTCATAACAAGCAGTCATCCTTTCTCTCCATGAAGATCTTTAGTAAGGGATAAACCACTATCATTCCACTTTTGTAGTGTTCTGTTCAGAAGTTTTCCCTAGGATCAAGTCCAAATCTTTCTTTCTAACTTCTACCCTATTGCTCCTATTTCTATCCTCTGGGATCAAGTAAAATAAATCTAATCCTTAGTCCATGTCAGAGCCCTTCAAATGACAATTACCTAATACTCCTAAATACTCTTCTAGGTGAAATGTTTCCTGTTCCTTCAAATGATCCTCATATGGCATAATTTTCTTTATACCATAAAAAGACACCACATAAATCCTTTATTCTGTACCTAAACCACATTTACCATCTAGCTCAATTTCTTCAACTCATTTAAATTTGTATTGTCCTTGAAAAAAACCTCTTATAATCAGTTAAACATAACACACTTATAAATGATGCAATGACAAAAAATTCCATACACATCTCATTTGTCAAAGGTAAGAGAAAGAATTACTTTATAACAATAATGGAAAGTTTCAAAAGAAGTGAAGTAACAAATACTTTAAACATAGAAAAGCAATTCTGGTGCAGCTAGGTAACACAGTGGACAGAGTACAAGGCCTTGAGTCCAGAAGACTCATCTTCCTGAGTTCAAATGTGACCTCAGACACTTACTAGCTGTATGACAGTGGGCAAGTCATTTAACCCTGTTTGTCTCAGCTTTCACATCTGGAAAATAAGCTGGGGGATGAAATGACAAACCACTCCCAGTATCTCTGCCAAGAAAACCCCAAAGAGAGCTGCACACAACTAAAATGACAGAACTACAACAATA
This sequence comes from Pseudocheirus occidentalis, assembly GCA_028646575.1. NCBI lineage: Eukaryota > Metazoa > Chordata > Mammalia > Diprotodontia > Pseudocheiridae > Pseudocheirus > Pseudocheirus occidentalis. The sequence continues at coordinate 331,085,709 of CM053594.1, forward strand.
ATTCTAGTGAAACCCTGCAGAATCATGGTATGTCCAATGGTAATACAATCTACTAGAGGATTTAAATAAACTCAAATAAATATAAAATGTACAAAGTATATATATAATGTACAAATATGTACAAAGTAAATATACAGGGGAAGCTAGGTGGCGCAGTGAATAGAGCACCGGCCCTGGAGTCAGGAGGACCTGACTTCAAATCTGGCTTTAGACACTTAACACAAACTAGCTGTGTGACCTTGGGCAAGTCACTTAACGCCAACTGCTTTCCAAAAAAAACAAAAACAAAAACCCCCCAAACCAAAACAAAGTAAATATACAAAGTAACACAAAATAATTACAAAAATTTAAGGGTAATAATAATTAGGGGTCAGGAACTTACAGGTAAGACAAAGAAGAGGCATTAGGTAGGAGTTAACATGAATTGTGCTTTCAAGAGATTCTAAGTGGCAGAAGTGAAGGAGAGCATTCCAGATGTATAGGACTACTCGTGCAAAGACAAAGAGGTTGGAATGTCATATGTGGGGAAAAGTTAGCAGACTGACAGGAAAGGGGAATGTGTGAAGCCTGAGCTTCAATCAAGATCATGACCACTATTTTAATGCGAATGGAGTATACTGTATCAAACCATAGGGTATGTTTTTATTTATGGACACAAATTTACAAAAGATAAATCAGGGAATGTTTCCTCATGATATGTAAAAACGTCTGGCTGACAAAATTACTTTTTGGTGGAAATAGAGAACCATATAAAGATTAATGAAAAAAACAAAGATTAAAAACCATGAAAGTATAATGGGGAAATATGTACTAATTAATAAAAATCAGATTCATTCAAACTTTCAGCTACATGTCTATTATACAAATCAACGGTAAAATCAATGCTAAAAATCCTTTTAATCACATTACATTAGATACTACTTGCCCTCTCAAAAATATTTAGTAGTCATGCCATTTCTCTATTTTAAAACACAACACTAGTATTAGCACCAGTCATTTTTTTATAAATATAAAATCTCCCTACCACAACCAAATCCTTTTCAATCACTCACAAATAGAGAAGTTATTTTCCAAATTAAATGTTATAATAATACAAAGTATAAGATAAACCCTGTCAACTATCTGAAGTTAGGCTACTATGAAATGGTAAGATAAAATACCTTTTTTGTTTCAAAGCAAATTACTGTTGGAAAACATGAATTTGCTTTGAAACAAAAAATTAAATGATCAAAGCCACCAAATTTGAAACTAAGCATTTCAGAAGATTCTAACAGACAATAAATACATGGTTTCATAAAGACTGAAAACTGAAAGGAAAAAGTTAATAAACTAAACAGAAAATTAAGCCATACACAGTGATTTTGTGGATGGTCAAATGTATAGGTACCGGTCACATTAAGCAAAGAGCATGGATTATCCTACTCTGTAAGAATCTTTCCCATTCACTGCTTCTATGAAATGTGTCAATGTCTTTTGCTTCCTAGATATGCCAGAGTAAAACTAAAAAAGATTTTTAGAAGGTTCTTTTGAAAGCATCAAGTCAGGGCTATTTTCTACCTTTTGAATGTTTGTTTCTTCTTTGCCCTCTACAGAAAATAAAGCTTTAATCACTAGTAAAAGAAGACTGACTTCTGTATAATAATTGTAGTAAGAAAAATTTTCTTTACAAAAGGGAATGGATTCACTTCTTACTGAAGATAAAGGCCTTTGACAAGTTTGAAGATTTTTAATTAAATAATAAAAGGCTTCTAATTATTCTCTTAAAAAGCAAAGAAGAAAAAAAGATACGTGAACAGTCTTGGGAATAAACAGAATGTGTTCAATTAATGGAAATGAATAAGCTTTCCTTCTACATTATCAAATACAGGGATACAAAAAGTGGCAATATTCTCTATCACATACTTAAGGTCAGCAAAAAGGCTTCAGTAAAATGAATATTCAAATTTATAATTCTTATCTGCTATAAGTAAATGAATGAACAAGTAAATTAATGAGAAAGCATTTATTAAGTATCTACTATATACCATGCACTCTGCTAGGTTCTAGGATACAGATACAGAAGTGTAACAGTTTCTGCCCGTAAGGAGCTTACAGTCTAAAAGAGTGAGACAACATAGCCTGGGAAGGGAGTTTTTGTTTGAGAAGCCACAGGAATGATGAATGAAATTATAAGGCAGTTGTCATTCCCTTTCCAGAAGCAATGGTAGTACTGGTTTGATTACTGTTCTCCAAGGAAGAGGTGAAGGGGAAGAGAGAAGGTTACACAAGTGACAATAGGACAAGCAGCAAGATATCCCAAGATATCCAAAGTAGACGGATGTGAAACATGGTCTGGGACCAGCCAGATATAGTCACTTGGGTGAGCTGGCATTCATTGGCCAAACAAGCTCAGAGCCAGAGTGGTGTTCCGAAAATGAGTGGATTAACTCACCCAGGGAAGGAGTCACGGTCTCTGATCTGTAAAATGATGCTGTTCCACATGGGGAGGGCAGGGCAGATGACAAAATGTTTCAAGATTTTCAGGGTGGATGGATAGAAAGTGAAAATGCTACCTGCTGTGAGCTGGACAGAAAAAAGTACTGAAGGTATTAAAACGAGAATCTCTTAAAAATAACAAAAGCATTCAATACATGAACTAAAAAAAAGATGGGCCTGAAAAGACCCAAAAATATATCATCATTTGTCACTAAGTGCAGCCAGTTATCACAAGAGCCTTCAGTGTTCTCAGAAAACCTGGTGCTAGTTAAACTATCTAACCAACAAAGAATCATCAGTGCTTTCTGTCCATATGTGGTTTGGAAAACTTGCAATGCTACCAGATGACTGATACATTAAAAATGATAAAGGAATTTTCCTAGTAGTCTTTTGTAACTGAAATATAAAGAGTTCTCCTTTCTTATTCTGATGTGTTATTAAACAAAATTTAATTCTTAAAAATAATCACTTAATAGCGTCTGGCTATTAGACTTTTCCTACAGTATTACTGCTAACCTGGAATATAAGTAAGTTCATGGGTTTCTCTGAGGGTAGCTCCTGCATCAATATGTGTTGTTCCTTTAAAAGGCATGAACTAAAATAGTGACATTCAATTTAACTAAAAATGTTGTTTCTTAGGCATCAGAATTATTTACTTTTGTAATTTATTTTTTAAAACTACAAACCAAGACATTTGGTACTCATTTTTATTTTAAAAGACAAGCTCTATCTAACTGCATCCAGAGACCTAAGTCACACAACTGTGCTGACTGGGTCCAATGACTATATTATCTGAACTCAACTTGGCTTGCCCTCCTAGTAATTCTTTTACTCTTCCTTAACTGACTCCTTAACACTTTAAAAAGCATCTGTCTATACAGGGGCTGGGATAGGGAGACCCTCCCTGCCCTACCAGAAAATAAGAAAGCAGAGCAGGGGAGGGGCTTTACAGTGGGATTGCTATTTTAGGATTGCGGCAGGGGCAAGACGGGGAGAAAATGTGTAATTCAAAAATGTAATGAAAATGAATAATGTAAACAAGAAAACAAATAAAAAATAAATTAAAAAAAAATAATAAAAAGCATCTGTCCAAAAGCTCTTCTTTCCTCAAGCCTCCTAGGAAAACATTTCCATCCCCTTATAGAAGACTTCACCTTACACTTTAGCAAGAAAACAGTTTATTAGTCTTGAGCTCCTTTAAAAAAAAAAAAAGAACCTTTTCTTACTGGAATTCTACACCTCAAATCCACTCAACATTATCCTTCAATCTCTCCTTTGTTCTTGTCTCTGATGAAGGGATGGTCTTTCTCTTTGCCAAAGCCTTGTTAAATGCCTTCAGAAAAATAAGGAGAGCCATATTTAGAGGCAAAAGGGCCATTAACAGCTTCCATGTCCATTCATATATCAAATTACAAGCTGCCTGACCAAGAAGGTTGAGAGCCTTCTTGATTTTTTTTTGACAAGATTTTAGTATGGTGCGGGAGAATTAACTGGCCCTGAAGTTACTGCTTTTTTCTGTCTCTTTTGCTGAATCCTCATCCAAATTACACCTTTTAACTGCAGGTGTCTCTCAGGGTTCTGTCCTGGGTCCTCTTTTTCTTCTCCTTCTAATACTACTTTATCTGGTGATCTCATCAACTCCATGGATTTAATTACCATCTCTATGATGATTCTAAAATTTGTCTATCCTCCCCAAAACTCTCACTGCAATCTGGCATCTCCTTTCAACACCTTTCAAACATTTAGAACTGAATGTCCAGTAGACATCTTAAACTCAATATATCCAAAACAGAATTCATTATCTTTCCTCCTAAACCCATCCCCTTCTCCTACAGTACAGGGCAACACTATCTTTAAAGTCCCTCAAACTTGAGACCTAGGAGTCCTCCTGAATGCCTGACTATCTCTCACATTCCTCCCCACCCCTACATCCAAACTATCGCCAACACCTGTTGAGTTCACTTTTGCAACATATCTTCAACATGCTCCCTTCTCTCCTTTGCCATTGTCACCACTCTAGTGTGAGGCTTCATCATCTCATGCCTCAATTACTCCAATAGTTTGCTAGTGGGTCTATACTACAAACTTGTTATATCGCAAAGATCAAAATGAATTCAAAGCTTACAGAAGGAATAAAAAAGATATATATGGTAGGCTGTTAAAACTCTAACCTGGTACTTGGCACCTCAACAAAATCTAATCCCCTATTATTGGTCTTATGGCTTCTGAGCTCTTATGCTTCTCCATTAAAGGATAATTCCAGTTAATCTATACTTCGAGTAAAAAGGCTACAGACTAATATTGAGAAATATCAATTCCAAAACTCTATTTCATTAACTCCCTAAAGAACGGGCATCTTCCAAGTCACCCAAATGAGGCCTGTGCCCTTATCAGCTCTCCTAGAAGGTTTTTCCTTTGTCCTCCCACAGTCTGCCCACTGCTCCCTCCTGGCCTTTTTAATCCACAACCCTTTTTTTCTCCCTCTCTATTCCTTTGAGTACTGTCACCTTTTCTTCCTTTTTACTGCCACTCTAACCATTTCCCTATTATTATCAAGACACAGTTTAACTCAAAAACAGAGAGAAACAGATCATAAAAGAAGAAAAAGACACATAAATACAAAAATATTTATAGAAGCTCTTTTTTTGTAGTGGCAAAGTACTAGAAATTAAAGGTACGTCTATCAGTTAGGGGATGGCTAAATACATTATGGTATATGAATAAAATGGAGTATTACTGTGCTGTATGACATGGTAAAAAGAATGGTTTTGGAGAAAACTGGGAAAACTTGTAAGAATTAAAACAGTGAAGTAAGCAAAACCAAGAAAACAATAAAATAACAACACTCTAAAAAATAATTTTGATAGAATTAAGGACTCTGACACATCAATGATCAACCAAAATTCCAGAGGGCTAATTAACCTATATCTTCCACCTCCAATTAGAGAGGTAATGGATTCCAGATACAGAATGAGAGACACATTTTTATAGACAAAGTGGGAACCTGGTTTGATTTTTAAGAGCTTTTTTAAATTCTAAAATAGGTAAAGGAGAATAAATGCTTGTTAATTGAAAAATAAAACATTTTTTAAAAATGATACAGGGAGAACCAAATTTTGGACTAAGATATTATTTTATCTAAGGTCTGTTCTCATGCCACATTTCCATGAAATCAGAAAAACTAGTTAGGAAGAAATCTGAGTCATCTACCAAACATAAATTTGTTTCCCTACAACTTCCATTCTTTGGTACTAGTTCAACAGTAAAAGGCTATGATCAAGCAGTTCTAAAAGGACATTCAAGCTACAAACAACCACAGGAAAAAATCTCCAAAATACGTAAGACAAAGGGAAACTCAAACAACCCTGAAGTTGCACCTCACACTCGTCAGATTTGCAAATGTGACCAAAACAAAGTAAATGGCAGTTGTTCAAGAGGATATGTGATAGACAGGTACATAAATGCACCCTGAGTTGAACTATGAAGCACTCCGACCACTCTGGAAAGCGGATCTATCCAAAAAGTCACTTATGCATACTCTTTGATCCAACAATACCATTATTAGTCATATATCTCCAAGAGCTCAAAGGCAAAGTATCCACATGGAAAAATATTGATAGCAGCATTTTTTATCTTAGCAAAGAACTGCAAACAAAATGGATGTCTATTAACTTCGGAATAGCTTAACAAATTACGGTACAGTGAGTAAATAGTCTGCCAGATTTAGGAGTCAGAAAGCTCTGAGTTCAAATCTTGTCTTAGATACCATATAACCTCAGACAAATCATTTCACCTTTTTTTGCTTCAGTTTCCTCATCTATATAATGGGGATGACAGCAGCTCCTATTTCACATGGCTGTTAAGATCAAATGAGGTAATACAACTCTCTGCAAATTTCAAGATGCTATATAAATGTTAGCCTTTTGATTATTTTGTCATGAGAAATAACAAAAGGGACAGATTGAGAGGAACCTATGAAGATTTTTATGAACTGATGCAGAGTAAAGTGAACAGAATCAAGAGAACAATTTATAAAATGACTACAATATTGTAAAGGAAAACAAGTTTGAAAGACTTAAAAAAACAACTCTGAACAATGAAATAAACACTCTTTCTGAAGACTTATAATGAATTGTGCTTTGTACCTCTTGGCAAAGAAGAGATAGCCCAGACGTGAAGAACGAGACATACATTTTCAGATGAAGTCAGCGTGTCAACTAATTTTCTTGATTATCCTTATTTGTTAAAGGGAGGGATTTTGAGTGGGGTGGCATAGAGAAAGTAGGTGAGAACAGTAATAGTGAAGGAAAATAAAAAACAACAAAAAATAAATTTTTAAAAAATACACAGAAATGAGAAGGAAGACCAAAAGGAGACAAACAGGGTAGTGAGTGTACTAACATGCTATATCTAATATTTACTTTAAGAAATAACTCGCACATAAGTGTGTCATGGTTTCATATGCAAACCTTCCCCCCCATATGGAAATTCATGCTTACTGATATTTTTCAAGTTCATAATTAAAACATTAAAAATAGAATTAGTAAAGTTCTGCTTCCACATAATAACTAAAATGGACTCATGATCTTATCAATGTGAGTATTCCAATTTCAGGGAACATAACCTATAAGATCTAGGTCATTGAAAATTTTGTGATTTACCCTAAACCAGTCAACTCTACCTCCAGTAGAATTCTGAGTATAATTGATTCACTAGCAGCTGCTCAAGAAATGGATAGATGGACAAGCTATACAGGTTTTCCAAACAACTACATATCATAGATTGGTTGATAAAGAGTTCAAATTTGTGCAGAGCAAAGAAAGCAGAACCAGGGAAAATATATACAACTGCTAAAATTATGTAAACGCAAATAACAGTAAAAGACAGCTGAACTCAGATAACTTGCAGCGAATAATCTTGGTCCCAGAATAAAGACAATGAAACATACTTAGCTTCTCTTAGTAGAGAGGTAGAGGGATACAGAAGTGTAATGTTGCATATGCAGTTAACTTGTCAGTTGCTTTTGCTTAATGTTGTTTTCTTTGTTACAAGGAAGGGTTCACTGGAGGTGACAACTGGAAATAACACTGGAAGATCAGAAACATCAATTTTGACACTCTCATTGTAAAAGACACCAGAACACAAAATGAAGTTAGGGTTAAATGGATATATACTTCACAGGTTCTCCTAGGAAAAACTTTAAATAAAGGAAGTGGCACATCCAAAGTCAATAAGAAACATTTCAAAGGGATATTTGGTTATTTTGCACTGCGGTGAAATAAGTACTTATAAAAAGACGATCATGAAAATCTCACCACAGTGAAATAAGTACTTATAAAAAGACGATCATGAAAATCTCACCAGTTTATATAAGAATATCTCTAGTGGAGTATGAAGAGATAAATGTATTCTATGAAGAACTTAATAATAGCCCCCGGAAGACAAGTGTGGGTGGTGCGCACCAAGAGGCCCCCAGATGATGCAGCGTGTGCCAAGAGGCCCATGGATGAGGCCTGCTAATCCACCAACCACAAGGGCCATTCCCAGGCCTATCACCACAGGATAGGGATCAGAGAGAGCTGGGTAAGAGACAAAGGCAGGGCCCGTGGCAGGGGCAGCAGCTACTCCGGGACTACCCAACCACAGCCTGGAAATAAAAAAAAAAAACCCTATCTGAACATCCAGGGACCAGGATGGCAGAGTGAACCCCAGCTGCTCCAATCCCCACCCCCCAACCCCTGAAAACACAGTAATTATTGCCCCAGAGAAAAATTTTAAGCAGTAATGGCTTAGGAACCCCAGAGGAAGGGCGTGGCTAAGGTCCAGCCTCAAAATGGGAAGAAAGCAAGCTAAAAAGACAAAGACTCTGGAATCCTATTACTGTGAGAGGGAGGAACCAAACTCAGAAGGAGAGAAAACTGACCCCAGGGCCAGATGGCTTTTCTAGTGAATTCTATCAAACATTTAATAATAAGTAGCATCTATCTAAAACCATCAGCAAGTATTATATGTAATGGGGATAAGCTAGAAGCATTTCCAATAAGATCAGGGGTGAAACAAAGATGTCCACTATCACCCCTCTTATTCAATTTGGTACTACTTAGCAGTAGCAATAAGAAAAAGAAATTGAAGGAATCAAATTAGGCAAAGAAGAGACTAAGCTATCACTCTTTGCAGATGATATGATGATATACTTAGAGAATCAAGTAAAAAACTACTTGAGATAATAAACAAATGTGGCAAAGTTGAAGGACATAAAATAAACCCACATAAATCCTTGGAATTCCTATATATCTCTAATGAAATCTAACGGCAAGAGATAGAAAGAAAAATTCCATTTAAAGTTACTGTAGACACTGCAAAATATCTGGGAATCTAATTGCCAAAACAAACCCAGGACTTATATGAACACTATTATAAAACACTTTTCACACAAATAAAATCAGATCTAACTAACTGGAAAATCATCAACTGCTCATGGCTGGGCTGAGCTAATATAATAAAAATGACAATCTTACCCCAATTAAATTACATATTTAGTGCCATACTAATCAAGTTACCAAAAAAATTAACTTTGTAGAGCTAGAGAAAATAGTAGCAAAATTCATCGGGAAGAACAAAAGGTCCAGAATATCAAAGCAACTAAGGAAAAGAAATGCTAGGGAAGGTCGCCCTAGCCATACCAGATTTTAATCTGTACTACAAAGCAGCAGTTTATCAAAACTACTTGGTACTGGCTGAGGAATAGGGCAGTGGATCAATGGAATGGATTGGGTACATAAGGTTCAGCAGCCAATGACTATAGCAATCCACTGTTTCATAAACCCCAAGACCCCAGATTTTGGGATAAGAAGACAATATTTGACAAAAACTGCTGGGAAAATTGGAACATAGTATGGCAGAAATTGGGCATAGACCAATATCTAACACCATACACCAAAATAAAGTCAAAATGGGTGCATGATCTAGGTATAAAGGTTGATACTATAAGCAATCTGGGAGAGCAATGGAGTTTACCTGTCAAATCTATGGAGTGGGAAAGGCTTCATGACGAAACAAGAGAGAGTGTTACAAAATGCAAAATGGATAATTCTGATTATATTAAATTGAAAAGCTTCTGTACAAAGTCAATGTTACCAAGATTAAAAGGGAAGTAGAAAACTGGGAAAGAATTTTTACAACCAGTGTCTCTGATAAAGATCTCATTTCTAAAATATACATTTCTAAAATATTTCTAAAATTGAGTCAAATTTATAAGAATACAAACCACTCCCAATTGATAAATGGTCATACGATATGAACAGGCAGTTTTCAGAAGATGAAATCAATGACATCTATAAGCATATGAAAAAACGTTCCAAATCACTAGTGATTAGAGAAACGCAAATCAAAACTACTCTGAGGTACCACATCTCACTGGCCAGACTCGCTAAAATGACAAAACAGCAAAATGATAAATGCTGGAGGATGTGGAAAAATCAGAACACTAATGCATTGTTTGTAGAGCTGTGAAGTGATCCAGCCCTTCTGGAGAGCAATCTGGAACTATGCCCAAAGGGCTATAAATAAGTGCATACCCTTTGACCCAGCAATACCACTTCTAGGGTTATATCCCAAAGAGATCAGAGAAGTAGGAAGAGGACCTGTATGTACAAAAATATTTATAGCAGCTCTTTCTGTGGTGGCAAAAAATTGGAAAACAAGGGGATGCCTATCAATTGGGGAATGACTGAACAAGTTGTGGTACATGAATGTAATGGAATACTACTGTGCTATAAGAAATGAGGAACAGATGGACCTCATAATAACATGGAGAGACTTATATAAACTGACGCTGAGCAAGAGCAGAACCAGGAGAAATCTGTACATAATCACAGACACAACGTACGTGTGACGACTAACTTCAATAGACTGGGCTCCTCTCAGCAATACAAGGTTATAGGACAACTCCAAAAGACTCATGATTGAAGGAGATGTCCACATCCTGAGGAGATGCAGAGTCTGAGTGCAGATTGAAACAAACTACTTGCTCTGATTCTTTTTCTTGTTTGGTTTTGTTTCCTCTTTCCCACTGACCATTCTATCAGTTACAATCCTTCTTTATAACCTGACTAATGATTAATGAGAAGATATTTGTAGATCCTATATCCCAGTGTATGCTGCCATGATGGGGGCGGAGGGAGTGACAGGGAGAAAATCTGAAACTCAAGGGACCGTAGAACTGAATGTTGTAAACTAAAAGTAAACAAACCAATTTAATAAAAAAAAAAAAATTAAAGATTTGGGTTTTATTTTTTAAAGAAACAAACCCATTACACCGTTTCCATGGGAAAATATGTTTCAAGATCCTGTCAAATGGGTTTTAAAACTTTTGGAACAAAATAATTTTCTTTATCTGGATAGTGCTGGGGCTACTAAATTATTTATAACACTTCTTAGGCTCTACTTTGGCAAGATCTTTTTTTCCTTTCTTCTTGACAACAAAGACTAAGATTGAATTTTGTCAATATGCTTGTTTCAGGATGGCAAAACTGGTACAAGATACAGTCTCGTTTGCCAAAATGGAAGACAAAATATCTTGCTTCCTTGTCATCATTTTAATTATTACCTGCTATATATGACTTTCAAATCCCTCTCCAGCCTTCACTTCTCTCCTGAGTCTTATTCTATTTTCATTGCTTCAACATAAAGTTACTTCAAGAATATTTATAAAGGCATGCTCATTACCTTTACACCAAGCAGGATTCCTTTCCTCATCTCTGTTAATGTAATTATCATTCATTCAGGCTCAAAATCTTGGAGACATTTTTTAAAGGAATGTAAAGTCCTTGAGAATAAAGATTATTTCATTATTTAGATTTTGTATTCCTAGCACAGTGCCTGGTACATAATTATTAGGACAGTCTCTTAGTTCCCCTATCTCTAGTCTAAATATTACCTTCCTATGGACTTCACTTCATTTACATAAATCTGCTATTAAAAAATTGTCAAAGGTTCCCAATTGCCAACAGGGTAAAGTTCAAACTCAGACCAGCACAATCTAATTCAAATATCTTTTTCAGTATTACAGTATTCCTCTACATGAATCCTTTCCAATCAAAACAGCCTATTCACTGTCTCCCTAACCTATCTTATACTTCCTTACCCCTCAGGCCTTTACTTGGGCCATTCACCCTTAAATGGAATGTTTTCCTTGTCTGCGTTTCCATCCTATTTACCTTCTGAAGACAGGCCTGCACAACATAAGCCAGGCCTGTTTTACATTCTCTACGTTTTCCCTGGGCCACCAGAAATCCCTTGGCTGGACAAGTTTGCTGTTTAAGCTTACCGTAAGGGAACAGTTTTGCTGAGGGATTTGCATTTCTAAGCAATGTTGTGCAGGCCTGCTCTAAAACTACTTCCATCTTTTCCACTAAACCTTCCCTAACCATCCCAGGTAGAAATCATCTATCCATCCTTCTAATTTATGTATAACTATAAAACACCATATAAGTGTCAGTTGTAATCCCCTAAGAACAAGGCCTGAACATAGTGAGTTCTCAATCTCTGCAGACAGATATGAAAATTAATGAATTTAGGGGTGGCTAGGTGGCACAATGAATAGAGCACTGGCCCTAGAGTCAGGAGGACCTTAGTTCAAAGCCAGTCTCAGACACTTAACACACAAAAAAACTAGCTGTGTGACCTTGGGCAAGTCACTTAACCCCAAGTGCCCCCCCCCCAAAAAAGAAAGAAAATTAAAAGAATTTATTAAGCATCAACTATGTGTCAGCACTACACCAGGTGCTAGGACATGGAGGAAGGAAAGGTAACACATACATCTGCATAGGGAAAAAGAATGGACCTGTAATTTCATTAGTAAAGGAAATTCTCTTTATGAAGGGAGGTCAGCACCTTCTCTGTAACTTACAGCCTTAGCCCAGGATTTCTTTAACCTCTTCAGTATGGTGAAGCTATCATGAATCTCTTCTCAGAATTCTTTTAAATGAATAAAATAAAATTCGTAGGATTATAAAGGAAACTATTAAAGTTATCAAAATATTAAAAAGAAAAACAAAAGCAAGTTTATAGATCTTGGGTTCACAGTTTAATAATGCCTTAGAGAAATGCCTAGAGTCAATTTAAGTGACTTTAAAAAGTTTAAGTGACCTCCCCAGGGTCACAAATCCAGAATGTGTCAGAGGCAGAGCATAAACATTGGTCTTTCTGACTCCCAGGCTGGGTCTATCCATTACTTGATGCAGCCTGTTAACTACAAAAAAATTATATAATATATACAAAAAAGTACAAAATAATTTTCCTCGAAGGGAGTGAGGATCTTAGAGGGAAACTGAAAAAGAAGGTGGCATTTATGCCAAACTCTGATGGAAAGCTGGGTTTCTAAGAGGAAGAGATGAGGAAGGAGAGCATTTTAGGTGTGAAAACAGGCTGTGCAAAGATATAAAGATGAGAGATGGAATCTTCCATGTACGGAAGAACCAGAAGGGTCATTTGGCTGAATTGCAAAGGAAATTAAACAATTTACCAAATGCTGCAGAGAAGTTACAATGAGGCTGAGGAAAAGGCTATCAGAGCTGGCAATTAAGAAATCACTGGTAACTTTGCAGAGAGCATTCTGAGTGCCCAGATGCAATTCAGAAGTCAGATTGCAAAGGGTTGAGAAATTAGAGAAGAGGAAAGTCAACCAATAATCGTGAACAGCTTTTTTTAGGAGTTTGGCTCTGAAAAGGAGCAGAAATATAGGACAACAGTTCGGGGAAGAAAGACAGGATCCAATGAGGTGTTTTTTTTTTTTAAAGAATGAGGAACATCTAGGCATATTTGTAGGCAACAGGGAGGAAGTCCATAGAATGGAGAAGATGGATAGAAGGTGAAGGCAAAAATATTTATTAAACACCTACTGTATGTCAGGCACAATGCTAAGTGCTTTATAAATATTATGACTGCATGGCAAATCTGCCATGGTAGACAGAAGATATGAAATCAAAGGTATACATATAGAAGGGCAGACCTAGGTGAGAAAAAGGACCATCTCTTCATCAGAGATTGCAGTAAAAGGAGACAACAAGGAATACTAATATCAGATAGTTTTGAAATGTAGACAAGGAGAGCAGAAAAAGATCAAGAAGAATGGAATCCTTTTTTCCCAGTAAAATAGGAGTCAAAGTCCTCTGAGAAAGCAGGAGGCAAGGATGGAAGAAGGAAGGCTTCAGGAAAGAATAAAGAATATGGGAAGTCTTTATAGGTAAAGAAATACAAAATCAATTAGGGAAGAGTAAAAGGAGAATGAGAGGTCAATTAAGATTAGATAACATAAATCTGGAGTATCTTCAGCACAGATACTTGACTTTCTCCAGCACAACACACAAAGAGGAGTAGAGAAAGTGATAGTGGAAGTAATCCAGGGTTGAAATTAGGCAAGGTAAAGAGTGGTGATAGGACAAGGTGGCAAGGGACTTGAAAGTAGAGGTATGAGGTGTTGAACTGGTTAGTTATAGCGGTGAATGGGAAGAGAATAAAAATTGCCACTGCTAGAGCAATGGTAATAGTCCGGGAGAATAACAAGGAGTGCGACTAGAGATCATGGTTAGGGTGAAGAATAAGTTTAGGAGAAGGGATGAAATAAGGAGAGATGGAATTATAGGATATTATGATCAGATAAAGGAATTTCAGAATTCTTAACATGAAAGATGAATACTTGTTTGAGATATAGAGATCAAAGGTGAGACCATTTCTATACCTCGGTGTGTAGCTATGGTGAAATGGGAAAAGCCATGGGAATTAATGAGATTGAGAAAGTAGGAGGCTATTTTCAGGGAACATTAACATGTATTAACCCCCTAGTACGAGGAGGCATTGGGGAGAAGGTTTTCCTTTTGGAAGACTGAGTCAAGCATTGAATTCTTTGAAAAGGAAGAGAAATAACCAGTAGATTATTGCCAAAAGAATCTATATTGAGTGATATAATTGGATAGAGTGAACCTCAAAGCAAGAGAGCTTGTTGACTGATGGCATCAGAGGGAGAGACTGGAATATGCAAGAAGTTAAGAAATCTGTTAGTATGCAGGAAGAAATGGGATTATAGGATCTATAGGATATTGTTACCTTTCCTAGCTCTTTTCAATAAAGGTTCATTTTAGCAAAAAAAGACATTATAAATGAAATTAAATTGTTGGTAATCCAAAACAGAGGACCTCAGAGACCCTTTGAAAGTAAAAAAAATTAAAAGCAGTTACTTCCTAATCAACAAAACTGATATGGGCACAAGTCCATTCACACCTGGAGAGAGCTTCTATATTACCAAGGCTGAAACCTGATCTAATGCTTCAGGCGAACTCCTCAAAGTCTCATGAAACACCCATGTCCCACATTGCTTGCTTGATTTAACCAACTGAGTCTCTACTCTACTTTTTCTCATTCTCTAAATGGTCATGGTCTAGAGTTGAGCAGCTCCATATTAAAATTCACCAGCTGTCATTTTGCTCAATATACACAGCAGCAAGTGTTGCAAAGCCAAATGTGACCTTTTATTTATAGCAAAGCTAGAATAAAACTGAAACCCCATGTGATTCCTAAGATGTATGTATTTACACATCCATATACAAACTTGCATAAATTTATTACATACATAAACATAATTTAGTAGTGATCTGAGGAAATATCAGTTTATTTCAAAATTGAATTATAATGATAAACTTTGCTGTGAGATTTCATATAAATACAATCTTAAAGCCAACTATTATTTTTACATAAGGTCAATATGTACACACATATATGTACAGACATTTTATACCAATAAAGGATTTTTTTAATCCTTTCAATTTCTACAGCAATAGAAGCCAAAGAAGTATATTCCACTTAATCATGCCACATACTGTGTCTCTGGTACAATTCTTTTGCTGCAATTTACCACAAAACAGAGTACACAGAGAAATTTCTACGGATATATCACCGCTAAAAATTGTGATTAAAAATTCACATACAGAATATTTTCAATGCAAAATCTTACAGAATCACGTAATTTGAGAGATGGAAGGGACCTCAGCAGCCATACAATCCAGTCTATACACAAAAGGAATATCTATTATATCCTACTCGACAAATGGTTGTCTAGCCTATGCATGAAGACCTCCCCAAAGAGGAGGAACCCGCAACCTCTTTCCCTTTTGAGAAAATAAAACTGTTGGTTAAATTTTTCCTGATATCAAGTCTAAATGTGCCTCCTCGCAATTTCAACTCATTGCTCCTGGTTCTGAACAAATCTAATCCAGCTACTACGAAATAATCCTTTGAATATGGGTCCTCCCTGAGTTATCACCAGGCTAATCATGCTTACTACTTCCTTCCATCAGTCCCTATATATCATGTGTTCAAGGCCCCTCATCATCCCAGTTGCCCTCCTTTGGGAATGCTACAGTTTATCAATGTCATCTCCTTAAGCTACAGTGGCCAGTACTGAACACAATACTCCAAATGAAGTCTGACAAAAACAGTATGGTGGGACTAACATCTGCTTATTTCTGGAAGCTATGCCTCTCTTACTATAACCCAAGATTCTCATTAGTTTTTCTGGCTGTCACATTGCATATATGACTCATATTGTGCTTGCTGTCCACTAAAACCTCTAGATCTTTTTTTGGAACAATTGGTATCTATTCATACCTTCCTCATCTTATGCTTGTGAAGTTGATGTTTTTGTATCCAAGCACAAGACTACATTTATTCCTGTTGAATTTTATTGTACTCAATCCAATGTTTTAGTCCAGAGGTGTCAAAAATGGCTACACGGGGCCCCCAACATTCTTGAGTATGGCCCCAAATAGATTAAAATGTAACTGGGAAATATTTCACAAAATAAATAAAAATATAATAAATGCTGGTAAATAAAACATAGATAAAATTAATATATGATTTTCTAAGTCAATATATGGCCTGTCCTTACATATGGTTTGTGGCCAATTTCTAACTGAGTTGTTCTAGCTTGTCAAGATACCTTTGGAATCTTATTGTATCCCCAGCCATGGTAGCTCTCTCTCCCAACTGTGTGTCATTTGCAAATCTGATGAGATTATCATCTATGCTAGCCCTTCATCTCATACACTCAATAACTGTGCGCATCCCCCAGGCCTCCATCTTGGGCCTTCTTTTCCTCTATATTTATGGTTTTAATTATCATCTCAACACAAATGATTCTCAGATCTATTTATGCAGTCCTATCCTTTCCCCCAATATCCAGTTTCACGTCCCCAACTACCTGATACCACCAGAATGTACCTATTAGACATCTCGAAGTCAATGTCTTAAAACCAGTATGCCCAAAAGTGAATTTATTACCTTTGTCCCTCAAACCTTCCCATCTTCTTAAGCCCAAAAGTGAATTTATTACCTTTGTCCCTCAAACCTTCCCATCTTCTTAATTTCCCTATTAATGCTGATGGCACCACCATTGCCTCAGTCACAAAGGTTCTCAACCAAGGTGTCATCCTTAACTCATTCTCACTCCTTCCTCATTTCCAATCAGTTGTCAAGTCTTTGCCTTATCTATATACTTCCTTCTCTGACACTAAAACCACCTTGGTAGATGCCCTCATTGCCTGATGCTTGGATTATTTATGATAGTGTGATGATTATTTTCACTGACTCAAGTCTTTCCTTGCTTCCATCTATTTACTCTGCTGTCAAACATCTTCCTTGAGCTTAGGTTTGACCATATCACCCCTTTATCAACTCCAGTGGCTCCTATCATATCCAGGATCAAATAGAAAATTCTGTGGTTTTCAAAGCTATTTGTAATCCCTTGATTTAACCAACTGAGTCTCTACTTTTTCTCATTCTCTAAATGGTCATGGTCTAGAGTTGAGCAGCCTTCCCACCTTATTCATCTCCCTGTACTTTGCAATTGAGTGACAACGGCCTCCCTGCTGTTCCTCACATGAGTCTCTGGACTCTGAGCATTTTCACTGGATCCCCTATTCACCCAGAATTCTGTTCTCAGTTCTACCTTCTAGCTTCCTTTAAGTTTCAGCTTAAGTTCCACTTTCTGCAAGTAGCCTTTTCTACTCCTCCTTAACGTTAGGGCCTTCCCTCTAAAACTCCCTTCCAACTTCCTTTTTCTGTATCTTGTTTGTACATAATTGTTTGCATATTTGTCTCTCCCATTTAAAAGACCAAGAGCTCCTAGAGAGCAGAGACTTTTTTTTGCCTTTCTTTGAATTCCTAGGGCTTAGCACAGTGGTTGGCATAATAGGTACTTAACAATGGCTATTTGACTGACTAAAAAGCCCTCATCCCCAGGATGCACAAGAGGTTTTTAAATATGCCCTTTGCACCTGTCCATTCTTCTGTGGTACTGTTAGCTTTCCCACCTCCTACAGCAAGGACTTACACTAAGGTCCACCCAAATTTTACCTCTTGAAATAGAGAATGTTACACAATTAATCAGTATAAGCTTTGTAAAACAACATATCAGATGTGATACAAAATGCATAGAAAAAACATTTGACAACCAGAGGGAAATAAATGCAATACATGTAAGCCATTGCAAATAATTAGAGATGTAAATATGAAATTTACCACTATATATATATATATAGATATATATATATATATATATATATAGTGTCAATTCTGTCTCGGCACAGTCTCATCTCTTGGACTACTTAGAGGAAAGGTATTAACAAAGTCATTGTGTAAATAATTACTCATTCAAGTTGCACCATTAAGCTGTAATTTACACACTAACAACAACAATTTCACAAAGCTCAACACTTCATTAGTTGCCTGCATGAGTTTTACAAAATGTCTACTATGTAACTACTATGCACTGGAATAAAGCTATGAAAAGGATAAAAATTCATTTTCAGAAGCTGTCCTAATAGCTACATTACTCTAATGACAACCAGAAGAATTTTTATCCTTTAAGCTGGAACTGCAAGTAGTTAATTACTTGGCCAGATTTCTGTGAGGAAACAGATATTTTGTCCATTTCAAAGCTGATTTTCAGACTTGAGAGGATTTCCAAATTTAGTTAATATTAGTCAAATCCTGTCTTTGATTCTCAACTAATTGAAAAACTTTATAAATTGTCAACTTCTAAACACATCTTTTTTTAAAAATATGAGTTAAATGAGCTCTAGAGGACATTCTGTTTCAATACCCCATATCCACTTGAAAAATTCAGAATACCTTAAAATAGGCTAAATTCAACATAAAAGAAATAAATGACAGCTAAAAAAGACCATAAAAAGTTTCAGTTTTACAAAATTTTAAAAGCCTTCCTGCTTTGAAAACCTCCTCTATCTGCTCCAGCTAAGTATAAACATTGGTCATTTCTCCTTTCTTATATTTGCATGTGTCCCAATAAGCACTAAATTACTGCTAAAAATGAAGTCTCTCAGACTAAACCCTGCTGGGTTTCAGACACAAGTAAGTTCTGTTCAAAATGGAAACACTGAAATAAAAATCAGTTGAAATCAACTATTTTCCTCTGAAGCAAATATACATTAAGAATAACAATGAATAACTATATACTGCTTTGAAGTGAGATGGACAGGGCAGGCCAAAACTTCTAAGATGAGCCTAAGACTTCCCCAACACATTTCTTTTCATATCTAAGTTCTGAGAGGGCTGTTCAAAAAGCTGTGATGAATCAAATGTTTCAACAAATATGCTCATCTGTATGAATCTAGAGGCTAACATGATTCTACAGCATTTATTTTCCTGCCTTTCCTTCTTTTTACAGATCTCCATTTGTTATTTATGTCTGCTGATATAGGTTCCCAACTCTTCTCCTCCACAAGGAGCTGCATGTAACCGCTCACCAATTGTCTGCAGGTATTCTATGGCTGAGAGCAACATAATAAAATCTCAAATCTGCTCACCCCCCCCCCCCTTATCTTTACTGTCAACATTCATTAAAACATTAAGTATGCTAGCCAAAGACTTGAGCTACTTTAGGGTATAGAGACTTCTATATTCTCTAGTACTTCTGGTCAATTTAATAAACAAAACTGAAATGAATAAATGTTTTTTTTTTAAGGACCACTTGGATTATTCACAACATCACTTATGCCAAAGTATTTGGGGATAACTGAGGTCATCACTACTCTGGAAAATGGAACTATTTATCAGGTTTTAAATTACTGCACCTTTTAATTTCTTATTGATTGCTTACAGCAAGAATATCTGATCAGTTAACTGGGATCTACCATTAACCTCTGAAGTGCTCCAGGATTCCCAACAGGGAAATACAACTGGCAATGACACACAAGTCTGCCACAAGTCTCCCTCCCAGTCCTCTCTACAGCAGACCTCAAATTTTGGGGGAAACAAAAAATAACTTTTCTTCATAAAAGGATGAGAATTTTTGGTTTAAAGAAATGATCATTAAATTAGACTGGTACTTTTAAAAATATGAAAAGTAGTATAAAGTATAAAATTACAACTAACTCAAATAAATTAACTTTTTCTCTTCTCCCTCTCTCTCTCCTCTAACTTGGTAATGTCATCAGCTCCCACAGATTCAATTGTCATCTCCATGCAGATGATTCTCATTGCTGACCTCTAGCATCCAACTATGAAGGAGACATCTAAAACTGAACGTCCTGTAGACATCTTAAACGCAAACATATTCAAAACAAATCTCTCCTCTTCTGAATTTCCCTTTTACTGCTGAGGCCGCCATCATCTTTCTAGTCACCCCAGCTCCTATCCTTGACTCCTCAATCACTCACCTACCCGCCCTCCCTCTCCCCCATACAACCTATTGCCAAATCCTGCCTAATACACCTTTACAGTATCTCTCACACCCTCCCCCGCGTCCCCTCCCCCTTCCTGGTGCGTGTCCTCATTATCTCATACTTGGCTTAATACAAAAGCCTTGTGGTTGGTTTCCAACCCTCAAGTCTCTCCCCACTCCAGCACTTCATCCACCCAGCTGCCAACGTTATATCCCTAAAGTGCAGACCTAACCATATTATTCCCTTACCCCAAGTCTAGAAGCTCCCTATGGCCTTCAGGTTCAAATATAAAATCCTTTCAAAGCTCTTGCCAATCTGGTTCCATCCTACCTTGCCAGTCTTTTTAAACCATACTCCCTTCAACACACTCTAAGATCCATCAATAGTGACAATCTTGCAGCAAACTGCATACAGGACTCCATCTCCTGATTCCATGACTTTTCATCAGTTGTCCCCACGACTAGAATGCTCTCATTCATTCTCTCTCTCTGTCTCTCTCCCTTTCCCTCTCTTTCTCTCTCTCTCTCTTTCTCTCTCTGTCTCTCTCTCTCCCTTCCCCCCCCCCCCGTCTCTTTCTCTCTCTCTCCCTTTCCCTCTCTCTTTCTTTCTCTCTCCCCTTTATATTATTTTCCTAGCTTCCCTCAAATCTCAGCTGAAATTCCACCTTCTATGGACTTTTTTAGTCCTCCAACTGCTATAGCTTCCCTCTAAGATTATCTCCAATTTACTATGTACAGATAAAATGCATTCTAAAAATCTGAAACACAGGTAAACAGGACTCTGCATTTCAGTGAGGGGGACTGTAGGGAGGAAATCCTGGGGTCTGAGGAAGGAAGTACAACAGAAGGTTGTTAAGGGGAAAAGAGGAGAAAAGGAGTTAGGTAAGATGCCCTGACCTGAATACTTAAAAGAGTGTTTTGCTCTTCAGTTGTGAGCAGCTTTGGGGCAGGAACCACATTTTGTGCTTTCTTTGGGTGCCCAGGGCTTAGCACAGTGGCTTATACATAGTAAACACTTAGTAAATGCTTGTTTTAGGAGGGAAGATGATGTCGTTGGGAAAATGATCACGAATTTCTCTGAGAATGATGGAAAAATAAATGGTCTTCAATTATCAGAAGAAAAATTCTGACTAGACATAAAGACCTCTTCCCTGCACTGCAGCAGTGTTCTGGG
>CM053594.1:331107594-331131613 GCA_028646575.1 Pseudocheirus occidentalis
TATATATATATATATATATATATATATATGTATATGTATGTGTGTATGTATGTATGTGTATATATACATATATACATATACATATATGTATATAGTCTTAAGTTATATGCTAATACAGAAATATCAGGCAGCTGGCAGCAACACTACTGTCACCCAAACCAAATTAAAATATAATCGAGAAACATTTAACAAAATAAATAAAAATACAGTAAAACATAGATAACATTACATTTTAAAACTAAGTCAATATGTGGCATGCAGGGGTCTTTATGCACACTTAGTGGCCTTCTCTATTTTGACTGCACTGTTCTCTGTCTCATAAGAGCCCCAAAGGCTCTTTTTCCTTTAAAAGGTTTTCCACTCTTCTCATAAACTAGGTCTCCTCTAGCATTTTTTTTCCTTACCAAAGTCCAGCACATGTATCACTATACCATACTATAATTTTATTAAATACATTTTTCCTGAGGCAGCTAGGTAGCACAGTGAATAGAGCACCAGCCCTGGAGTCAGGAGGACCTGAGTTCAAATCTAGCCTCAGACACTTAACATAAAACTAGCCCTGTGACCTTGGGCTTAACTTAACCCTAATTGTCCTACCTTCCCCCCTCCAAAAAAAAAAAGCAAAAAAAAATACATTTTTCCCTTGTTATATCATCATGCTAAATGCTATCCAGTCTTCCTCATTTGTATAGCTTATATAGAATGATCATCACAACTTTAAAAAATTAGAGGGAGCATTTGTGATAAGAGAACCTTTCCAAATATAGTAGATAAGGAAGAAAGAAATCAGATCACCCCATAAATACATCTCTTTTTGTTACCCTCAGGTATTAAATATGAGAAGAATATTTATTCATTTATGGGTCATGGGATTGGAAAATATGTTACCTCAATGGCTATCTCAGGCTTCATTTTCCTTCTCCTACTTTTTCTTATTGAGAGCCAAGCCTGGAAATTGAGAAACAAATTGAGTCGCTATATATTCTTTCGATACTTCTCAAAGTGGTATAAGGTAAGTGACTAGGTATGTTATTTAGAAACATAAAATTTTCTGTAAGACTTTTCACAGAACATGGAATTTTTCCTCCCATTGTACTGACCCCTGTATAGTACATGTTAGCCGCCATCAAGTGTAAGGAGAGACCTATACATGTCCCAACAGTCAGGGGTTTCTCTGAGTAATCAACATATAACCATGACACTTTATAATATCATTAGATCATTTATTTAGAGCTGGACAGGGACCTTGAAGACCAATTAGTAAAAACCCCTCATTTTTCAGATGAAGGAACAGAGGCAAAGTCAAGGTAGGATTTGAACCTAGGACCTCTGACTGCAAATCCATTGACATTTCTGCCAGTCTATCCTGCTTTTGACACATACAAAAAACCTTTTATTCATTTATATCCAACATTTTTATGCATTTAAATAGATATAATACTAACAATATATTCAAAGTTTGAAATAAAACATATATATAAATTAAGCTAATAATTTTCTGTCCTTTACCTCTAGACTAGTTTCTTTGGCTTTATTCTAGTTCATGGCTTTGTTAAATGACTTTTGTCTTATGTAACTCTATAACTGTCTGAATTTTTGTCTCCGAGTAGTAAAATATCTCATGTACTGCTTTTTTTTGTGGGGTGAGGGAAGGTGGAGAGTGTGGGAGAGAGGAAAAATATGAGAGGAAGGACTTTAAACTTCTACTGCTTAGCTATTTATTTCCATGAACCAAGAAATCATCATTATGGGCACTCTCTCCTTTAAAACAGATCAAATCCTCTCTATGCCTCTGTTTCTGTGCCTAACAGATTTCATTTCCTGACTGTGAACTTTCTGGTAATGAAATGAGTCTCTCCAAACTTAACTAAGCTGGTGCACAGTATCTGTCACTGTGTCTGGGTACTATTCAGGCTTGTACTTTAATGATAACTAATTGTTCTATCTTATAAGTAAATGGTAAATGCCACTGACACTACCCAGGAAGAATAGATCTTTTAGGGATTTCAGTAAGCAGTAAACCAAAAGGAAAAGTAGGCTTCTAAAGAAGAAATAGGAAACAGAAAAAGAAGCAACGGTACAGCCTGGAAATTGGAAAATACTGGCTGCTCAGATAGCCAATGTTAAACTGCAAATTTGGTTAAAGGAGACAACAGGCTAGGTAAAATACACTTATTTCATTTTATTCCCTTAAAACTAGTGAACTTGTACCTGGAGGCAGAGGCTAAGTCTGACTGACTGAACAAGGGAATCAGAAAACTTAAATACATTTTAGAACCATCCCAATTCAGGGTGGCTGTGTCACATGAATTTATGATCTCCATAAATGTTTCATCATTGTATGAGAAAGGAATTTTCTTAATTGAATAGATGGTAAATACAATAAAATAAGAGAGTTGACAAAGTGTTGATTGAAATTATGACTCAGGATTTGTGTTTTCTTTACCATTAACATTCCATAACATCATAAATGACCAAAAAATAGTAAGGTAAGAAAGTCCCATTACTCAAGTTAAGGATCTCATCATTAATGGCCATAAAGTAAACCTCAGCTGGCTTTGTTGACATAGGAGGAGATATTCTCTGAGTTTATTCAGAGAGCAAAGACAAAGTAGGGTCTGTTTGGAATTTATGATCTCAGGATGTCTGTTTTCCTCCCATATGGAGTATGTCCCAAGATAAGGAGAAATCCCACTTACAGCCTTATCTGGTTTCTGGAATTGCTGACACAGGAAAAGGCATTTTTAAAGCAAAGCAGTCTGTTTGGTTAATTCATTCTTTTGCCAAAAATATATTCAATGATTATCATTTCTAATAAGGAAGATGAGCCACAGTAAGGAACATGACAACCAAAGAGAACCTGGGTAATTCTGTTGTCCACAGCCATTCTTCTAAAAGGCAAGTTTTGTGCTCAAAGCCTTGACTGACTGAACATCTTTCATCAAAATGCCATTCTAGAAGAGCAAACATGAGTCTTGTTTGACACAGATGGAAGTGGACTAAAAGAGGCAATGCTCTAGGACTGTGGTCCCCCAGGAAGAAGAAAAATAGAAGTATCACAAGAAGACTTGACCTTGGTCTTTTTTCTTACCCCTTTGGACCATCATGATCACTCCTTCACATGTACTTTCTTATTCCCTTTTATTACCCAACATTCCCTTAACTTCCACGGGACATATGATATAATAGTAGAGCCTATAAAATCAAAACCATGCACTTAATCAATGCTCATTCATTTTAATATAAAGTTTATTTCTTATAGTCACTCATTACCTTTGAGCCTCATTCTAAATTATGGACTCACCATGGCTTTAGAGTCAAACCCAGTAAGGAAGATTTTTTTCACATTCCTCCTACTTCAGTTCAGCACTCTTATTATTTTTATTTTTAAAAAATTATTAGTGTACTTATAATTTCCTATAAAGTTTTCTTTTTTCTGCTTTTTTTTTGGAAGGGAGAAGGTAGGGCAGTTGGGATTGAGTGACTTGCCCAAGGTCACAGGGCTAGTTTTGTGTTGTGTCTGAGGCTGGTGCTCTACTCACTGCGCCACCTAGCTGCCCCTAAAGTTTCCATCTCTAATAGAGTAGGTAGGTATTCCTTGGTCAAGGCAGCATGAGCCCAGTTTCCAGACCTGGAGGACAGTTGATTTTTATCCTCAGATCTTAGGTGATAGATAGGAAATCTTCCTTAAAATGCTTTTCAGATTTTCTCATCAGCAGCAGCATCAACACCAACAAGCATGTATTAAGCGCTTATTATGTGCACGATATTATGCTAATCATTTGGAATACATACATAAAAATGCAAAACATAATCTCTGCCCTCAAGGAAATCAATTCTAAAGGGGGAGACAGTATGCAAACAATTATGTAAAAATGTTGGAGGGCATGTGGGAAAGATGAGACAGGGGAATTTGAGGTGAGTCTGGTCTTAGGAACCGCTCCTCTATCTGTCTCCAGGGGGGTCCGCCCACATGCAGATTTGCCCACATAGGAGTATTAAAGGGTTGCAGCATTAGGAAGGTAGAGAAACACTGAATTAGGGGGTTTAAAGGAGTATCAATATGTATGTTGATATATCTTTGTTAGCATTTTCATGTATGTCTCCCTTCCAACTGTCCCCTATCAGCTAACTTTGGCCAAGATT
This sequence comes from Pseudocheirus occidentalis, assembly GCA_028646575.1. Taxonomy (NCBI): domain Eukaryota; kingdom Metazoa; phylum Chordata; class Mammalia; order Diprotodontia; family Pseudocheiridae; genus Pseudocheirus; species Pseudocheirus occidentalis. The sequence continues at coordinate 331,111,741 of CM053594.1, forward strand.
TCTGAAAGATCTTTGTTCGTTGTCTTTGAATATAGTCACAGGCAACGAATGCAGAACAGACCCCAGAGGATGTTGATGTGGCAAGTGAGAAGAAGAAAATTCAAGACTGTCCTATAGAAGCAGTTTCAGTCATGGAGAATCCACTAATTCTTAGAGACCTCATGAAGGTAAAACTAGTCAGTGATCACAGTTGTCTTGGGCTTTATTAACCAGGGGTATAAAAGGTGCATGTCAGTTTAGCAGATCTTTGAGATCTGCATCTGTTCTCCGTGTAGGTTAGAGAAGTAGCCTGTGCAAAAAAATGAAAACCTTTTTTGTATCCACCTTTGAAAATAGTAGTGTTTGTTACACTGGTCTGTAGTTGCTGTTCTTCATTTATAGGCATTATTTCTTCAGCATTATATTCTCTGGGTTTTCTCAGGTATATTATCGGTGGATACCCATCCTGGCTGTGGACAAGATTTCCTTTGCAGTCATGAAAGGAGAATGCTTTGGGCTACTTGGTTTCAATGGAGCTGGGAAAACAACCACATTCAAAATGTTAACTGGAGATGAAACTATAACCAGCGGGGATGCATATTTCGACGGCCGTAGCATTGGAAATAATATCAAAACAGTAAGATACTACCACTAGGATCCAATATATAGGGTTGGAAATCACACTGTCAGATTTGGGTTCATAGGAATAAGGTACTGGGGGTATTTAAGGAAGCAGCTGAGCAAAGATATGTTGGTAAAACAGAAGTAACCTCTGAGTAGAAGAATGTATTTTGTTGAGCCTCCTGGAGTGGGGGAGGCGGGGAGCAGGCAGGACCACTGTATTGTATTCCTCATGGAGAAACATCTGCAGCATAGATAACATAGATGAATGTAGGCTACAGTATATTAACAAAGATGATTTTTACACTTGGAGTGGTATAAAAGAAAGGCTTGAATGGAAAAGGAAGTAGGTTTGTCACATACAAGAGGAAGATAAAGCAGCAAGAGAGTTTGGGTTGCATTGATCTGTACAAAATATTAAAATAACCAGAGAAAATAGTATCCAGTAGTTTTGATAACTCCTATTAGAGGATTTGTGAAAGGATATGGAAGAGAATCCAACAGGATGTCAAGGTATATATGGGTCTCATTCTGCACAGAAAAATAGTACTCATAGCAATGGGGCCATAGATCCATAAGAGGATAAAGTATATAAATAAATAGGTATATGTAGCACCAACACAATATTCACAATATTCACTGACAGTGATTATGAATATGCCAGCATAGTTCTCAATTGCAAAATAAAACAGACTCTCCACATAGAAGACAGAAGCAAAACATTTATTCTGACACCAGAAAGCCAAATCTCAACACCAAGAAACTAAATCCATTAAAGCAACAAAGAAGTTAATAAACCATAACACAACAAGGAGCCGCACCTTCCTTTAGCCTTCCCATAAACACTCACAAATCTAGCTGTCTCCTTGTCTATATCCTCTCCCACCCAGCTAACTGCTCTGACTCCCAGCTTCCTCTGGGCTCTGCTTTACCATTCAGCAAGCTCCTCCCACCACAGGCTCCATGGGATTACATTCAGCCTATCAGGGTACAGGGAAGGTCTTCAAATTCCCTTAGACCTATTAAGGGGCAGAGAAGGTTTTCAAATTCCCATTACTATTACAGTGTACTCAGATCAGATCAGTACCAATAGATAGAATCAACAGAGTATCTTAAAAGCAAAATCACATCACTTTTATTACCTTAATGAGCCCCATGTACGCCAGCAAGGGCCCATTCTTCAATCTTATCAAGAATGGAGACTCTTGTTCATGAGTTCCACTTAGATAATTTTTGACTCCCTCTTCATTTACTTACTCCACAGCCTCTAATTGCCCATAATGAACTTTATGTAAACATAGCTCAAAACATCTTATGTTCACCAAACAATTTAATTCAGTGAGCATTTGTTAAGTACTTATGTACAAGCCACTATGCCATACACTGGGGATACAAAGAAACAAAAACAAAGAACAGTTGCCTCCTTCACATCCGCCTCACAAAGAGGTAGGAGTGGGAAATACAATGTGTGTTCAGCTCAAACAGTCACAGGGATCTGTGTCCATCAGTTTGAGCAGTGCCTTCCGGTGGTCCAAATCTCAGCCCGTTTTTGTCTGTTTTTCCTTTGAGACTACTGTATATGTCTTTCCACAAGTCTGCCCTATGAGATCCATCTAAGCAATATGCATACACATAAAATAATTTGCTGAGAGAAGACTGAGCTATATCTTCACCAGATGATGCCCATAAGGGCAGACGGCATTCCTAGTAAAAATAATAAAAAGAATATCCTGGCTCCAGTCATCTGACTTTAACATGTCACTCAGTCAGCAATGATTGTGCCAGACATCCTCGTAAACTCTCAGGACATGAAGAATGCCCAATACAGCCACAGTCCTCACAGAGTTTACATTTTAATGGGGGAAACAACATGAAAACGACTAGGTATATACAAGACTACATAAAGAGTAAATAAAAGGTCATTTTACAGGGGAAGGCAAAAGTAGCTAGGAAAATGAGGAAGCTCTTTCCACAGAAGATAGGGTTTGAGCTGAGTCTCAAAGGAACTCAGGGGAACTTAAGAGGCAGAAATAAAAATAGAGAATTCCAAGTATGGGGGTCAGCCAGTACACAGCTATAGAGACAGGTGCTGGAGTATCACATGGTAAGACTAGCAAGTAGGCCAGTGTATCTAGAGAATAGATTGTCTGGAAGTGATTAGCATATATGGAAATGTTTTGCATAACTATACATGCATAACCTATATTGAACTGTTTGTCTTTCCAGTGGGGGTGGGTGAGGAGGGAAGGAAAAGAATCTAGAACTAACAAGTGTTAAAAATTTGTTTTTACATGCAACCAAGAAATATGATATATAGGCAATGGGGTATAGAAATCCATCTTGCCCTACAAGAAAGTAAGGGGAAAGGAGGAGGATGCTGGGGGGGAGGGGAGGGGAAGAAATGTAAGAGAGGACAGACTGGGGGAAGGAGTAATCAGTATGCTTGCCATCTTGGGGTGGGGGTAGGGGAGAGATGGGGAGAAAATTTGTAACTCAAAATCTTGTGGAAATGAATATTGAAAACAAAAAATAAATTTAAATTTTTTAAATTAACAAAAAGGAAGCGATTTGGCATAAGAAGACTTGGAAGGTAGAATGAGTAAGATTGTGAAGAGTTTTCAGTGCCAAATGGAAGACTTGATATTGGGTCCTAAAATGATAGGCAGCTGCTGGAATTTATTGAGTGGAGAGGTAACGTAGTCAGACCTATGCTTTAGGAAAATCATTTTGACAGGTGAGCATAGGACGGTGTAGAGTGGGAAGAAACTTGAGGCAGGGATACCAAAAAGAGGTGATAAAGGCTTAAAATAGATAGTAACTGTGAGTGGAGAGAAAGGAGCATGTTATGAAGGTAGGATTGACAAGATTTGTTAATGGGTTGTATGTGTGGGGTGAATCCCGGTGTGGAGTAGATGACGACACCAAGATTGTAAGCCTAGATGACTAGGAATATAATATAATATAATATGATATGATATGATATAATATAATATAATATAATATAATGTAATATAATATAATATAACATAACATAAAAGTTAGAAAGAGGGAATTGGGGGTGGGCAGTGATGGAAAAACAATGAATATATAATGTTAAGTTTGAGATGATTACAAAACATCCAGTTCATTATGTCCAAAAGACAGGTTGGTGATGCAGAACTTTATCAGAAGAGAGATTAGGACTGGATTTGTAAATTTAGGAATCATCTGCATAGATACAATCATTGAACCTATGGGAGTTGATTAGATCACCAAGTGGAGAGAGTATAGAAAGACAAGAAAAGAGGACTCTGGACAGAGCCTTTGGGGAAAAGCCAAAGAGGAAAGTCCATCTTTTAAATGAAGATCCAAAAAGAGAGTTGGACTGATGATGGACATGAGAGTTGGATATGTAGGAGTAAAACCAGGAGAGAGGGATAGAGCAGTGTCATAAAAATCCAGAAAAAGAATCCAGGAGGTGAGGATGATTAACAGGGTCAGAGGAAAAAGAGAGGATAATTTAGGAGGAGAACTGAGAATAGACCATTAGAGTTGTCAGTTAATTTTGGAAAGGGCAGCTTCAGTTAAATGAAGTTGGAAGTCTGAGTCTGTACATTCACAATATTGACATGAAAAATGACTGGAAAAATATTAACATTCAATTATGTATTATATTTATAAATAGGTACTTCTTTAAAATCTGGGGACATGATGCCTTCTCTGTAAAAACAAGATTATCTAAATATATAAATGTATCTACTGTGGCATGTTAAGAGTTAATCTTTTTTTTTCATAAACAGCACAAGAAAATTGGAAGTAAAAAAACAAAATATCTTAATAGCCTCTTACTGTGAGAAGTTTCTTTTGCAAACAGAAAATATCTTGTTTTTTAAACCTGAAAATAATTGACAGAAATATATGTATATTTTAATGTACATATGATATCCCTATAAATAGAATGATAAAGAAAATTGGCTCTTGGGCTTTTAAAGTTTCATATTAATTGTGTCAAAAAAACTATAAGGATTTAATTTATACATTTAAGTATCAGAAAAATGTATTCCCTATAAGCTAAATTTAACTTAAAGCTAAATATATAAGCTAAAGGTATCTACACCCTTTTCCTGCCCCACAACAATGATAGGCTAATAATTCAATAGCAGTTTACTGAGACTTGATTTGATCCTTCATTCATTCATATTATAGCTTGAAAACAGTAGGATCTACAAAAAAAAAAGTGTACAATTTTCTTGGCAAGAACATTTCTGTCTTTTCCCCTTTGTCAGTACCACTCTATCCATCCTTTCCCAAGACTCAGCATGGGAAGCACACCCCAAGTAAGATTAAAATTATGGAGTTGGTACAATGTGTAATGATTTTATATCATTTGACTTCATTGTTGCTTTGTTTGAAATATTTCCCTTTCTGGAGAGGAAATTGTTGCAAAGAAACCTAGAAAGCTTGGGCACTTGCCTAACAAAGTCCTGTGCCTGCTACTCAGATATGATTCCTGCCCAAATATTATTTGCACTATGACTTGAATATAATTTGTGATTGTGTTATTTAGCCACAATTGTTTCATAAATATTTAATTTGGTATAATGAGAAGATTTCATCTATCTACATGAACTAAATGACTAAATTAGAACTGTTTTTTTAATTGGGGTGGAATCTTTTAGAAAAACTTGGGCTTTTTAATGGATGCAAAATATAGATTTTTAATTTTTTTAAATGGTATTAATAATTGGCTTTTATTTCACCTACATTTCTAAGCATATTTCCATCCTCCTTTCCCTCCCTCCCTGAGAGCAGCCCTTTGTGAGAAATAATTTTTAAAGTAGAAAACAGTCCATTAAGACTAACCCTGAGATCCAAAAAATTAGGCAATAGTGTTCTGTATGGAACACTGTTCCATACTGAGAGTTTCCCCAACTTCTGCAAAGGAAATGGAAGAAGGATGCCTTCTCATATCTCTTGATCATTTTAATTTTGTAGCATTCCGTTTTGTTTGACTTGTTCTTGTCATGTACATTGTAGTAGGCATTGAGCATATTTGTTTTCTTGATTTTGCTTTCTTCACTTGGTATAGGCTTTTAGGTCTTTCCACAGTTTTATGTATTCATCATATTTATTGTTTCTTACACCTCAATAACATTCTATTATATTCATGGACCATAACTTATCTAGCCATTTCCTAATCAACGATTATCTACTTTAGTTCCACTTCTTTGCTACTATAAAAGTGCTACTATAAATACTTTGCTATATGTGGGACCTTCCTTTTTGTCATTAACCTTCTTAAGGTATGTGCTTATAATTGTGATCTCTGTGTCAAATAGAACGATGGCTATTTAGTCATTATATTACCCTACTAATATAGAGCTAGTCTAATACCCATTAGCAGTTACGTTAACTTGAAAGACAATTTCACTCATTTAATTGTAAGCGATGGAAATTGCTATATGAGGTAAAGTTTTGGGGGACAGCAAATTTGACTAGTATATTGCCTCTGACCTCACTTTGATCCTGGAAAGAAAAAGTGGTTATTACCTCATTAGAGTCCAGATAGGACATTGGATCTGGAGTCAGTAAGGTCTGGGTTCAAATCCTGCCTCAGATATTTACTAGCTCTATGATCCTAGGCAGATCCCTTTGTCTCTCAATGCCTCTACCTTAATCATCACCTCCCCCATGAGTTCAAGTATCATCTCTATACAGATCACTGCAGCACCTAGGTAGCCAGTCCTCATCTTACCCCTCAGCTCCTGCCTTACATCACAAACTGCCTACTGGATATTGTCAGGTCATATCCCAAGTCTGACATATCCAATCCAAAATCAGTTATCGCATTTAGAGAGCTAAACATACTGTTCTACTAAACTCCTTTGTTTCTGTGTTTCTAAGTCACCCTTCCAGTTACCCAGATTCACCATCTTTGAATCATTGACTTATCCCTTTCCAATACACCCACAGACAAGCATTTAACAGTTAAAAAAATTTTACCTCCATCACTCAGCCATTGTTAAGCCACTACGCAACTTAGAATTCTCATCCCTTCCCGTGATTTCCCATTACTTTCAGCGATTTGCTTTGAGGGTAATATGCAACCTCTTAACCTGCTATTTGAGGCTCTCGACCATCCAAACCAACTTATTTTCAACCTTGTTCAGTTCTGTTTTATCTACTCTCTTGCCCTAACCAAACTAGATTACAAAATATTCCACAAACTCCACGTTCCATCTTCTACCTTTCTTCGTCCTCACAGGTTATCCCTAAGCCTGGTATGTCCTCCCTCATCTCTGTCTTTTGGAATCCTTATCACAGATACATTGAGACTGCTACTTAAGAACACCAGACTCCCACAGCCATATTGCTACGCTTTGTCCTTTCTTTTCCTACTCTAAAAATAACCAGCCCTGAATAAATAAATAACCAGCGTGATGAGCCAAAGAAGCCCTGCTTCTCCCAGCTTTTACAGTATGATTGCAGCCAGCTTCCTCATGAATTGAGTGGCCAGTAGAGTCCTGAGGACTTTTTTCCCATAGCTGTTGCCTTATCACTCTTATGGATCAGCATATGCTAATGCAATATTTACAGCACTGATGACAACTATGAATATGCTGACACAGTTCAGAATCACAAAATATAACAGACTCTCCATAGAGAAGACAGAAGCAAAACATTTATTCAGACATTAGAAAGTCAAATCCCAACACCAGGGAACCAAATCCATAACAGCAACAAAGAAGTTAATATACTATAACACAGCAAAACCATCCTTTACCCTTACAAACAATCATAAGTCTAGCTGTCTGCTTGCCTGCATCCTCTCTCTCCCACCATGCTAGCTGCTCTGACTCCCAGCTTCCTGTGGGCTGTGCTCCACCCTTCAGCAAACTCCTCCCACTATAGACTCTACGTACTTACATTCAGCCTATTAAGGGGCAGGAAAAATCTTCAAAGCAGGGAAGGTCTTCAGATTACCTTATTAAGAGGCAGGGAAGACCTTCAAATTACCATTACAATTACATTTGACGCCAAGATTTTTCATTTCCCTTACAAAGCAAAAGTACATTAACAATACATTTCATTACATAGGTTAATGGGAGTTTAGGGGTTACTGTGGGGTAACTGGTATCAATAGAACTTTGCAACAATATAACAGGAATAATAGAAAATAAGCATATAAAACAATAGCTTAGGGTCATTCCCTCCTTAAATGAATGTGGTTCAAAATCTTGGGTTAAGGAATGAAGGTTTACTCCTCCATAGCTACTTCCTGCTAAAATTGGACACAGTGCTGTCCCTGCCTCAAGAGGTACCATTCAAGAAGTCAATTCTTTAGCTGGCATCTAGAGCTTGGTCGACACAAGAGGTCCCATTTGAGAGGTCAGTTCTTTAGCTGGCATCTGTAGCTCAGTCAATGCCAGGTCCAGGGGTGACATATCACAGTCATGGACAGGGTTGATATACAACTTAAGCAATCAGGCAACTGCAGGTAAAGTTTACTAAGCCTGCAGGAAACAAATCTAGCAAACAAGTTTAACAGTCAAAAAGCCAAAAAGAAACAAGACAGTAACCAGAAGCAGGGTAGATATAGGGTCAACTGTGCTTTTGGAGTCCATGAACTTGCTCTCATAGCCTCATTCACAGTAGAATATATGAGATAATTGTACAATTTGGTAATCATCTTCTCCTGAATAAAATACAGTTATGGTATTACCTTTCTCATGTGCTATAGTTTCTGTAGCCTTTGGAACATCATCTGGCTTCCACTTGACCCATACTTTAGCTCCCAATTTTATTCTATCAGTAGAACCAAACCCTTCAGTTCCTCTGATAGTTACTTCAGAAGGAGGGTCAGTCTTCACAAGGGGTATTGTTTCACAAGGAATAATGATCACTTGAACTATTCTGTCATTTTTACAAAACTGTGTGGATTCTTCCCCAAAATTTTAGAACATCACAATAATTTCTCCTTGATAATTAGAATCTATTATGCCAGCCAATACATGTATTCCTTGAACAGCTAATCATGATTTAGGTAATATCCATCCAAAATTAATTTTAGGGATTCTCATACATATTCCAGTGGAAATTTTCTTATTTCTTTTCTATCCAACCAAAAGTCCTTTAAACAATGCTAATCATATTCTGCCAAATCAGGTGTTCCTGGACACAGTACTGGGACATCTGGCCTCACAATCCAGTACTCAAAATTTGGGATCTTATGTGTTTGTTTTTTTCTAATTTGCAGATTTGGGGTCATCATTCTGGCTAGAAGTGTAATTCCTCCCAGTGGTCTTTTACGCAAATTACGTGAAGCAGTGAACAAATTATCTTTCCAATATTAGAATTTAACTCCCTTAATCAGTTCATTCTTTCAGTTAACCCAGATAAGTGTGGATAATATGGAATATAATTTATCCATTCTATATAGTTTTACATACAATATCTTTTCATTTCATTAGATTTGAAATGTGATCCATTGTCACTTTGAATCTGCATTGGGGTTCTGTAATACAGACTTATGAGACCTAGAGTTTTACAGGTCTTTTTCTGGGTCACATTCTTAGAAGGACAAGCCACTAGTACAGTTGAATAAGTGTCAACACAAATACACATAAATTTGCATCATTTATCTTGGGGTAAGGGACCAGTATAATCTATTTGCCAAATTTGAGCTAGAACTTTTCCCCTCGCTGTTTCTCCAGTTACTACCTAAGGAACAGTTTGTCCCTCTTCCAGCTGACATATATGATATTCCTCTGCTCCCTGTTTCAACAGTGAATGAGAGAGCAGAGCATGGGAGGGGCTTTACAGTGGGATGGCTGTTTTAGGGTTAGGGCAAGGGAAAGACGGGGAGAAAATTTCTAATTCAAAAATGTCATGAAAATGAATGATGTAAACAAGAAAACAAATTTTAAAAATTTAAAATATATGAATGAGAGATACTAATACCTCAGTCTTGTTGGTGTGTTGCCTGGACCCCTAAATGATCAGCCATTTGATGAACCCATTTTGCTAGTACTGGCTCATCAACTGGTGTCAGAATAGGGACAATATGTTGAGTAGCAATTTTTGCTAGTCAATCAGCATGTGCATTGTACTCACGTTCTGGCATGATGAGGGCCATGTGAGCATCCACATGAAAAACTGACAAATTAGTAACCAAAGATGTGTCCATATATCTTTTCATAATTCTTTGCCCCAGACTTGTTTACCATGAATTTCCCAATTTTGATTTTTCCACATTGGCATCCATATAGCTAACCCATTAACTACCACCCATGAATTAGTGAATATATGACACTGTTCTCCTTGTTCTGTTTTAATGGCTTTATGTACTGCCACAAGTTCAGTATATTGACTACTTTCACATATTCCAGTACTTTCTTTAATCTGAGTCTCCTTGAAGGTATGACAAACTTGAATATAAGGATTCAGGAGGATCTTATAGGGGCAGTCCTCACTTCTCTACTATGTCTAATATTAAGCCCCTTTTCTTGGTATATTTTATATAGTTCATTAGTTGGAATACCATAAATTCTTCCAAAATCTACCCCTACTCTCAGTAAGCAGTGAACAATTATTTTCTTGTCAGTCTATTTTGACTTTAAATCTACTGGCTATTTGCTCTTCTCTTTCAAGGAAATTTATCTTTTTCCCATTCCTCCAAGTCAGTTTTTAACTGTGAAAATTTATCCAGTACCTCCAAAAGACAGTGCCCCATCTCCCCAATTAGTAGTCAGAATTAGGTGGTTATACGCAGGAGGGGCTGTCTTCAGTATGATATTTCTTGGAGAAACTGCTAAGGGAATATTGTTATATGCATTTGCATCTCCAGCCATAACAGCTGTCTTCATTACTTCCTCCTTTAACTTTCTCATACAATCTCTAAGTGACTAATAGGATCTGTCTTCACTAGGCCACATAGAATCAGTGGGTTACATTTTATTGCATCCACCTGCTGCTAAAGCTAACAGATTTGTACTATTGTTACCTCCTTGCCTATGATAATCCCTAAAAGCTTGCTGTACAAAAGGATTCTAATACCTATCAATTTCAAGCTATCCATGCTATCTACCCATACTCCTCTGTCCCCTTCATCACTGATTCTCACCATCCAAGATACTAACAATTCTCCCATCCTTTGGGTGAATCTGCTTAATATATCAGTAACTTCCTGTTGAGTGAAATCCTCAGTTATCTCCCTCAACTCTTATTTGGCTTCCCTGATTCTCTTGCTTTCTTCTTAGTATGGGGTGAACTCCTGCTCTCCTAAAAGCCTCCTCATCTAACTTTGTTTCAGTTTCCTCCCACACATTCTCCCGGCAGTGGTCATCATGCCAACTAGGCTCAGCCTCTGCCAAAGCTGTGTGTATATTCCTCTTGTTAGTTTTTCTTTTCTTTCTGAAAGTGAAACACACAGCAGCCTTCTCTTCTACCACCTGAGACCCCCCAGTTTGCTCTTCATAAGGCAAGCCCAAATGTTGTGACACAGAAAGTTTTCCATACAAATCAGCTAACTTGATCTCCATCTAAGTTTTCTCCTGCAGCAGTTTGCTTCTGCTTTTATATATAATACCTGTTAATAAAACCCAGCCTCTTCTACATATTCCTTCCAGTTCTTTCCCTGGTTTTATTGGTATTTCTAACACATTTCTAAGTCTCTATGTTCTCCCTTCTATAACTTCAGTTCCCAGTTTTCACAGAGTCCTGTACTTTTAGCCCATTCCTTTGCAAGGGAGGGATAACATAGATCCTCCCATCCTGGGATATCCATTTCTTCTTCTAAAGTCCTCTACCTCCAAATAGAGGTCTGATATATCACAATCCCATCCTTGTCACCAAATGTAGTGCCAACACAATTTTCATAGCACTGACTGACTATTAATATGCCAGCATGGTTCTGAATTTGTGAAACATAACACTCTCCATATAGAAGACAGAAGCAAAACATTTATTCAGACACCAGAAAACCAAATCCCCAAACCAGGAAGCCAAATCCCAGTACCAGAAAACTGAATCCATCATAGCAACAAAGAAGTTAATACACCATAATACAGCAAGGGAGCCAATCACAGCTCAAACAAACTTATCTGCATCCTCTTTCCCCCACCATGCTAGCTGCTCTGATTTTGCTCCACTCTTCAGCAAACTTCTCACACCACAGGCACCATGTGATTATATTCAACCTATTAGGGATCAGGGAAGATCTTAAAAGCAGGAAAGATCTTCAGATTCCCTTAGGCCTATTAAGGGGCAGGGAAGATATTCAAATTCCTATTACCATTACATTTAGTTGTCCTATCATTGTTTTTGTATTATGTATTTTATTTCTTACATATTTCCCCACAGCACTGAACATAGCAAGTGTTCAGGAACTAGTTGAATCAAATCTAGGTAAAAAGGTCCACAGGACCAGTTTGTTCCAGTAAGCTCCAGCTGCAGAGAACTTTTAACCCTGATATAGAAGGGATATTTTAGGGGAACAAATCTCATTAATTAGAGATACTAACCAGCAGAAGGAACCCTGTGTCCTATATATAGAAAGTAAGAACCCAGAGAAATAGCATGATTGTTTTTTTCTGTCCCACCCTGTAACTGAAACTATTTCCTGGGGCACTGAACTCTTATTTCAGATACAGCAACGAATCAGTTATTGTCCTCAATTTGATGCTCTGCTAGACTACATGACAGGAAGAGAAATAATGTATATGTATGCTCGATTGTGGGGGATTCCTGAAAATCATATTGATCATTATGTGACAAACATGCTGAAGGCATTGCTCCTTGAATCCAATGCAGACAAGCTCATAAGGAACCTCAGGTGAGATACTGTCCTATGTCTATAACCTCTAGAATCAATATGCATGGGATAGGGGCAGCTAGGTGGTACAGTGAACAGAGAGCACCAGACCTGAATTCAAATCTGGCCTCAGACACTTGACACTTATTAGCTATGTGACCTTGGGCAAGTCAGTTAACCCTAATTGCCTTGCTTTTTCCCCTTCAAAAAGCAAAAAAAAATGCTTAGGATATTATCACATAGATTTTGTCACCATTTACAAAGTCAGTCTTCCACCCAAAGCTCCATGATAGCAGAGGGGCAGTAGAGATCTGTTCCCTAGGGAGTTGATCAGCTACTGCCATTCCACACAGAACAAACTGTATTTTAAGTTCTCTCTCTACTGATTAGCCCCTTAGAGACAAAAGATCCATCTCAGATGCTAGCTGCTATTGATGATTCTGATTCTATGATCAGGGTTCCTTCCTTGCACCTACCTCCTTATTGACCTAGAGCAGTGGTTCTCAACCTTCCTAATGCTGCAGACCTTTAATACTCGTATGTGGAAGTATCTGCATATGGGCAGACCCTCTTGGAGATAGAGGAGCGGTGTCTCAGTTCCTAAGACCATTGGAAATATGTGTTTTCCAATGGTCTTAGGCAACTCCTGTGAAAGGGTTGTTTGACTCCCAAAGGGGGCACAACCCACAGGTTGAGAAACGCTGCTGACCTAGACTATAGAAGAAAAGGATATCAGCACCAGAGCTTGAGTGGCTCAGACCGTGGCCTAGTACCTAATGATACATGGAGATGACGATTATGCTGAAAGAGTAATCAGCCAAAAAGACTGTTGTGACCCAAGTGCCAGCAGGAGGAATGATCTGGGTTGCCTGTGTAGACAAAACATATATCAATGTAGTGCCACAGATCCTCCTGCCCAGGGCCAGCTACGAGCACATGACTCCTTCCTGGACACATATTGAAAATATCTTCAAATGAAAAGTCAGTGTGTTGCTTAGGACTTTTGATTATCTCTGAATTATTTTCTGTAAATTACTGCTGTTTACAGTAGCCTCTCTTTCTTTCTTTATTTGCTTCCTTCTTCATGGAGTGGTGGCAACAAGCGTAAGCTGAGTACTGGTATTTCCCTAATTGGAAGGCCTTCAGTCATCTTCTTAGATGAGCCTTCCACTGGCATGGACCCTATGGCTCGGCGCCTGTTCTGGGACACAGTGATGCGGACCCGTGAGTCCGGCAAGGCCATTGTCATAACCTCCCATAGGTGTGGCTCGCACCTTGGTCAGGGATGTGGGGGGAACTATAGTGGGGATAACAGGGCTTTGTTGGGGCTAGGAACTCAAATCAGTGATTGAGTCTTTGAGCTTTCTGGGAATGAGGCCTCCCAGTGGCTAATTTTGCAAAAAGGAACATCCTAGGATCCTTAGATGTTGACCACTTGGGTGAGGTCTTTGGAACCCTTAGAAGTTAAGAGTGGAAAGACAGAGGGAGACTAATAGATGAACGCTCCCATAGTGACTTTGGACATATGTTTCTTTTATATATTAAACACTTTTGAGTTTCCTCAAAATGAAGGGGTTGGACTAGGTGATCTCTAAAATCTTTCCAACTATAAATTCTGTAATCCTATGACCCTTAGAGTTTCTCTATTCCCCAGACACACCCTGGGCCCTGAGCACTTGCAGTACTAACAGGCCTCTCCAGGGATGGTATACAAAGTCCTATCTTTGTTTAGACCATAGCCCTTACCCTGCAAGAAAGGACATCTCCAGCCCTGGTCCCTTGTCTCCCCAGCATGGAGGAATGCGAGGCCTTGTGCACCAGACTGGCCATCATGGTAGCTGGGAAGCTGAAGTGTCTAGGGAGTCCACAGTATCTCAAGAACAAGTTTGGCAGTGGATATACTTTGGTGGCCAAAATGAAGAGTGATAGTACGGATTCTGATATGAAGCAGTTCAAGGACTTCATCAAGTTAACCTTCCCAGGTATGATAGCTTGAATAGAAATCTTCCCATTTTAGCCCTTGGTGATACATGTTGTTGTCCTGTCCTTTGATGAAAAAGAATAGCTCACTAGTGACCCTCTCACCAATCCCTCTTAGGTATCAACTAATTATTGTTTTTAAGATTTCCTTCTGCCAACTAGCCTTGCAAGTTCTGCAGCCCTCTCCTACCCCAGCCAAAGTATGCTTGGGGAAGGAGAATTAAAATTGATGGACCCTCTTTTCCCTTATTACACAAAGACAAATAGGTTGTATAGGTCATAAATATAAAAAAATTAGATGATTACATACCAGCATACCAGTCTCTCATTATTAGGGCACAGTACAATATTCTGTGCATGTCATAGGATAATAGAGTCGTGCACTAATCTATATGTAAGACTTTAAAGATTGTATGGGAAGAATGACAAATAAGCTTTGGTGTGGATAAAGTTAAGTAAATGGTTCTAAGGGAAAATAATCCAAACTATATTTTATAGGATAATGTATCTAACATAGAAGATACCACTATAATTTATGATACAGTTATTATAGACCCTGGGAGTCACTGTAGAACCAACTCTAAAAAAGGTTCTTAAAACCAAAACATAGGGAAGACGGCCCCATATAAAAGATCATTCGTTATGACACAGTTATGATACCTTTTATTCCAGACCTTGACATACTGTTTCCACTCTCTTCTTCTAGATATTGCTCATCTATTCTCTTGTACCCCTTTTGGACCCTGGGTCACCCTTTATTTGATACCCCTTTTGGTTGAAGTCCTCTATGTCTTTCTGAATCCCTGTAAACTCACCCCAGCTTGCCTGCTCAGCTCTATACTTTGCGTGCTGTCTACACCTTGATCTTGCATACCAGCTTCTGGTCTCAGTGTCATCCCTTGAAATAAATATCTTGACACCCTCGCATCTATAGTAATGGAACCTAAATGTGTGACCACTTGCCTGCTGTACTACACTATCTGCCCTGCTCCACTGGCTTCAATACGTCACTCTCCTGGCCATTCCTGGTTTACCTTGTACTTCTGCTACCCACAACCTAACAGTGAGAAGCAAGTAGGAAACCAGTGTCATGACTTACTTCTCCTCTCAGAGGTGGTTTAAGATAAAAATGTTGTTCAATTCAACAAACATTTATTAAGTGTATGCTTTATGTGCAAGTCACTTAGGTGAATGGAAAACAAAGATAAAATAGTCCCTGCCCTTTGAGTTGAGTCCCTAATGGTAGAGTTCTGATAGAACATGAGTATAAATAGGTAAAAATACAAAGTAATCCAAGGAGTAAAGAAAGCTAATAAAGGAGGGGACCAGGAAAGACTTTACAGAGGGTGATTACCTGTGAAGGAAGATCAGGATTGTGAGAGGTTAATTTGAAGAGGCATTCCAGACACAGCAGATGGTCCTTATAAATGTTTCAGTGTGGGAGACAAAATGCTAAGTTTAGAGAACTGCTGGGAATGCAGTTTGGCTGGAACATGGAGTTTATAAAAGGGAGCAGCATGAAATAAAGCTGAAAAGGTAGATAGAGGGTAGATGTTCTGGGCAGCTATGTAGACGGCAATTAGATAGAAAAGATTAGAAGCAGGGAGACCAGTTAGGATGCTGCTACAATAGTCTATTTGAAAGGTGATGAGGACCCAAATTAGGATTATGCCTGTATGAGAAGAGAGGAAAAGATGGAGGTGAGAGTTGTAGTGGTGGAAGAATTAGCTGGGCATCTAAGTGGTGCAGTAGATAGAGTGCAGGGCCTGGAGTCAGGCAGACTTATCTTCCTGAGATCAAATCTGGCCTCAGACTAGCTGCATAACCCTGGGCAAGTCACTTAAACCCTGTTTGTCTCAGTTTCCTCATCTGGAAAATTAGCTGAAGAAGGAAATGGCAAACCACTTTGGTATCTCTGACAAGAAAACCACAAATGGGTCATGAAGAGTCAAACATGACTAAAATGACAAAAGCAAGAATCAGCTTAGCAAAAGATTGAATTTCAAGAGTGAGAGAGAAGATGGATTGTTAAGGCCCTTAACTGGCTGTCTCTGGGGAAGTGGATGTTGCAGTGGGTAGGGTGCTGAGGGTGGGGTCCAGAAAACATGAGCTCAAATGCGACCTCACACACTTAGTTTCATAACCTTGTGCATTGGTAACCTTGAAAAGAAGTTTCAGCTGAGTGATGAAGTAACAAGCCAAACAAGCCAAATTTGGAAAAAACCAAATTGGTGGCAAAAGAGTGGAATCAGTAAGCATAAACAATTCCTTCTAGGACTTCAGTGATTAAAGGAGGGGAAGATATAAAAGATTAGCTTGGAGGATGGTAGTACAAAGTGCAAATAACAGAGTAGAACCAAGCACGTTTTTATGCAGCAAAAGAATCAATAGATAAGAAGAGATTAAAGGTGGGGTGAAGAAGGGAATAAGTGATAGAAACTCCTGGAAGGCACAATATTGAGAGTACGAGTTGAGGTTAAGAGCCACTTTCTCAGATTAAAGGACAAGCAGTTGTGGATGCATATGTAGAGATATTTTGAAATGTGGAGTTAGGGTGCATGAAGGAACCCACATTGATTCATGTCAGTTTTCTCAATAAAACAGAACACACTACTGAGAGGGGACCAAGGTTGGGGTTTCAGAAGACAGGTTTGGAATAATGACCAGAGAATCGGTTGAAGAATTAGTCAAGAAGGAATGCAAAGATTTCTATGCAGCATTATGACTCTATTTGAGATCAGATAACATGAATTTCTTGCTAATGAAGTCAATATGCTTTCATACCTTCTCCAAAGGCTATAAAGAACAAAGGAGCAAGGAATTCAAGGGTGGAGGACAATATATATTTGAGTGGGTTAAATATAAAGTTAAGACTCTGAAGCAGGAAATTGAGATCAAAGCAGGAGTAGTGGTGGACTAGGAAAACAAGGAAGGATTGGAGGACTGAAATTTGCCATGATGATGAAAAATAGTTTAGGAAGAATGAATTAGAGGGAGAAAATGGAAGGACAGGAAATTATTATCAGAAAGGAAAATCAAAATGCAAGATTATATAGCACAGTTAAAGATGATGTTGAAATTTTATAAGGTATGTCCATCCCTGTCTAGATGGAGTAAAGATGAAATAATAACAATAACTGACATTTATATGGTTCTATAAAATTTACAGAGTACTTTGAATTTCACAAGAAACCTGTGAGGGGTAGGTAGATATAGACAATTGGAGTTGAAGAAGCTGATGAGGAAGGCTAAGATATTCAGAGAAATATTAGCATGTATGATGACATCCCCAAATTTGAGAATAAGAGTTATTAGACTGAGAAGTTAGAAGACTAAGCTAGGTCCTAAATTCCTTGAGAAAGAAGATTGATTTGGAAGTGCTAGGTTAAAAGAACAAGAACATGACCTCAGTGATATGAACCAAACCTTGAAGAGGGAAAGTTTCCTGAATGGTAACAACAAAAGACAGAATCAAGAAAATACACCGGGGAACAATAAGTATGGTGGTTTCTTCTCCTAGGAAGCATGAGAGAAATAGGAACGTCCACTGCAAAGGATAGTGAGGAAGGCTTTTCCTTTCAGAGAAAAATCAAGGCCTTTAAGAGCACAAGATGTACAGAATATGAAAAGAATTTCAGCATCTCAGATATCAAATAGTCTAATCCATACTTGAATAAAAAAATTCCTACAAAATATGCCTGACAAATGATCCTCTGACCTGTTTCTAACATACTCCACTTTTTTTTTACCTTTCTCAATCATTAATAATTAAATCAACATTACTTTTTACTACTATGACAAGCATAACATTCTAATTTCCCATGGCTCTGTAAGCTGCCTAGGAAAAACTCCCTTCCCTAACTCCTCAAACTCAGATATTTCAGCACCATCCCTCCAATATCCCATTTCCTTTTTCCCCTACACTTCTCTTGGGTCCTCTGGACCACCTGTTCTATTGTTAACAAACTCAAATCTGACCCTACATTATGGGGCAAGTCACTTAAACTCTATTTGCTTCAATTTCCTCATCTGTAAAATGGCAAAAATAGCACCATCTGCCTCCCAGGATTATTGTGAGAATCTAATGAAGTAGTCATTGTAACACGTGAAGCATAGTGCTGTGTAAATGTTAGCTGTTATAGTGAGATGAGATCGGTGCCCTGCCACCCCTCAAAAAGTCCTTTATTTCATATTTATGTTTTTTCATGTTATTTCACCTGATAAAATGTAAGGGCAGGGATTATCTTACTGTTTTTATATCACTGGCACTTAGAATGTGCCAGGCATATTGTTTGTTTGTTTGTTTTGTTTTGTCTTTTTGCTTTTTTGGAGGGCAATTGGGGTTAAGTGACTTGCCTAAAATCACATGGCTAGTAAGCGTGTCAAGTATCTGACGCCAGATTTCAACTCAGGTCCTCCTACCTCCAGGGCTGGTGCTCTATTCACTGCGCTACCTAGCCGCCCCCCAATGCCTGGATGGACATCCAGGGCATTTGCAGGGGAGGAGGAAGGAAAGGTAAAAATTTTGATTATGTACCTGTAACCAGTTTGGAAGAAGCCAGTAGAGGGACAGTTGGCTAAAGAAATAGGAAAGGCATCCTACTTTTTAAAGGCTCTGGAATTTTTTTCCAAGCCTAAATCTCCTACTTTTTAGCTTCCATTCATTGTTCCTAATTCTGTTTTCCAGACAAAATAAATCTTACTTTTCTTACATTGCAATCCATCAGATATTTGAAGACAGCTTTCACACCCCCCCCCCAGTTCTTCTCTTCTCCAGGCCATACATACACAGTTTGTTCAGCAGCCTTCTCATAATACAATTTTGAGATTTTTCACCATAATAGTATCACCCTTCTGTGCATATTTTCCACCATATTAATGTCCTTCCTAGAAAGAAGAACCTTTAGTTCAAAGTAACAGTACACAGCAACTGTCATCATCCTAGTCCTGGTGATATGGTTTGAGGGATTCAGGGACTACTCAGAGGCTGAGGTGAGAGACAGAATCGTCTGGAAAGAATTCATGGACTCAAGCCATCTTTAAGTCAAGCTGGCAAAGGTTTATTGTTATGCTATTCAATGGGCAAAAAGGTCTTAAGGAACCTGAGACCTTAGAGTGGTACAGTTTAAACACGTGCCAAGCGTGCTAATTACATGATTTATGACAAGATTAGGGAGTGGTTAAGGAGGGGGAGGCTACTCCCCACTTATACCCTTCCACCCCACCCCCTCTGTACAGAGAGATGTGGTTTGTAGGTCTGCTATATCACTAAGTGAATTAGCAGTCAGGGCCAACTGAAGATTGTCCAGTGTACCACTAATGAATGTCTCGTTTGACAGGGTAGATGTAGGGAGTGTACATATGTCTAAAGTCTAGAATACACATAATGAGGAGTCCAGGATGCATATAATGAGGTAGGGAGTTGGTATAGATAGTCTGGTGGGTACTAAATATCTTTAAGAGCTAGTAGAAAGCCTGTTCAAACTAATAATTCCTTCAGGT
>CM053594.1:331132113-331160827 GCA_028646575.1 Pseudocheirus occidentalis
CTAGAATTTAAAGCTCTGCAATACCTGCAACTAGGAATTAAGATATACAGGGGCTGGCAACCAAAAAGTCAGAGAGCAGATCAGGGGAGGGGCTTTACAGTGGGATTGCTGTTTTGGGGTTGGGGTAGGGGAAAGATGGGGAGAAAATTTGTAATTCAAAAATCTCATGAAAATGAATGATGTAAACAAGAAAATAAATTTTTAAAAATTAAAAATAAATAAACATTTTAAATGATTAAAAAAAAAGGCCAGTGATGTCTTCAGGGCGATACTTGGCAGTAATGAGTTGATTGGCTAGTTTAGAAGAGAAGAATTTGCTCCTATGTTGTCTCTTCAGTGGTCCAAGGTGAGGTACAATTGACCAATACTGCAGGAGGATGTAGGTATGGGAGAAAAGTTCCAATTAATGATCTTAGTTATCACTTCATTTTTGTGTATACCATTACCTTTATGGACGTCAAGTTGACTTAAGGGCAGTTTTTAATAGGATTTAATAAGAAATTTAAAAGAGAACCAAAACCTGATTAACATTTTGTTTTCCTCCTACCCCAGGTGAAATTCGAGAGCAGAATGGTGATAGTCTTGTCCATGCGGCTGTCGTAGCCGAGGGGGCTACTTCTGGAAGTGCAGAGGCAAATGCATTTAGTGTCCTTCAGCATGTCCTTGGTGCAGGGCCTCATGTTAAGAGGGGCAGCAATGCCAGCAGCCAGCTGCATCAGGCTGTAGCCAAGGCAACAAACCAGCCATTCGATGTTAGTATAAACATTTATTACTTGTATTTGATTTTCAAAGATTCAGTATTAAAATATTGTTGTGAGGAAAGGCTTGAAAAATTATTACCATTTAAGACATCTTAGGGAATCTTAAAAAAAAAAAAAACTGAAGAAATAATCGTGCTTAATTTGACACATCCCTCTTCCCCCATGTCTCCGATGTAAAATCTGTTCCAGGTGCTCCAGTAGAACTGTCAGAAATTCAGATTGAACGCTAAGCATTCATATCTTCAATGTTTCCTCCCCCTTGAGCTATTACTTTTTAACCTTTAAGGTTTAGGGCCCCTCTAGATTCTAGTTAGTCCCTTGTCTAACCGTTTTCTTTCTCTCTTCATTTCACTTCTAACTCTCACTGTTTCTCATCTAGCGCATGCTGCTCTAGCTCCCTGGTTCTGGGCTGAAATGAGAGTGGCAACATAATTAAGAGTTCATTATTTTTACTTTTTTAACACAGTTCTATTTTTTGACAAAGATGAAAGTACTAAAATGACTTCGAGCCAAGAAGTCAAACTACATCTTTGTCCTGAAAAAAAAAGAAAACACGGTTCCCTTTGTGATCATAAAGAACCATTGTTCCTCTAAAGCATAATCGTTCAGTCCTTTACTGAGAGCTCTTTTTAGGCCCACTCTGTATAATATAAAGTATAAACAACAGTAGAAGAACATTATTATTCTTATTGACTTAGCACATCTTTGGTTAGTTGATACTCTGATGGCAAGAATTTTCCAGTGGATAAATGGTCCAAAGATATGCATGGACTAAATGGTAATCTATCAACAACCATATTTTTTTATAATGCTTCAAATGACTAATAAGACAAATTCAATGAAAACAACTCTGGAGTTTTACTTGGCACCCATTAGACTGAGATGACAAAAGAAAACACCAGTTGTTGGGAGGTTGTAGGAGCACAGTTGGTGACACTGGTTTCAACTGTTGGTTGCTCTGTTGGTGAACCTGAAGTGGTCCAGCAGTTCTTGAAAGCAATATGAAACAATACCACATAATCATTAAATGCTGAATGCCCTGTGACCTGCTACTCCTTTGCTACGTCTATATCCTGAAAAGATCAATGAAGAAATACAAAAATATTTGTAGCATCACTTTTTGTCATAGCAAAAAAATTGGAAACAACTGGGGCATGGCTGAACAGATTTTGGTATGTGAATTAATGGAATATTACTGTGTCAAGAAATAATGAGAGGAAAAATTTCAGAGACATTTGGGAGGCTTTCTATGGACTGTTGGAGAATGAAGTGAGCAGAATCAGAACAATTTATGTGAAAGAACCAGTGCAATGACCAATCATGACTACAAAAGACTCAGGTCGAATTGTGTTTTTCACCTCTTTTCAGAAAGTCAGTGTAGAGTGAGTCAGTTAATATGTGGGTTTGTGTTTGTTACACACGAGGACTTTTATTTTTTGTTAGGGAAGAAGAAAGGAGAAGGATAATAATACTAAAATAGAAGAGGAAAAGATGGTTAATGAATGACAGTTGTGAGGTTCAAAATAGCTTTGAAAAAGGAGGAGGAAAGTGTATTACCTCAGTATGTGGGATAATGAAGTATTTTGCGTAGAAAGGAAGACACTAGTCTTTGGCCATCCTTAGGAAGAGTATCTCTTCCCCCATACCCTATTTTGACTTTTATTACTATATTTAATAAAGCTTGAATTGTTTTTTCAGGTTTCAGCCTTTAATGCAAATTACTCTGATTCTGGACTCTTTGGAATTTACACTGTATCTCAGGCTGCAGTAGCTGAGGATGTAAGTTTACCTCCACCACCCCCAAATAATTTTTTATTAAAATATAAAATGCTTGAATATTGCAGTTACTCACATATTTAAAGTTTGCACATTTATAAATATTTATAATAATAATAGCAGTTAGCATTTGTATAGCACCTTAAGGTTTGCTAAGCACTTTATGAGCATTCATTTGATGCTCACTGTAGGGGTGGTGATGTTGTTATCGTTTTAATGAGGAGAAGACAGCTGAGAGAAGTTAAAAGATTTTTCCTGTAAAGGAGGGGAAGGTAACGATTTTGAGGTAAGATCTTCCAGCATTCTGTCCACTTCCCCACCTCCCTGCCTAAACAGAAGCTTTTTTGACAGACAAGAAAAGGGGAATGTTCATACCTCCCTTGGCCTTTTTTAATAAATCTGCCAACTTAATCTTTCAGACCACATTGTTCCACCATGCCAGTGCATATATGAGAATGTCAGATGCCTTATTGAAATAAAATAGATTATATTCTGTACAATTCCTCTGATCTACCAGTCTAATAATTCTATAAAAGTGAAATCACTAAAAACTGAATTTTTTAATATTTATACAAAATTAGATTCAAGGTCTGAAAAGTCAATATTCATTCTTTACATTCAGTTGGTACTTAATATTATTTATTCAACTGCTATTAAACATTTCTAGTGATGGAGCTCACAGTCCCACAAGAAGGTCCGTTTCATTTTTTTGACAGCCCTGATTACTAGAACGCTCTTTATACTAAACTGAAATCCACCTTGGTATAACTTGGACCACTTCTTTTTTTATGCCATAAAAGCCATGGTAGTATGTGTCTAATTCGTCTTCCACATGACACCCATGAAAGCAACTTATTGTATTCCTTCCGGTTTTTTTCCCCTATAAAGTGAATGTCTCTAGTTGCTTCAGCCATTTTTGTCAGTTTCAAAACCCTTCACTTTACCTTTACCCTTCCTCATCCCTTTACTTAAATATATACGTACTTTAGTTTATCAGTGGCTTATGTCAAAATCCAGTGTTGAGAACTTAATGCTGCTAAAGATGTAATCAAATTAAGACACATTTCAATGACACTATGTGACCCTTGCTCTGAACCATTTCATACTCCATTCTGTGTGTCCTTATAATTTAGAACAGATTATTAGATTAGAGGCTTTATAATAATTTTTAAAAGGAAGCAACCAGGGATGGCTATATGGTGCAGTGATTAGAGCACCAGCCCTGGAGTCAGGAGGACCTGAGGTCAAATCTGACCTCAGACACTTTAACACTTACTAGCCATGTGACCTTGGGCAAGTCACTTAACCCCAATTGCCTTGCCTTACCCCCTCCAAAAATAAAAAAAAATTTAACTCAGATCTTCCTGATTCCAGGCTCAGTGCTCTATCCACTGTACCACGTAGCTGCCCTAGAGTGGTAGGAACAGCAGAACCAGTTGCATTGAGGTTAAAAAGAAAGTGGGTAGTGAGGAAATAGGCATGAGAAGAATCCATGAGTGATTTAGATGAAGAAATGTCCAAGGGAAGTATTGTGCTTATGCCTCCTCCCTTAAACTCTGAAGAAAGCCTAAAGCCCACAGCTCCATGCAACAGAAAAAAGGTAGCTAAAAGCTATAGGAGCCTAAAAGCCTCAGCCCAAGGAAAAGGATCTCAACCCCTCAAAGAGTACCCAATTTTTTCTGCTCTCATTTTATAATAGCTTCATTTCTTTACCCAAATAATGGAAAAGTCATCTTCTCTTACCTCTAGTTGGCTTTTTTTTTTTTTTTTTGCTTTTTGGAGGGCAGTTGGGGTTAAGTGACTTGCCCAAGGTCACACGGCTAGTTTTTGTGTTAAGTGTCTGAGACCAGATTTGAACTCAGGTACTCCTGACTCCAGGGCCGGTGCTCTACTCACTGCACCACCTAGCCGCCCTCTAGTTGGCTTTTTGATCAGCACTTTTCATTCCATGCTAGCCCCTCACCCTTTCCTCATCCTTAATGTTTTCTAAGACTTCCATGAAGGGAGGAGGTCAGTGTATTATGATAGGAAAACTATAGGATGGTCTAGTGGGAAGTTTGGTTGTTTTTGGAAGATTTCAAGCTAGTGCTTATAAGTGTAAATTTCCATAATATTATCCCTAAACAGCTCTCTACAACCAAATTTGGCCAAAGTTATATTGTCTGTTATATATCTGGAAGTCCAGTATAGTTGAACTTTGACCAAAATGGCAGAAGTGGCTCTAATTAAATTTACTTTTCTGTCTAGGTTATCAAGGCTGCTTACAACCAGGTAAAAGCAATTGCTCATGGTAACCTTCCTGAAGCAGATGTCACAGCAGCTAAGTAAGTAGAGAGGGGAGGGGGAGAGAGAGAGAGAGAGAATGAGTGTGTGTGTGTGTGTGTGTGTGTGTGTGTGTGTGTGTGTGTGTGTGTGTGTTATGCTTTTACTCTTTAGGTGAGGAAAAAGTTTTCTTTATAAATGTCAGTTGGGGCGGCTAGGTGGCACAGTGAATAGAGCACCGGCCCTGGAGTCAGGAGTACCTGAGTTCAAATCCGGCCTCAGACACTTAACACAAAAACTAGCCGTGTGACCTTGGGCAAGTCACTTAACCCCAACTGCCCTCTTTAAAAAAAAAATGTCAGTTGATCAAAGTCTATAATATTTTGCCATTCATAGGAAATTAGAAATGCTATTCTGGTTCTGGTTAGCATTGAGCCATAATAGACCCCAGTGCAGAGATTTACATTTCTAGCACACCCTTTTAAAAAAATCTTCCTCTTTTTTATGCATGTAAAATGTTTTGTTGTGCTTTAAAGTGTTTCAGAGTTTGTTTGTTTGGAATCCAGCTTTTAATCTGACATTTCTCAGCATATCATATTGGCTTCAGCTAGCAATATCTCCATTAAATTAGAAAGAAAACTTTTCATTTCACAAGGAAAAAAATCCAGTTATGAAAATACAGGCTGTTCTCTCTATATATAAATTTGCATTATGTAAATTTGACTTTATAGACTTCTTTAAGAAATCCTCATTCCCAAAAACCACCTATGTTAACTTTACTATTCTATACTGTGTACGCTCCATTTTTGCCCTGGCTTAGCATTCCATGACCTTCCCCCATCCTGATGGCCCCTCCTTCCTCCCTTCCCTCCCAAAAAAAGCCTCCAATTGAAAGCAGAAGAATCCTCACCACCACTGGATCAGGAGCTGTCTTGAGACTTCCAGTTGGGAGAGAAAAGACTTTTGTCCCCTTCACCCACCTGCCCTTGTGTGTCTTCCAACCTTAAATATCACATATTTGTCCCTAGCCCTGAAGTTTTGCCTGTCCCCATGTGTTTTCCTTCTGTTCCTCCTCCTGCTCTTCTCTGTCCCAGTCTCCCACATGTCCTTGAACCCTGTGCTCCCTCCCCAGCTTCCCACCTCTCTCCTTCCATTTCCCGCATCTGTGGGCAAGTTTGCATTATGTATAAAAGTTGATTTATATAGAGGTCTGGAGTAGTAAAACAAGTACTGTCTGTAGTTAACATCTTAATCTATGGTTCAAAATTATCCTTCTAATTAGACATTCTCTTTATTCCCAATATAATTCGCATATTCTAGGTTAACATATACTTACTGTCTGAAAGTGACCTATTCCTAGGAACCTAATTGAGATGCCACATTAACATTCCTAATTTATTAAGAATTTAGGGATACTGCTTTGAGGGACCTAACATCTCGTTTCATCAGTTTTGTTAATAGTAGTTTGAGGAATTAGGGTAGATTTTAGATAACAAAAAATTTAAGAGTGTGTGTGATCTTAGGATTCAAAGCTTCATTCAATGCTAGATAGAATCAGTTAATATTTATTAAGCATTGCAGCTACAAATGTGAAAAGACAGTCTTTGGGGCAGCTAGGTGGCCAGCCCTAAAGAGCACTGGCCCTGAAATCAAGAGGACCCGAGTTTAAATGCAGCCTCAGACACTTAACACAAAACTAGCCTTGTGACCTTGGACAAGTCACTTAACTCCAGTTGTCCTACCTTCCCCCTCCAAAAAGCAAAAAAAGACAGTCTTTGCCCAAGGAGCTTACAATCGAACCATGGGGCCATTTATTTCATCTCTTGTCTCCCAGTAGTGTTAATTACCTTTTAACCAACTTATGTGAATAACTCAACAATAATTGGGTATATTAGAATCTAATTAGAATATTAGAATTAATATTAATTAGAATATTGTATAGGAAATCACCATATAACCTAATCGTTCATGCCTCATTGGTGTCAGAACTGAGTTATACTGAACAGTCCCTTGAAATTGTACATTTTATTAAATGTATACGTAGGCCCAAGAGCTGATTCACTACATCAGTTGTGCACAATTGTACGGTCAACGAAACATGAGAGCATTTTGACCTTTATTAAGAAACATTTAGGTTTTAAATGCTGTGTGCTTTTTTTAAAAAAACAATTTTATTGAACAAGCCTTTATAAGTTATAACAGAACACAAAAACTCAGTTACTAGTTTGGAAAAATGGTTTTTTTTCTTAATTTGAATGTATCTTGTCATATGTTTAATCTTACCATAGCAAGCAAAAATAAAAAATAAGTGTAATCATTACACAGAAAAAGAATAATAATAACTTCTTAGTAAAAGATTACTATAGATAAAAACCCCATCTTAACTAATTTGAGAGTCCCTTAGGATTCGTTACATTTAAAACATGTTATGTTGTACATTCATTGGTTAAATATTAGGTTATCTGGCAATTATTGCTTGGAATAAATTCATAATGAACATTTTCTTGCCCAGAAACAAACTAAAAGCCAGTTACCTGATGCTAATTGAGTCTTCAGAGGGATTTTTGGATGAAATTGGGTCCCAGGTCCTGGCATCTGGTTCATATGTCACACCATCATCTGTTCTTCAAACAATCGACTCTGTGGCTGCTGCTGATGTTGTAACAGTAAGTAAAATACATCACTTCATATTCAAAATGTTGCAGTGTAATTATTTCTTTACTTGAGCTTTCATGGTTTTATACAAAAGTATGATTTACCTTTTTCACCTGTATAAAAAAGCAGTGGGTTCTTTTGGATTGCAGATGTTTTATATATATTTTCAGCTGATCTAGTTCACATACTGGATCAGTAGCTTTCTTGTCATATAAGAGTGTGTGTGTGTGAGGGGGAGAGGGGTGTCCAGAGAAAGAGAGAGGGAGTCAGAGTGAGAGAGACAGAGAGAGAGAGAGAGTCAGAGTGAGAGAGACAGAGAGAGAGAGAGAGAGAGTGTCAGAGTGAGAGAGACAGAGAGAGAGAGAGAGTCAGAGTGAGAGAGACATAGAGAGAGAGAGAGAGAGTCAGAGTGAGAGAGACAGAGAGAGAGAGTCAGAGTGAGAGAGACAGAGAGAGAGAGAGATCCAGACATGCTCACAGATACTTTTGTGCATGACTCACAGTTAGGAATTTAAAATGTACAAGAAACAGCTTCTTTCATCTATTTTCTCCCAAAAGTACCACCCCACAGGTGTTGTCACCACCTTTGACTTCTAGAACTTTTCACGTGACATTTAAATGTTTTTCCGTTTCAATGGGACTTAGTGAAATAAAAGTGTCTTGATTAATTAATGTCTACGTGGAATACAATTTTAAATGAAGTATATACTACAAAATAAAACTTTTCCATGTCTAAGACTTTGTTCACACACATAGGGTTAGGTGACACAAAGGACTGAGTGCTGGGCCTCAGTTCAGGAAGATCTAAGTCCAAATCTAGTCTCAGACGCTGAGTAACTGTGCTTACTTTAACCTGGGATGCCCTGAGCAAGTCACCTTTCCTCTTTGCCTCTCAGTTTCCATAATGGTAAAATGGGAATAATAGCATCCCACCTCCTGGGGTTGTTGTGAGGATAAAAGTGAGATAATATTTGTAAAGCACACTGCCTGGCACGAGTAGACACTGAATAAATATTAGATATTATAATGCTAGGGGGCATGATTGTTTCACATTGAGTTTGATAGGTCAGTTATTTAATTTTGTTAAATTTGGAAGG
The DNA here is from genome assembly GCA_028646575.1 of Pseudocheirus occidentalis. NCBI lineage: Eukaryota > Metazoa > Chordata > Mammalia > Diprotodontia > Pseudocheiridae > Pseudocheirus > Pseudocheirus occidentalis. The sequence goes on from CM053594.1 coordinate 331,140,665, forward strand.
GGTGGGGGAACAAATGCAAAACACCACCAGCTGTGATTTTTTTACTCTAATAAGTCTTCAAGTTCCAAATCCTTAAAGCAGCAGGCTCTTCTCTAAAATTTAAGTGCATTGATACTCTCTACACTAATAAAATTATACGTCACTCCTTAAAAAAAGTGTTTTAAGTATTGATGTATTGTTTTATTATTCCTGTCAACTTTTTCAGGCAGCAAAAAAATTTGTTTCTGGCAAGAAGTCAATGGCAGCAAGTGGAAATCTGGCCAATACCCCATTCCTTGACGAATTAGAGAAATGAAGCACCTATTATGGAAGGGGAAAAAAAAAACTTTCTCAACACAAAATGACAGAATAATAGATCTTGGTGAAAGATCAGAATTTATTAACACAATGTTTTTATTTATGAGTGGAAAAATGGCAAAACAAATGCTGACAAATTCCATCCGGTTTAATGTAACGTCAATAAAACATTTTATTTAAAATGCTTTTGCTAATTTTTTTCTGAACTTTTCTTGTCTGTTAAGTATTTATTGGAAGGTGGGGAAGGATAGTTATTTTTTGCTTGAGTTTTTTTAAGCACAAGAAATTTGCATAAAGATCACTCAGATCTCATACTAACAGACACTTTATAAAAACAGAAAAGTAGCTGTAAGTGGAACAGATTATTAGATAGATAAGCAAAAAACAGGAGCAAATAAAAACAGCAGCTCCCTTGTGCAGTGAACCCAAGAGCTAAATTACTATTTAAAGGACTCCCTTACTGATAACAACTGTCAGGAAAACTAGAACACATTATGAAAGCAATTAGATTTAGTCTAACATTTTACACCCTCCCTTAATATAAAAGGTTACGCCATAAAAAAGTTAGAAGATAACACTGTATTCAAGTACGTTTTACAAGTAAGTATAGGGTGGAGGAGAGGCAGGTATCCAAATTCAAATAAGGATAAAAGTAGGCAGACTTTACTACATAAGATTTTAAAGCTTTTAAAAAAAATCAAGTCCAAAATATATACAAAAATTACACCAAGAGCCACTCTCCAAAAAAAGACCATGCATGGGAAGTTTTCCCCCAAAAGTGCAAGCCATACATTATCATAAAAAAATAAGACTCCAAATAACTAATTAGAAGAAAAGTACATGTTGAAGAATTTTTTTTCCTCACACCATCCAGCCTGGCAAAGGTGGGTTAGAGTGAAGATAAAACAGGTACAATCTGATGCACTTGGGGGAGCTGGGAAGCAGCTAAGTCGTGACTCTATTTGGAATTATATAAGAAGTGACTTCTGTGATCCAGTGACCAAAGAAGCGGAAACAACTGGTGTTAGAGAATAACTGAGAAACTGGAATATAATTGTGCAGTAAAAATAACAAGAAAATCGGAGAAACCAGAGTGTGTGAAAAAGCAGAAGCAAGAAAACAATATAGTGTTAAACTTTTTAAGTTACTAAAATATCAATGAAACTTGTAAAAATGAGATAATGAAACAGGATTTCCCTCACCACCACTATGACAAGGAGATGGACTGCTTGTCTCCAAATATTGAGTATCTTGTCGGGTATCACTTTTTCTTTCTCAGAAGAACTAGGGATGGGAGAAATAACTGATAAAAACAAAATTTAAGAAAGATTCTATAAAGTAAATCAAAGTCCTGTTTTCTAAACAATTTAGGTTACAGCCATTTTCAGCTTTCCCCTCTGAAGGAGTCATTACAAACCAACACTTAAATACAGTAGACCACACAATCTAAAAGAACCCTTTTAAAATACCTATTTCTAAGTAAATGATCATCCTAGAACTTACCTATTTTTGTATATTAAAGTGCAGGGTGATAGTATTCTGTATACACTGACCTGAGCCAAAGTCTATTCCTTTTACCTTAAGAGATGAAGATCAATGTCTTCACATCCTCCTATTTCATTCTGCCACTAAAATCCCACAGCATCATATTCACATGCACTAATTTATTCTCTCCAGAAAGGGGTTAAAGTACATATAGTGTTCTGAACTGTGTTGCTCTTTTGGGAACGGAAGTTGCAGAGCTAGTTATGATTGTTTTCTTATCACCTAAAAAAGATCCATGAAGGCTCCTGGATTACCAGCACTGCTACACATTCAACTGGGAGGAATGCATCCCTTTGTAAAATAAATATATAACAATGTGCTACAATTAAACATTTAGCACTTCAGGGGTATGGAAATCAAACATCTGATCCTGAATTAACAGCTTCCTAGGCTGTGAGACGTTGGTCCTTTTCCTCTTGGGCAAAGGCACAGTCTTCAAGCCAAAAAGCATCTGATGTAGAAGAGGAAGAAGAAGAAGGGTCACTGTCTTGTTTTACCATTGTCCAATATGGGGAAGGTGCTCTAAAGTCTTTTGGAACAGCCATCTTCTGCTCATCCGAATCCTTATGAATCATAACATCACATCCAATGTCTTCTCCTACAGTAAACATATGGTTCTTTTTTTTATATCCATGCCATTCTGTGGAGATTGATGACAGTTTCCTAGCAGAATGACGCCGAAAAGATTGTGGAGACCTATAGTACTTAAATCGTTCATCTAACTTTACATCTTCATCATCCTCACTACTAGAGAAAGATGTATCTTCTTCCTGCTCACATTTCCTTGATGTGCTAAAATGGGAAGAGTAAATAATGAAATGGATCTTAACATTTGCAATATTATTAGAATTCTTAAGACTTGTCCTACAATCTGCATTAACCTCCCTTTAAAATTTAAATAACCTTTCATCTTTTCTATTTCTAGAGGTTACCTTAAAATACTTTGCACTATTCATAAAAACTATGTTAAAATTAAACCCAGGCTTTTTTCTATGAGGGATAATAAGAACTAAAGGTCAATGCTTTTATTGTTCTTACAAGCATCCAGTTCAGTTCCTAGAGGACTGTGGAGTCCACAGCAGCTACATTTCTGGCCTCCTTTGACTTCCTTTTTTAAAAATTTTTTTTGTCTTTATTAATTTGCTTGTTGACTTTTAGTTTATAAGATTCAGTCCCCTGAGTTTCAAATTTTCTCCTCCTCCTCCCCCCTTCCCCCATGGTGGCTTGCAGTCAAGTATAGGATCTGTAAATACTTTTACATTAGACATTAGTCAGGTTATAAAGGTTTGTAACCAATGGAGTGAACAATGGGAAAGAGGAAACAAACAGTAGTTCTCAACCTGTGGGTCACGACCCCTTTGGGGGTCAAAACCCTTTTACAGGGGTCACAGGGGTTGCCTAAGACCATCAGAAAACACATATTTCTGATGGTCTTAGGAACCGAGATACCGCTCCTCTCTCCATCTCCAGGCGGGCCCGCCCACATGCAGATACACCCACATACAAGTATTAAAGGGTCAGGCATTTAGGAAGGTTGAGAACCACTGATTTATAAACTGAGTAAAGGTGAAATTAAATCACAAAGCAACTGTATCTGCTGGGGCTTCAAATCAATGATAAAGCGTTCTATTTGTAGTCATGATAGGACGTCATTGCTTCATTTCATATCTACTACTTCATGGAATTAGCATATTCAGCCATCATTGCTTTGTGGTTCTTTTACCACTTTCCATCCAAGGGTCTTCTTGCTGCTCACTTAATTATAGCCTTTTTTTTCCCCCTAAGGACCTCCTCCAACTTTCCTGTAACTTGCCTGTATTGATTTTTTCCTTCATTTTATGGATAGTTTTATGCTATCTTCCACCTTTCCTCATGACATTTGTACCTCTTAACACTCTGACACACACTCACACACACACACCTGACTGTCCACCCCTACCCACATGTAGTTCTGCTACCAACCAGATGGGTAAATATGTATTTGTGAAAAGTGAACTCCAGTGTGTTCTGTTTCTGAACCAGAATACAATATACTACCACACCAATATTTCATGAAGTTGCTATTACAATCATAGCTTACTAGTCAGTTCTCAGGTCACTGCCAACTTGATGTGTTCATAAGGATTTAATTAGATTACTCTGCATGATAAATTTGCCAGCTTTTAACCATATGCAAATAGCACAAAATTATTCTTACTTATAGCTAAGTCTTGCTGTGGTGAATTTATATCAATAACCCAGCCTTACAGAAAACTCAGAAGACCTTAGAACCTACACACATTCACAAGCTCATCTTATCCTCTCCAGTCCCAACAGGTTCAGATGATTGCACTGGTTTAAATTAATGACCACTGGGGCAGCTAGGTGGTGCAGGCACACTGGTCCTGGAGTCAGGAGAATCTCAGTTCAAATCCTACTGCATACACTTGACATACTTACTAGCTGTGTGAGTTTGGGCAAGTCACTTAACCCCAATTGCCTTGCCTTCCCCACTCCAAAAAATAATAATAAAAATAATAATAATAATAATAATAATAATAATGACCATAGGTCATTTCTCATTCTTAATAAAATGTGTTCTTGTCCATAGCCTTATAGATAAGCAGCAGCAGTAGGGAAAGCATAGTAGCCTTGGAAATCAAGAGATCTGGGTTTATATCCCAGCTCCAAAACAGTAACTACAGGCTCTTAACTTTCCTGACTGTTCCCTCTGTAAAAGGAAGGAGATATACTACCATCAAATAAGATTGGTATGAAGTATCCCCTAAGCCTTAAAGTACTATAAAGTATGAGTTGTACAAGACTGCCGGATTTAACAGCAACATAAAATAGGTATAAGGTTTTGTTATTAGTGAAAGCAGGAGAAGTACTTGAATCTGCTGTGGGGAAAAGATATTTTCCTAACACATAATCTTGCATATCAGACCAGTAATTTTAGAAATGCATCTCAAAACTTAGCAAATCCCATTTATCATCAATATCCTTTCTACCCATCTGATGCACTCTAGTTTTATATATGAATTGCATTTTATCTACATAAATATTTTTTACCATATAACAAATTTATACCAAAACAGAAAAAGGAAAAAAAAAAAGCCCCAGTCACTTACTGAGCTATTACTTCTGGAGGTTTAGTCTCAGGGATTAAGTCATCTATGTTTTGCCATTCTGGTGGTAAGTCAATAAAGTCTCGGTAAACTCTGATTTGGAGTATTGCACCTATGGGGATATGGTGCAAAACCTGTAAAAACTCTCGAAGTGTATATCCTAACACATTTGAATGGCCAACTGAAATCAGAACATCACCTGAAAAAAAAAGTTGAAAAAAAAACAGCTATTCAAGTTAACAGTTTGAAGCATTCCAAATCACTTTGGAACCCTACTATTACTCCTAGTTTATTGTCCTATATCTTTCCTCCATTTCACAGTCAAACTCCTTAGAAATATCTATACTCTTTATTGCCTCCACTTCTCATATCATTTCTCATGATATGGTCTGGCAATTTGGCGTATAACCTTGTTAGCTGAAATTGCTTTCAAAGTTATTAATAATCTCTTTCAAATATATTTTTATTCTGAACTTTAAGTAAAATGGACATTTCCATATATACAGTAACACAGAAAGAGTATTGTATATGAAACCAAATCTCTTGCATACAGCTTTTCTCTTTAAACAAATTTAAAATGTAACTTTCAAAGTTTTCTTGCTTATCTGTAATTCTGGTCTTCTATTCTGTGCATGTTTAAAATATTTCAATAATCTCTCTCTTTTTCCCTCTCTTTCCATCCCTCCCTCTCTTGGGGAGAGGGGTGCCTAGGTACTCTTTCCCCATTACAGTCTATCCCCACTTAGGGAAAAAGAAAAAACAGAATATGCAGTAAAGCAAAACAAATTCCCACCTACAATGACCATACTGGAAAATGTATTTCCTACTCTGCTTGAGCGCATCACCTTTCATCACTAATCCTCTGGAATACTGGTTGGATTCTAATTCTTAATTAAGCCTTGTCAAAGTTGTTTGTCTTTACAATGTTGTAGTCACTGCTCAGTCTGTATCAAATTCATATAAGTCTTCCTAGATTTCACTGAAAAGGATCCTTTCTTCAAGGGTTATAGCATAAAAATATTATTTGAAGAATTAAGAGATGGCTTTTTTTCTTAATCCTTGTTCTCCTAGACCTCTTTGCAGCATTAGACATTGCTGATCATCTCCTAGATTTTCTCTCCTCTCTGGGTTTTCAAGACACTGCTTCTATTGGTTCTCCTTTCTGTTCCTTTTTCAATTTTCTTTGCAGGATGTTTACATCCCACCATCTGTATATACCCCCAATGCTCTGTCCTGGGCCTTTTCCCTCTATTTTTTCTCTTCCTTATTTCCAGTCTCCACATAGCTACCTAAGTGACACTCTATAATGAGAATAGGAATTTGAAGATCTTCCCTGCCCCTTAACAGACCTAAGGGGGATTCTGAAGACCTCCCCTCCTTCGAAAGCAAACTCTGACCCATAATAGGCTGAATGTAATCCCATGGAGCCTGTGGCGGGAGGAGTTTGCTGAAGGGAAGCAGCAAGACAGTAGGGGAGAAAGGCGGACCTCAGGCAAGGAGTCAGATAGGCTTGGTCGATGTGGTAAAGCCTATGGACCCCTTCTCAGAAGAATGTTTTTAAATGCATAAAAATACAAAGAATTACAAAGGAAATCAATAATGTTGAAATGTAATTTTCAGGGGAAATAAATGTTTTAAATCACAGACCCCAAGTTAAGAACCTCTGCTTAGTTCATATTCTTCCTTCCTCCTGGAATGCTCTTTCCCTTGTTTGGGATGAAAAAACCTCATCCATAATTTAATTTAAAACACACACACACACACACACACACACACACACATCTCTTAGGATAAGAACAGGAGTTTATTCCCTTTCCAGGGAGAAGAGGGCTGTCTTCCCCATGACTCATCATCATGGCCCCAAGGTGTGGGGGAACAAAGCTTTTATACTCTAACACAGCAGGGTCATATCTCCCCCATCGTCAGTCTGTCCCATTGAGCTCGGACTGTCCCTGACTCCCACAGGTCAGGAGGAGGGGCCCACAGAGGCAGGGAAAGCAGACAAAGGACTGAAGGTGGGAGTAGAAAGATTCCTGAAGGGGCTTGCTGCTGATTGACAGCAGCAATGGAGGAGGAAGAGGGAAGTTAACAATCCAAAACTACCCGAGAAGTTTTCACTCCCCCCAGACACCCTTCTTTTCCTCTCCAATTCAGCCTTCAAAATTTGGCTCAAGCTCTACTTCCTTGGATAAAGCCTTTCCCTAAAATTCCAGCTACTTGATCTCCCCTCTCCCAGGCTCCAGATTCAGGTATCATTCTATCCAGCTTCCAGTCCATGCCTGTAACCTCTCTAAGTCTAGGCACAGTTTTTTTGCCATCTAAGAGTTCTCCAATCTATGCTCTGCACAACTGTAAAATTATATTCCTAAAGGACACATCTGACTATGCTACTCTCCGGCTCAAAAAGTCCAAGTGGATTTCTACTGCCTCAAATACCACATAACAAACTCCGCTATGGGGCATGTGTTACTGAGAAAAAAAAGATTATTTCCTCTTATATTAAATAATCAATTATTGGGGAGATGAAAGGTTTTTTTCCTTTTTCCTGTTCCTTCACTCAAAGTCTAGTCTTTCAAGGAAATCTCTGAACTTGTCCAAAATTTTACCACATTAGGACTATTTTATCTAGATGAAATTGTTGCCCTACCCAACTATAAAAACCTTACAAAGAAAATCTAATCTGGGTTAAATCCAGTCAATTGTGTTCTAATGAGACAGATCTGAATGGTCATGTCCCCCAGTCTATTAGAGTAGGTCCACCTCTCATGGTTATATTCATTCTCATTAATTGCTAACCAGAGTTGATTCCCATCAGTCAGGAACACCCACTCTTCCAAGGGCATTATAAGCATCAAAAAGTCTCCATGATGCCTCTTTAGAATCTGAGCGACCCCTTTTGTTAATTATTTCCCAGCAATAATAGAATGATTGATTCCTCAGAAACTATGTCTCTCAAGATTTTTTATATGTCACATTGCTAAGATTTTTTGATTCTAACTCAAGCCATTTTCTCTGTTCAAACCACAACCACCCTAGTTCTGGTCCTCTCCTCTAGCTAACTGCAACAGACTCCTGTGAGGGATAATTTATAGTGAAGTTTCCCCATTTTGAAAAATCAAATATAGAATGGCTTCAATATTTACTAGGCCTAGGTTTAGGTCACCTGACCTTCAAGCAATCTGGGGCTCACAGCAATGGAGACCCTCCCACAGAACCAGCTCAGCAGAAGATAAGACTGCTTTCATTGGACACCCACATGTTTCCGGGTCCTTTGTCCTAAGATTCCCTTGCTTAGGTTGTGGGTCAGCCCCCCTACCAATAAGAGTGAAGACCAGTTGGGGGGGTTGGGTTTCTGCATTAGAAGATTATATAACCATGGGATGGCTTCTACCTGTTGCTCTCTCCCTGCTCCCATGAGGGCGACAGAGGCAATCCTTTCTCATGAGAAAGAATAAAGACCTTTTCTGACCTTAGATTCAGACTCTGAACTCTTTCATCTCACACAGTTTAGAGGTCCCATTGAGATTTTTCAGACTCTTCTCTGGAGAGGGGGAGAGCTCCCCAGCCTTGACCAACAGGTAAAGGACAGCCCACTGACTATCTCAGTGACCTCTTGGTAAGGTGGGAGAGGAACTCCCCTCTATGGAGAATGAAGCCTGAGGGGGTCTGAATCTGAGATCAGATAAACACCAAAAAGGTGGGAACAAAGATTACTGGAAATCTCGTAAGTCTGTGCACAGACCAAGGTAAGGAGAGGCCTGGGTGATTTGGTGGTGGGTGGGGTCGACTGAGTCTGGCCAGGAGTTGGGAAATTCCTGGACTAAGAAGTTGTCCTGGTCAACTGAGTCTGGCCAAGAGCTGGGGCGATCGGGAGGCAGTTTTCAGAGGAAACGCTGACAAGTGGTCCCTAACAAGGGCGCCTCAGAATTCATGCCTCGACACCCCAAGTTCTCAACCAAGAGGCTGACCACCTGTCTGGCCAGACCTTGGATCCAGAAGGAGGGGGCTGGCTGACAGACCATGTCACCTGCCTCTGGTAAAAGGGAAATTTTCAGCTTCTACCCACAAGCTGCTAGTCAATTGGGAAGAAATGTTTCCTTCAACCCTCCCCCCCACCCCCATTGATAATCCCTTGGGAAATAAATTTGGCAAAGCTTGTTGAGACTGTGTTTGTTCTGTATTTCTTTTTGTTTGTTTGTTTGTTGGATATGTGTGAAGTTTGTCTATTCATAAAAGACAGAAATGTTTTACCATTCAGACTGAAAAGCCTTGGGAGGTTTAGAAATCTTTCTCTGCCTAACTAAACTTAGAATGGAGAGAGAGAGAATTCAGATCTTTAGCAGATAATAGGTAAGTGAAACTTTTTTTATATTTGTCTGAAGTGCCTAAGGCAGAGGTAGAAGGAGAAGCAAAAGGGCCTGATTGTGTTAGTTAGGGTGGAGTCGTCACCACTCCCACCCCCACCACCTTTAGAAGGTTGGAAGATGGTGCTAGTGAATTTTTAGCCTGACTTCAAAACCAGCAAACCAAGTCATGGGAAGTTAGAAGGGATAATGTCTATTGATCTTTCAGGCTCTATTGGAATTTAGTTCTAAAAGTTCAAATAATCATTACATTCCTAAGCCCCCCCTCCTTGACGGAGAGAAAAGATAACTACACCCAGTTAACTGGGTCCCCCTTTGTCAACGAGGGGAGATAGGAGATAAGAGATAGGTAGGAATGTGGGGTGGGGGCAGGAGGGTAGCTTCCAATGAAGGTGAAATGGAGATCACATGTGCCTATAAAGGCCATGTGTTCGCTTAAAAATATTTCTAAAGTTATAATTTAAGTCCTGTGTAAGGGGGTTTGGAAATGCATTCACCTAAAGTGTTTAGTAGAAAATAAGTTTTAAACATTTCTAACTTATGTAATTTGGAAATATTTATGAACTCTGATGTTAAAACAATTTTCTTATTCCTGTTCAGAAGCTGTTATCTAAGGATATGGTTATGTATGTTAATTTGGATATAGGTGAAACGTGTAATGTTTTGGAATCTATATTACTTAAGAAATTTGAATTTAAAGATAGGCAATGAATATGGTAAAGATACTTGTAATTATCACTAGATGGGGTAACAAAAGCAATTTTTGTTTGTTTGTTTAAATACTGTCAAAGGAATGGAAAATGAAGAATGGGACACTCTGACCTGAGTGTTGTAATATTTTTGAAATAACTGTAATTTGGGAAATCTGCAAAATTCATTTCCTCATGGGTCTTGGCCAGCCTATAATTATAATTGGAGTTAAATATCAGATTCTGATAAAAAAAAAGAGAAGGCTTAGGAATGGTAGGGAATAACCCTCCCCCACTTGGAAAAAAAAAGAAAAAAGGAGACAGGAGGGGGAAATTTAATTAATGTCACTGTGTTATTACGGTATCTAAATTGTAAAATCCTCGTATACTGTAAAAACTGACTGTGAGCCAGGAATGCTGTCAGTTTTAATCTAAATTGGGTTGTAACTAAAAGATGGAGAAAAATTGTATAAAATGTTATATGTCAAGTTACTTCTGCTATTCAGAAAACCAGGTATATATCCTTTTACCTGTAGTTATGAATGATAGTCTGTGCAAGGTGAATTGGAAATGTGTTTTTGTAGAACTCTTATTGAGCAAAAAAATATAGAGAGATATACAGAGAAATATATATATTTATATAGAGGGATGTGGCTCAATTTGAAAAATACATCCAACTGAATTAAGGTCACTGGATTGGTAATGGGTTTTGAATTTAAAAGTTTAAATGTAAGAATGATAACTGTGTTACTGGTAAACAGTTGTGTTATGATATTTTGAAGTACTGTAATTTAAGAAATCATAAATTTTCAAGTTTTTCTTTATTTAAAAGGAAGTTTCAGCTATCATTTAAGAAATATATTTGTGAGAAGTAATTATTGATAATTCTGTGGAGAAAAGACCAGTGAAACCTATTATGTGGGAAAGATTTTTATGACCAGAGAATTTATAAACTGTGTATTGGTTAATAATATTAGGATAAATTGTTTTTGAAAAAGGGAAATATTCTTATTAACAAATGTTTTACAAGATCTTTTGTTATAAGATAGGCACACAAGATGAGAAAGAGCAGGTAGAGTTGCCTGCCTCTTAGTGCCTTAGATACTATCTGTAGTAAACTGTGTACCTTTAAAGACACAAGATAACTGTTAATGTGTATGGAAGGAAGGAGGGGTTAGGTGGCCCCTAGAAACCTCATCAATCCAAGGAAAGGGGTAAGAAAAAATTAAAAATTTGTAAAGGGAAAGTTAGTAATTATACAAAGACTTTGTAAGATTTCTAGTCATTTTATTAATTGTGTATAGATTTTGTAATATTCAAACTTACTGTGAATTTTAATTTCAGGCTGATTGCCTAAAGACTTCTCATCAGATTAAGTAAGGAATTTCTCCACTCCCCACCAGGAAGGAGGGGGGAGGGGTAGCAGTTACTTCTTCAGACTCTGAAAAAGCCCCACTGATGTGTCAGTCTCTAAACTGGCCCTTTAAAGTTGGTATAATTGAATTCTAGTCATTGGTTTTTGGTACCAATTTGGAATACAGAACAGGAATTAATTATGTTTATGAGTCCCGGTAAACCTTTGTGGTATACTGTATGTTGCTTTCATAAAAGTTCAGTGACACCAGGATAAATTCAAACTTTTTTTTAAAGAAAATACTTTTATAAAAGCTGTTTTGCAGCTATTTTGTTTTGCTGTTTTAATGTGAATTTGTGGTTATTGCATGGTACAAGCAAAAGTTAACATTTGTAATTGAATGTATAAGTAAAAGGTTTAGATTCCTGAAGTAAGAAGAAACAAACTTGGGAGAATATTCTTTTTTTGAATAACATGGAAACAATTAGACCAAGGGAATAGAAGTGTGTGAAGCAAAGGTGCAAACACAACGTTGAATCATTATCCCATAAACTAAGGCTGGGATACATTTGAGCTACTATAATAAAGTGTGTGTTTAGGATCTGGGCTATTCAGCCTCAGATCATATTCTTTTTTATATATTCAAGAACTTGGTAAATGGGTATTTGGCCTAGTCATCTGCCTATCATTAGATACATAGATACTTATATTAGATAAGGAATACAGTCCTTAAATGTTTCAAAATGATGTTAGAATAATTGAGTATTGGTACAACTGATTGAAGGACCTAGCTGTTATTCCATTAATTACTGAAACTAGATCAGAAACGTCTTCTATGTGAGGAAAAGAGTTTCAGTGCAAATTTTTAAAGGGAGGTAAATTATGGAATACTTTAGTATTAATGAAAAAGTCCCCTTCATTCAAAGTTTGTTATCATTGTGGAAATAATACCTGTTTATACTGTCTGGTAGTGCAAACATGTTTTATTATAAGCAACTTATTGATATGCACTGTTTGGGGATTAATTACTTATGGATCCTCCCAAATCTTTTATGATAACTGGAGTAGAAGTCAGTCTCTCCTATAAGTAAATTCATTTGTATAACTACTGAAACCAAGGATAGGAAACTTCTATCTGCAAAGTGTAGACTCAGAGTGGAAATTTCTGAGGGAAAAACAAGATCAGGTAATTCTGTATCTATCAGTTTATGAGGTTTAACCATTAACCTCTTTGCTTTGTCTAAGCAAAACAGTTATGTTATTAAAAGGATAATAACCTATAAGCTATCTTATTTTATGGTTAAAAATGTAAAGGAGTGCTGAATAATCTGAATAATGGGTTTGAGATTTTTGGAAGGATGAACAAAGGTTTGATTGGGAATATGGAAGGCAGATAAGAAGGTTTGAGGACAAATGTGGGTTTATCCAAGCCCTACTGTCTCTGGATGGTGGTACCACTTTTAAAGAGTAAGTTGAGAAAGTATCCAGAAAGACAGAAAGATTTGTAACCTGATTTTGTAATTAATAGGTCAATCAAATTTGAGGAGAGGGAATAAGGATACAAATGCAACTTTGAATCATTATCCCATGGACTGAGGTTGGGATTATAAAGTTGCTGTAGAGAAGGTATATCTGTGTATATGAGTGAAACGGGGTCCCAGTGTATTTCAAAGTGATGAAAGAGCAATTGGTTATTAATACAATTAGTTGTTGAGATTAAAATCATCTTTAGTTGAGAGAAATTTTGGCATGAGCTCAGATTAAGCAAAATTATAAGGTAGAGAAGTTTGAAAGAAAGATGCAGTATATGTTCTATGAAGTATATTCTCTAATGAGCAATAATTTATAATCCCAATGGGAGATTGGATTTTTTTATGAACAAGAATAAATGTAGGAAGGAATGTAGGTTATTTGAGGCTCACTTCGAAGATGTTCCTTGAGATTATAATCACATTTTAAGCTGATTGTTGGTGCTTGTTATTTAAGACTTGATGGGACTGTTAACTGATTGTTTCTTTGAGTTCACCTCCAGATAAAGTGTTAAGGGAGGCTGCCCAAGTTACCCAAGCCACCAACTGATGGTGCTAGATCCTGTATGATACAGGTATGAAGGTCGGAGGAAGGACTGTTCAGCATGAGCTGAGGTAGGATTCTTCTGACTGGGGTTTACCTGCAGGCACCTGGCAGACTTTAAGCTTGACTCAATGGAGACTGCAGCATGATATGCATTGTGCCTGGAATTGGCATTCTGAAGTTTGGGAAATATGGTTCCCTGATTATTATTTTGTCCCTGTTCTTGGTGGCAAGCTTCAATAATCGTTTTTAAATAAGACAACAACAAATCTACTTGATTCTGGAACATCTTAAGTTACTATAAGATAAAGCTGCTAGGCTTAGGGTTTAGTATAGGTATCCTGTATGAGTCAGGGTCCTTTAGTTCTTTGTAATAATATGGCAAGTAGGTCAAGGGTCGGTGGGAATATTATTCCGTTATTCAGTTAGTATCACATTTGTCTCAACTTTGTTATAATTAGTCAGTGTTAAAAAGGAGGATAATTTCTAGACTACTTAGAAACATTTTAATTGTTTTAATTGTGAGCTTAATGTAAATCCCTTAGTGAAATCCCATCCTCCTGGTAGAGGACTTAATAATGGATTAATGCAAAATATAAGAAACTGGTCCTAATGTGTGATCATAACAATTGACTAAGACTCCAATTTTAATTTTGTAAAAATGATAAGGGTTCTGGAGTTGTCATTTACATTGGTGCCAAGGTTCTTTTTGTAGGTAAATAAATGAAAGAAGGCAGAAGAGAAGCTGGGATGCAGGGCTGAAGATGGATGACCCTACGTGACCAGAGGACTTCCTCACATCCGGACAGCAATGTGAAAAGAGACTTTTGGACTTTAAAAGAAAATTGTTATTGTTTTCTTTGGAATCTCTGTATCTGTACTCATAAAGGGAACTGCCCCCTTGTATATTGTCAATGCAACGAGGGCTGCAAGGGTAACTAGAGTTAAGAAAAGTGGGGAAACTTCAAAAGGTATAAAAAAAAAAAGAAAGTGGGGATTTCTGATGAATAGTTTATAGTGAAGTTTCCCCATTCTGAAAAATCAAATCTAGAATGGCTTCAGTATTCACTAGATCTAGGTTTAGGTCACCTGACCTTCAAGCAATCTGGGGCTAAGAGCAATGGAGACCCTCCCCCAGAACCAACTCAGCAGAAGATGTGCCAAATAAGGTTAAGACTGCTTTCATTAGACACCCACATGTTTCCGGGTCCTTTGTCTTAGAGATTCCCACGCTTAGGTTGTGGGTCAGCCCCCCTACCAGAGTGAAGGCCAGTTGGGGGGGTTGGGTTTCTGTATTAGAAGACTATATAACCATGGGTTGGCTTCTACCTGTTGCTCTCCCCCTGCTGCTATATGGGTGACAGGGGAAGGGTCATGAGAAAGAATAAAGACCTTTTCTGACCTTAAGATTCAGACTCTGAACTCCTTCATCTCACACAAACTTATCTCCCCAAATCCAACCTCTCTCTTCTTCATTATCTTTCCCACACAGTTGCTAAATTGATTCTCCTAAAACAGAAATCCATCCATGCCATTTTCCTCAAGTTTCTTGAGTCCCTAACAACTCTAGAATATAAACTCCTATTGGGCATTTAATTTGGCACAATCCGGTTCTAACCAATTTTTCCAAATATATTATTTTAGACAAATATGCCAGCTAACTGTTGCCTGTAACTAACGTTTCATATTTTGTCTTTGTGCCTTTGCACAAGCTGTAATTCATGACAAATGTTCTTCCTAATCTCAGCTTCATGGAAATCCCTCACTTCAAGGCCCAACTTGGGTGCTATTATAAAAGGTCTTTCCTGAATTGGCCCAGTTGTTGGTGTTTCCCTGACCCCCCCCAAAATGTTTATCCTGTGTACATGTGTGTATGTGTGTGTGTGTACAGAATATACATTTTATATATATATAATATGTATACACACACACACATATATTGAGTTCACTTATCTATGTACAAGCTATAGCCCCTACTGGGATGTAAGTAAAGTCTTCAAGGGCAGAGGCTGTCTCGTTTTTGTCTCTGTGCTCTCCAGCACCTACCTCCAATTGAATCTCAATGCAAATGATTCCCATATTTAATCTCTTTCCTAATCTCTAATCCCTTCTAAACAACTGCCCTCTGGGAAATATCCAAGTGGATGTCAGGTAGTTTTCTCAAACTTAACAACTTAAAAAACAATTTATCTTTCCCCTAAAACCCATCCCTCTTCCCAACTTCATTTTTGTTTGAGGGTAGCACCACCCACCCTTCCAAGTCACCCAGATTCAAAACCTAAGTGTCATCCTCAGCTTCTCACGGTCTCTCACTGCAGATGGAATCTACTGTCAAGTCTTGATGTTTGAACCTTCACAATATCACACCGATCTCCTCTTCTCACTACTTGTAAACACCACTCCAGTTCAGACTCTCCTCACTTGGACTATTGGAATAGCTTTTCTAACTGGTCTCCTTGCCTCAAGTCTCTCCCCATTCCATTCCAACCTTCATTTAAAGTCAAGGATGTCAAAGTGATTTTCCTAAAGCACAGATTTGACCATAGATTTGAAACTAGTGGCTCCTTATTATCATTAGGATCAAATATAAATTCCTCTCTTTGGCTTTTAAAGCTCATAATACACATCATACATACCTGTTCTTTCAGGCCCCTTCATACATTCTATGATACCCCCCCATAATAGCCAACACAATACATATCCCAGCCTTGCAGGGTCTCCCCACCCCGCCCCCACTCTGCACTGCAATGCTCTACCCTGTCCCTTCTACCTCTTTAACCTATCCTTACTTCTTTTAAGCCTCAGCTCAACTCTTCTACAGGAGCTTTTCCTGGTCCCCAGCTGCTACCACTCTCCCCTCTGAAATTACTTCCCATGTACTATGTATATACTCGGTTATTTACATGTTGTCTCCTTACTCTGTATCCGCTGTGCAAAACATACTGCCTATCATAAAATAAGTGCTCAATAAATATCTTTGGATTGAATGATCTATTCACATCAACTATTAGTCAATACCACATATTATGCTACTTAATTATCTGCAACTTAACATTTGATGATTTCTTTTATTTATTATATCAATAATTTGTTATTTTATATAATTACATTACACGGTTATAGTATAATTATATGTCATATAATTTATATTATATTAGTAATTTCTATATTTCTTTTATTTTACTTAACATTTACTGTTCTGTACTATTTCTAATTACTATAGCTGTATAAATGTTGTCTCCACAATAAGATTTAAATTTCTTTAAAATCAGAGGCAGTCTTTTATTTCATTCCTAGTTTCCACAAGAGGCACTCAATAAATACTTGCTGAATTTAATTCAAAATATTTCTTTGCTATTCTAAAGAGAAAACTTTTACCCACAAAGAAAATCAGACCAATCAGGACAAAGAGCATTTAGCCAATTGAAAAAGAGTCTCATTTGTTAAGATGAATATAATACACTACAGTTAGCATCTGGAATGGAATAAGTGTAAATTCTAGGTGGATTTAAGAAGTTAATCTATAAATTAACCTACATCATCTATATAAATTCATTTATATTAATCCATAAGACCTAGGTATTCAATTGATCACCTGGCTTTAGTCTTCCATCCTTAGCAGCTGTTCCTTTCTCCACAAGACTGGATATCTGGAGATAGGGCCCATGTTGGAAAATAATTAGTCCTAGTCCTTGGGTTCTCATTTTAAGAGAAGTCTTCATTGTTGTGCTCAAGGGGTGTGGTGAAGGGTGCATTAGATGTGGACACACCTCTTTAAACAGAAGGAAAGATAGTAATGTCTATCTAACATCTATTTTCCATGGAAATAAATTTCATAATAGACATTTTAAGGACCAAAGATTTCTTTAAATCCATTAAATCCACTTTCCCAGGGAAATGCTTTTGACAGTAATTGATTTCAGGTCATGGATAATTCCAATATTTCACAAATAATCTTTTAAAGAACAATGCTATTTTTAGACCCTTCCCTTACTCCATCTAACTTCTTATTTTGGAAGTAAAAAAATTAAATAGTCTTTTTAGACTACTAAATATGGCACTTTCTCCAGCTTCCACCTTCCTAAAGTGCCACTTAGTGCTATGAAATGCTCCAATGTGATCTGGCAAACTCTTCCTTAAAGGTGGAGAAACAACCGTGGTTAATACATTTACAGTGTTCGTCTATCTAATTCTACTTTCACCATCAAAACTTCGGAAGGGACTCAGTCCTTGAAGTAAATAATTAGCCTAACTAGCAATTCACTCTAACTATTCTGTTTCCCAGCATTCTCTTTGAAAACAACGGTCACCAAAGAGGGCAAAAGAAAGGAAGGGTGGTAGAAATCCTTCCATAAAGCTCAAGAAATCCAGAACTCTGAAAATCCATTATTTAATATTTTGCCATAATTTAATGGCCTTCTGCATAAGTGAAATAAACAATTACTGATTATATTAATAATAATACATCTGAAATTATCTATTGCTCTAGACTCTGAAGACATGATCTTGGATCATGTGACAGTATAAAAAACACTGGACTTGGTGTCAAGAAGACAGCATTTTGGAGAGATGAGGAGAGAATTTGGAACTCAAATCTCCTGGAAGTGAATAGTGAAAACTAAAAACAAATTAATTTTTTAAAAAGACAGGATTTTAATCTTAGCTCTGTGACCCTAGCCTAGTAAAGTACTTACCCTCTCTGAGCCTCAGTTTCCTCATCGATAAAATGTGGTAAGAAAAGCACCTATTTAACAATGTTGTCATATTAAATAATGTCATTAAACCTATAAATAGTCAGCTATTATTAGTTTCTCCCAGAACTGCTAGCCAAAAGAACTGAGAAGGCAGGTGCTTCTTTCCCAAGGCCAATATATTACTCTTATTTTACAAAAACTGAGACATGGAAGTACCTGAGAGATTTTAAATCTACCCACTTCTAGTCAGTTCCCCTTTAACGCCAATACCCTCCCTGTCTCCCCTGCTACTGGAGGGCAGGAACCATTTCTCCTTCTTTGTAGCCCTGCTCTTGGCCCTCTTCCAAAACGAAGGACAAACACAACTTGTGAGTAGTTTGAATTGCCTGAACGTGGACCCAATCAGGTGGGTCACTCAGCTCCACCCCTCCCTCTCCTCCTCTTCAAAGGCCAGAAGCTCCCCAGTTAACTTGGGGTTTACAGCCTAGATTCATTCCTTCCCTCCTCCCTTCCTCTTCTCAGAAGCTCATAGATTGACCCACAATAGGTCCCTGCCCAAGCTCCACTTAATGGCAGTATTTGGAGCCCTTAAGGCTCAGAGTGAACGTCAATGGTTACAGCTTCTCTTTGAAAGAGCAACCCCGAGGATCTTCCCTTCCCAGCTTGATTTTTTTTCTTTTTTCTAATGAAAGGGGTCTCCCTTCTATTCACTCCTTAAAGAGTCCTATAGAATGAATAGGCTTTACCTAACTCTCAGTGAGAGCCAGAAAAGCCCTTAGCCTAAAAGGGCCAGGGTCTCCCATGGCATCCAGAGCCATCTCCAGTCATCCTGATGAGTATCTGGTCACTGGACCCAGATGGCTCCAGAGGAGAAAGTGAGGTTAGTGGCCTCGCGCAGCCCTCCTTCACTCAAAGTCAACTGAAGTCCTGTCATTCCCCGATGCCATGGTCCTCTTTGGGAACGAAGGACAGACACAGTGCCAGGCACACGGTAACAAATGTTTGTTGAAACAATGACTCCCATGGCCACAGAGCTGGTTAATGGCGGAGTCAAGCGCTGGGAAGGAAAACGAAGCCACTTTCCAAGGTTTCCTTGGCAAGAAGCCCCCTGAAGGCGGAAGCTGCGCCATCTCTGTACTTGCAGCCCTCGGCCTCCAGGCAGGACTAACGCCTTACCCCCTCCCAATCCCCCGTTTATTCCCCCCTCAGCCTCCACCCCCACCCCCTCTCCCCGCTCCAAAGAGCCTCTGACACCTACTAGCTACACGACCCTGGGCAAGTCATTCAACCTGTGGTAGAGCTCGAGGGTTCTAGCCGGCTGCGGTTCTAGGCTACTACCACCTGCCTTACCATCAACATGAAACTTTTCTTGCTCCAAGGTTGTGCGCCGGAGGTCCGCAGCCCCGGGATCGGGGTCCATGGCAGAGGGGCGCTGCGGGAGAAGGTTAGGGCGAGATGGCTTACGAGGGCCACCCCAGAGACAACGGCAGTCCCTTGCGGAAGAATCCCACCGCCAACCTCTGCCCCAAACTCCCCACCCCGCCCCCATCTCCCCCTAGGAGGTAAGCATAGCCGCCAACTCCCACCACCAGCTTCAAAAGTCGCGGGGATCCAGCGCGAGGAAGCAGCCACTGGGCATGCTCCGAGAGCGCGGGGCGGAGGCGCTGCCTGCCCTCTGGGATCCAGCTCTGCACGCCCAGACAAGGCCGCCAGGGGGGGCTGCTGACCCGCACTGGCGTGCTCTAAACCCCACCCCCACCCCACCCCCCCCACCCCTGCAAGGGCGGAGATCTCCATGAGAAGAAAGCTGGTGAAGGCAGTGCAACCATAGCACGTTGAGGGGAGCTGGGTAGGATGCCCTGACCTGAATACTTAAAAGAGTGTTTTGCTCTTCAGTTGTGAGCAGCTTTGGGGCAGGAACCACATTTTGTGCTTTCTTTGTAGTAAACGCTTAGTAAATGCTTGTTGTTTTAGGAGGGAAGATGATGTCCTTGGGGAAATGATCATGAATTTCTCTGAGAACGATGGAAAAATAAATGG
>CM053594.1:331161327-331179368 GCA_028646575.1 Pseudocheirus occidentalis
AAAAATGTCATGAAAATGAATGATGTAAACAAGAAAACAAATTTAAAAAAAAAAGAAAACATAAGCAAGTGGCCTGCATTGTTACCCTATCTGCACCTGTGTTTTAACCCTGTAACAATAAAGACAAGTATTTAATAAGAAAAAAAAAGAGAGACTATAAAGCAGGAATCAGGCCATATGGTACTCATAAGAATAACTCATATTTAAATGGCAGTCTAGGATTTATTTTTATATTTCATTAAATATTTCCCAACTAGATATTTAAAAAACTTTTAACAATCATTTTTTTTAAGTTTTGAGTTCCAAATTCTTTTTCTCCCTTTCTCCTTGAAAAGGCAAGCAATTTGATGACAATTATACATGTGAAGTAATGCAAAACCATATTTCCGTATTTACCATATTTCAAAAAAAATAAAATAATTAAAAAAAAGTTTACATTTCCAAAGGACCTAAAATTGTTTAAGCCAAGAGACTGGCCCTTTGTGGAAAAAGGCACCTGTGCCCAGTTGTGGGTAACATGAAAATAGTTCCTTCTCCTGTAATTCATTCACTCTGTATATTTTCATATAAATTTCCCCATATTTATTTGAATTATTCATATTAATCATTTCCTGAGTTATATTCCATATTTTTCAAAACATGACAGCATGGCGGGATAGAGAAGTGGCCTCAGAATCACAAAAAACTGGATTCATGCACCAGCTCTCACACATAGGGGCAGAATGACACTAGGGAACTTTATTAAGGTGTTATATTGGGGAGTGGTAGCTACCTTGATAGAGGGAGTTTCCTACAGTGAAGTCTAGAAAAAAAAAAGTCTCCAACAAATGGCACATGATTTCTTTCTAACTTTGCACTATTACAAATAGTGCTTCCATGAATACTCAAATATTCAAATGGAGCTATAATTTAGGAGTTCCCTCCAACACAGATCACAACCCATCCACGCTGTCCATCTTGTATGACTCGTGCCCATGTTGTCTCAAAAGTTCATCCATCTATTCCAGCAGCCCTTCTCAATCTCGCTAGAAATTGCCATGGTAATATATGGATACTCTGGCTTGCCACCCATTATCCCTACTAGCTCAACTCTTCTTGTCATAGAATTTTTTGATGACATCCTTGACTCCTACTCTTCAGAGCACCTCATTGGTTATGTATTTCAATCTGTTCACTACCACTATATGCCTCTCTGCTCCTCTCTATAGATATTCACCTTCAGTTTTTCAGGGGCAATGGGGTTCCATATCATGCTCCCATACAGAAAAACAAACACTACAATATTAGTATTGGAAAGATAGAGCTTTGCTTTAGGGAATCTTAGGGTCAGTAAATTGCCCAAGGGCAATTTACACCACTTTCATTCTCCTTTTCAACCCTGAAGCCAGCCCATTGACTATCAGTACTATCTGTCCCAGATATACATGCCTTTGAACAAGTTCTTAATATGGTATCCATCCAAGTGCTAGTTGAAATTTTGGCAAGACATTCTTCCCAGTCTTTCCTGGGCAGGGCAAAATGCTTTGCGGTAATTTGACATAGAGACAGATGATAGAGCATTTATTAAGCGTTTACCATGTGTCAGGCACCATGCTAAGCACTGGGAATATAACAAGAAAACAAGATAGTTCCTGCTTTCAGGGAGCTTTTGTTATTCTTCAGTTGTTTTCAGATTTATCTGAGTCTTCATGACCCCATTTGGGGTTTTCGTGGTAGAGATACTGGAGCGATTTGCCATTTCCTTCTCCAGCACATTTTCTAGATGAGGAAACTGAAGCAAACAGGGTTAAGTGACTTGCCCAAGGTCCCACATCTAGTAAGTGTCTGAGGCCCGATTTAAACTCAGGAAGATGAATCTTCTGGACTTTAGGTCCAGCACTCTTATCTACTCACCACTTAGTTGCCTTTCTGGGAGCTTACATTCTAATAAAGGAAGATATAAAATAAAGGGGCACTGAAAAGCAGCTGAGGAAGAGTGGGAAGGTATCAAGTGGGGAAGCACATCTATAGATCCTTTCCTAGAAGCTCTGCAGTGTCCTGGGGCTTGAGGTAATCAGCAAAATATCATCCAAAAACAGAATCCTTTTTCAACTTGGGAATCTCCTCCATCACAGTGGTGGTAACCTTTGGCAAGCACAGATCTCCCTTTTTTATGACTCATCTGATATTTATTACCAGAGGGCCATCAAAAAGGGATTAAAAAATAAAAGATTTAAAAAATAAAGCTGTTACATCAACTCCTCTGCGTTGTCATCTCTATGAAAAGATTCTCAGAACTATATATCAAACTCTCTGAGCTAGAGTATCATCAAGTGCTTTTGGACATCTCAAACTGGATTTCTCACAGGCACCTCAAACTCAACATGTCTAACAGAACTTACTGCCTTTCCCTTAAGCCACCACTTCTTTCTTTCCAATTCCTGTTACAAATGAAGGTATCTTCACCCTCCCTGTCACTCAGGCTGGCAGCCTTAGTATCCTTCTCAACTCTTTGTTCTACCTACAGCCATTCTGTTGCTGTACCCTGACATTTCTGACCGCACATCTCCCCCATGCATCCCCTTTATTTATACAGCCACTGCCCTCGTTCAGGACCCCTTCGCCTCTCACCTGGACTACAGCAATCACTTCCTAGTGGGCTGCAAGTCTCTCTCCACTCCAATCTATCCTCCACACAGCTGCCGCAGTGATTTTTCTAAAGCATGGCCTGGGCATGCCACGCAATAAACTCCGGTGGTTCCCTAATACTTCCATGATCAAGCATACAGGCTTTTGGCATTTAGAGCTCTTCATAACAAACTCTTCCCGTTTATTCCCCTCTGAATTGCAAGCCTCCTTGCAGTTCTTGAAAACAGCATTTCAACTTCTATACCTGCACTTAGGCCTGTCTCCCACTCCTGGAATGAAGACCCTCCTCTGCCTTTTAGTTTCCCGGGCTTCTGCACGACCCAATTGGCGCAAGCCTAATTTAACCAAACGCTTAAATCAACCACGTCTCCGGCCGCTCCTTCTGCTTTAAGAGGAGCCCGACCTGATCCTACCCAACACGATCCAAGTGGGCGGGAACGTAGGGGAGGCTGGGCCCCGAGGCTCAAGGGGCTGACTGCCGAGGGCAAGAAGAATCCAAGATGGCAGTGGGGGAAGTCGTTACGACCGGTTAGCACTTTATCCAGTCATGAAGAGATAAGGAAAACGTCACCCTCGCTGAATGAACCTGGGTTAATAGTCAAATATTTGTTAATGGATGTTTTAAAACGTAGAGGCAGAGGCAACAAAAGGATCGGCATACGAAATGAAAACCTCCCTCTGCGGCGTGGGACGTGACCAAATGCCTCTTCCGCCCCCCCCCCCCCCCCGCCTTAGAGAGCGCTCCGCGAAGAGAGGCTTTCCGGAGCGAGCGCGAGGCATTCTGGGAAACCGAGGTCGTCCGCCACCATCTTGCTTTCCGTGATCCCCATCAGTACGGGGTCACGAGTGAGTCGGAGCCATGAAGCTGCTAACAAGCGCCGGATCCCTCTCGGTGAGCGCAGCCGGCTTGGCGGAGGGCGTGATGGGCTTCCAAGGGAGGGGGGAGGAGGCTGGTGGGGTCGCTGGGCCCAGGTGCCCCCGCCCCGCTTCCCCGTTCTCCGCTTGTCCTTCAGTTGAACCCTGCGGAAGGAACGAGCAGGTAGCCGGGTGCGGGACGGCGGCGGGGACGAGGGCCCTGTCCCCAGGGAGCCGAGCCGAGCCCCGGGTCGCTCCTTCCTGAAGAACTGAGGGGAGATCGGTGAAGGTCATGTTTGTGACCCCGCGCCGGGGGCGGGGCCGAGTCGGACCCGGATCCTGTGCTTGAACCTCGAGGGCGAAAGCTGGAATTTTCATTAAATGTGCTCCCCGGATATTGAGGGTGGGCTGTGCACAGTAAGTTCTGCCTCCTTCCCCCGGGGTCCGCAGCGCGATCTTCTGAGCCGAGGTTCCCGGGCATCCTGCGAGGCCGGGGAATACTTAGGAACCCCCTTCCCCCATCCTCAGGCTCCCACTCTTAGGTGGGGGACAGGGTTCTGGGATAAGGTAAACGTCTTGTGTGCCCTCCTCCAGTGCCACAAGTAAAGGATGTGGAGTTTTTATGATTGGCTCGCTGGATCCTGGGCCCCTCGTGATGAGAGGGTAACAGCAGATCGGCACAGGATCTCCGGGCCCTGGGACTCGTTGGAGTGCTTTGTGAGTTTTCTCATTCCATGGAAGTTTGTTTTTATAACCAAGCCCAGGGATCAGAGGAATAAAGTGGCTTCCATTTGAGGAGAAAGTGGAACTTTTGGTCCGGGGACTGAAACATTTAAATTATAATGACGAATAGATATGAATTAGAGAGTGTGTTGAGGGTGTCGGGGGAGGAAGGGGGTGCAGAGGGTGTTGTGGCAGCAAAGCGTAACCGCCCGAAAGCTTATATCATCGGCATGCGTAGCAATGCCCGGTCTTTCGCCATCGACCACCGAAAGGATTTTACAAAACCCTGTGCATGAGGGTTTTACAAGACGCAGTAAATGATAAACATACAGTTGATTACCTTAGGAAATTGTATAAGCAGCTGATAGAAAACAGATTTGACTGACTAAAATGACCTTTAAGGTCCTTTCTAAGAAAGGATTCCCTAGTTGCCTGGAATCCATTTAAAAGTTCCTAATAAAAATATTAGATAAAATTTCCTCTGTGACCTCAACTTCAACAACTCTATTCCTCTCTCTGAATGCAAATTTCTTTTGCTCCCTGAATATCCCTTCCCTCTCCTTCAAATCTATTAATGTCTTCTCAGTCTGGAATGCTGGCACTCTTCTAAATCTTCCCAGTTCATCATTATTTTTTTTTTTATATCCTTTGCCTCTTCTACCCAACCTGATTCCCTAGTTAACTTATTTCAATGATTTTTTTCCTAAGAACCAGCATCCTTGGGACCCTTGACCTTATGCTATGCTGCCCTTAGCTGTCTGTTGGGAATTTCTGTCATACCCTTTTCTGAAGCAGTTATTGAGGTTTGCTAGTGGTGAAAGTAATAAAACCATACAAATTGTTTGTACTGCAAATCAGTGCTATTTAATTGATGTGTCAGAGTGGAAAGAGCACTGGACTGAGAGTCAGAATACCTGGTTTCCTATTCATATTCTGCCATTTACTCTGATTTCAAGCCGGGCCTTCCTTTGGCTGTCTATAAAGTGAAGAAGACTGGACAAGATAATCTTTAAGGCTCTTTCCATGTAAAATATTTTTACATGAATTTTTCTTATATTCGGTGATAATCCTTTTACTCACCTTTTATTCTCTAATGCAGAGGTGCAAACTGTGGCCCACCAAATAAAAATGCAATACTGTGAAGGTAATGTTAATTTGTGGTTTTCTAAGTCACTTACTGCTCATGGGGATCCTTTTCTGTTTTGAGTCTTACATGCTACTCTAATGTATTCCCCAGATGCATGCTGTTTATTTGAAAAAAACACCTTTTCCTATTTCCTTAAGTCCACTTCACTTTCATGTGATAACTTTTTTTGGTAGCTGGGAGGTCATATTTTAGAACCCAAAGATACCTTAGATAACATCTGCTTTTGTGGCATTATAAGGAAATGGAGACAGAGAGGTTGAAATGACTTGTCCAGAGCGGCTAGGTGGCGCAGGGAATAGAGCACCGACCCTGGAGTCAGGGGGACTTGAGTTCAAATTCGGGCTCAGACACTTGACACAAAAACTAGCTGTGTGACTTTCGGCAGGTCAACCCCAATTGCCCTCCAAAAAAAAGCAAAAAACAAAAACAAATGAAATGACTTGTCCAAAGTCAAAGAGGAAATTAGTGACTAACCCAGTTTGACTCAAGCCAATAATATTACCTTTCTCTTGTGGTTAGTATAAGGATCAAATGCAATTATGTCTCTAGTTCTTCACATACATATTGACTAATGGGAATGAATGAATGAGGCATTTATTTAGCTGTTCAAAGCACTGTGCTAAGCACTAGGGATACAAATACAAAAGTAAGACAGTCCCTGCTCCCAACAACTCATGTCTGAATGGGGAAAACAGTGCATTTCAGGTGCAAGTCTGGAATAGCAAGGTGTCATTGTCTTTAGGGTGCAAAGATGGATAATCCCTCTCCTCTCATGTTATTTCCACTGATAAAATCCTATCAGTTTCCAATATTGAACTGTTTGATGATGCCAGAGACTTTGGTGGCAAAGAACTTCTTTTCTGGGTCTTCAATTGGCTGTGACTAGCACCTACAGGATCAGCTGACAGAATGCATCTCCTAAGGAGTTATTTCCCAGGATGGTGATGGTGGAGGCTACTGTTATAGCCAAGATTCTTGGGCTATTTCTATTAGGGTCCTAGAGAAAAGAGTAGTGGTTGTGGTAGTTTGACTATGACTTAAGGACATGTCATGAGTTTTCTAGCTTTGTGATTTGGTGTTCAGTTGGTTTAGCAAACTAAGCCATAGAGTGATTTTTGTGGTCTGACACCCATATAAGTTCCCACATGTATTTTATTCACGTAACCATTTATAATTTTGGTTTAATGTCTTTATAAGTCATAATACTCTTGGATACAACCCAGGTCTTGGGATTTTTATAGAAAGCACTATTCATGTGAGGAATATTTTTCATCTTTTGTGTTTAGAGACGATTTTATTCCCTCAAAGTTGCCCCAAGAATTAAAGCTCCTGCTGCAAAAGCTCCCGTACAACTCCATCCTGAGGAACTTGAAGTGAGTCTAGCCAAATCTTTCAGATGTTGTTGGTTTAAAAAAAGTTTTCATTGTTTGGTTATAAGAAGACATTAATAACATCTCTGCTTTGTTTTGACTATAGCTAACAAAGTTACCAAATGGCTTAGTGATTGCCTCTGTGGAAAACTATGCTCCAGCTTCAAGAATTGGTTTGTTCATTAAAGCTGGTAGTAGATATGAAGATTCTACCAATTTTGGAGTCTCCCATTTACTCCGTCTTGCATCCAATTTGGTAAAGATCCTTGCTTAAAACATTTGACTTTCTTGCAGTCATATTTCTTAAAAATCACATAAATATTTGTAAACAGATGCATATCTTCTAGTTCTGTTTTCTTGGCATGGTTTATTTTATTTTTGTAGCATACTAATGTAAATATTCATGGATAAAAATAAACTTTAAATTTGAAATAGTGGCGAATGGGCAGCTATTAAAAACACAATATATTTTTATATTAAGATTAGTAAGGGGGCAGCTAGGTGGCGCAGTGAATAGAGCACCGGCCCTGGAGTCAGGAGTACCTGAGTTCAAATCTGACCTCAGACACTTAACACAAAAAACTAGCCATGTGACCTTGGGCAAGTCACTTAACCCCAACTGCCCTCCAAAAAGCAAACAAAAACAAAAAAAGATTAGTAAGATACATTAAGAGTTTACACTAAGATAACAACTTTATTAAATTTCACATACAAGACAGGGTGATTTCTGGCTTGATTTCATTTCATGCTTCTTGAAATACCATATGTTAGCCTGAATAAATGATTAAAGAAAAATACATAAAGCATTGCAATTGATAGTACAGTAAGATTCTTATCACTAAAGTGATGTATTAGTATATATTAATTAGTAAGGTAGCATATATGTGGGGGTGTCTAGGCATCCTGGAGTCAGGAGGACTTGTTCCAATTTGGCTTCAGACACTTGACACACTTACTAGCCGTGTTACTTTGGGTAAGTCACTTAACTCCAATTGCTCTCCAAAAGGCAAAAAAAAAGGTGGCATGTATGTGATAGATAGATATAGATATAGATATATATAGTATGTATTAGTAAGGTAACTTGTATCTTCAAGGTAAGATTTTTCAACATAGCTTGAATATTATCTTTGTTGGAATGTCTATCCACTCAGGTAATCTTATTAACGATTTAATTGTTGTTGAGCTACTGGGGTTTGTTTGTTTTCCCCTTCTTTTGGCTTCCTTAACCAGATGAGCTAAAAGTAATCCTTCCTTTAAGATTTGGTCTGTTTGAAAAAGGAATCTGGCATACACCTTGGACATTATTTGATTCCTTTCCTCAAGTGCAGTAACTTCTTTAGCAGCTCCCCTCAATACATTAAGAAAAGCTTATTGTATGCTTCTGTCTGTGGAGTCCTAATAGTTTAGATAATTTTTGCTTGATTAAAACTAAAGAAGATACACTTTTTTTTTGGAGGGGGAAGGGAAGGACAATTGGGGTTAAGTGACTTGCCCAAGGTCATATGACTAGTAAGTGTTAACTGCCTGAGTCCAGATTTGAACTCAGGTCCTTCTGATTCCAGAGCCAATGCTCTATTCACTATGCCACCTAGCCACCCCAAGAAGATATACTTTGGAGCCTTTCATCTTTGAAGTCATTGGTTTGAATCAAATTACAACCAGTTGGTGGCTTTTCAGAGAGAGTACCAGCTCAACTTTTTCAGGCAGATAACTTAAGAGATCAGCACAGTTTGTTAAATCATTCTTATTGGACAAGTATATGTCTAACTTTCGTGAGGGTTTGTTTTCGTTTTTGAGCTTGCTAGCAGCTTTAACTGTATTTTGAGTTGGATATTTGTTGCCATTCTAGTGTTGCTTTTGGTAAATTTGGTATTTCACAATTACTGACAAAGAAGACTTTCTTCTTCTTTTACATATATAAAGACTACCAAAGGAGCTTCTTCTTTTAAGATAACTCGAGGGACTGAAGCAGTTGGTG
The DNA here is from genome assembly GCA_028646575.1 of Pseudocheirus occidentalis. Lineage (NCBI taxonomy): Eukaryota > Metazoa > Chordata > Mammalia > Diprotodontia > Pseudocheiridae > Pseudocheirus > Pseudocheirus occidentalis. The sequence continues at coordinate 331,170,029 of CM053594.1, forward strand.
GTAAATTGAGGTATGTCAAATAAAATACATGGTTACTCATTGAAGCTAAATAATGTTGGTTCTACAAAGTGGCCATATTATAGGGAAAATATTTTACTAATTCAAATCACTGACCTTAATGTATTTCTTGTTTAGTGTGACTAGTACAAGAGAAAACATAGCTTATACCACAGAATGCCTCCGGGATGATGTGTAAGTATCAGTTTATTTTGTGTGTATCTAATTCTAGCCCTTTTTTGCAAGGGAAGCATGTTAGCATTGGCATTATTTAAGGATTATTGTCCCCAAATTTGACTTTATGTCTTTCACAGTGATATTCTAATGGAGTTCCTGCTCAATGTCACCACAGCACCAGAATTTCGACACTGGGAAGTAGCAGATCTTCAGCCACAATTAAAGATTGATAAAGCAGTTGCTTTTCAAAACCCCCAGACTGGTAAGAAAGCATCTTGATAAAATACATTTATGATGGTGCTGTTGCAGCTTAAAGATGATCTGACTGACTACTTAGGCCAAGCCTCTTGGGTGCCTGTACAACAGTAGGGCCTTGGGGCCAGGAGGTGGCCCTTAGCAGTACCCATTCAGGAGCCCAGTTTTATCAGTCTGACCTGACATGATCAGATGGGGCAACTGATTTACACTAACCACATTCACAAAAAACCAATTAAGGAAACAATGCCAATTTAATATTTAGAGTGGAAAAATAAAATTATTAGAGCATATTTTCTGGAGTTAGGGGCAATTCATATGTCTGCTAGTCATTTGTAGGCATTTTTTGCCAGTGGAAATACTATGTAATGCATACCCTTTGACCCAGCAATACCACTTCTGGTGTTGTATCACAAAGAGGTCATGGAAGTGGGAAAAGGATTCATATGTACAAAAATATTTATAGTAGCTCTTTTTGTGGTGGCAAGGAATTAGAAATCACGGGGATGCCCATCAATTGGGGACTGACTAAACAAGTTGAGGTATATGAATGGAATGGAGTACTATTGTGCTGTAAGAAATGAGGAGCAGATGGACTTCATAATAACCTGGAGAGACATATAAACTGATGCTGAGTGAGGAGAGCAGAACCAGGAGAAATTTGTACTCAATTACAGATACAGTGTATGTGTGAAGACTAACTTTGATAGACTGGGCTCCTCTGCAATGCAAGGTTGTAAGACAACTCCAAAAGACTCATGATGGAAAGAGGTATCCACATTTAGAGAAAGAACTACAAAGTCTGAATACAGATTGAAGCAAGCTATTTGCTCTCTTTTTCTTGTTTTGCTTTGTTCACTCCATTGGTTATAATCCTTCTTTACAACCTGACTAATGTTTAATGTGAAGGTATTTGTAGATCTTATATTTAATTGCATGCCACGATGTGGGGGGTATAAAAGAGGGAGGGAGAATTTGAAACTCAAGGGATTGTGGAACTGAATGTGGTAAGCTAAAAGTAAACAAATTTTTAAAAAGAAATGTTTATTTAAAAACCAAATTAATGTTGGAAGATTATTTAGTGAATTAGATTTCATAGGAGCCATAACTTGTTTATGTTATTCCTACTCTTAGTTATTCACTGTCAGTCCTTCAGAGACTCTGTCAGCTATTACTTTGGATTAATTTTTACTATCATTACAGTACAATTATCAAGCACATCTCATCTCCCCACAGCTCTACAGGAAAAAAATATAAACCATAATTCCCTGCTCTATATACATTAACAGCTTCATGAGAAAATGAAAATATTTCACAGTAAACTCATTAAGGTTGGCATTGTTCTTTTTGCAGTGAATTAGTGACTGCAGTATTTTGTGATGAAATAAATTAAAACATAAGAATGACCGTGACAGGTGTATGAGACAAACAAAAATGTATGAGACATAAAATAGTCTCTTCATTGATTGAAGTGTCTTGGGCCGGTTTTTCTCATCTTAAATATCAATGTCCTGAAATAGGTAAGCATTAGGAGTCAAATCCTTGCATCAGTGCCTAAGCAGTTATTTGAAGTGAAATAATGTATGTCTAAAAAACTTTGAAAAACATTATAAACGTTGTAGATTTAGAATTACTCTTAGTTAGAATTTCACTAGTGAAGTTTATAATTTTTATTTGTTTTGTACTGCTAGTTATTGTAAAGGACTTAGACTTGAATTACTTTTGAGCTGTATGAAGAAAAACAAAAGCGTGCTATTGATTTGTTAGGAAAGTTAGACAATGACATTTTAGACCTAAAAGGGACCTTAGAGATCATCTAATCCAATTCTTCATATTATAGATGAAGAAACTAGTTTAATCGATTTAAATGGCTTAGGCAAGGTCACACAGTCAGAAAGTCACAGAGTTGGGGTCAGAATCAGATGGGACTAGTGGCTTTTCTAGTGTTGTAGTCCTGGGAAAGGTAGAGGTGGACGTAGTAAGTATATTGCCTGTGTGCCAGAAGAGTGATGTCCTCTTACAATATAAGCTCCTCATAAGTGCGACACTTTTTTAAACTGCTACATTGCTTTCTTTTGTTTTATCAGCAAGCACAATTTCATATGTGCTGACAGGCAACCATAAATTTCAAGTCCAGAAACACTTAAGCCAAGTAGAACAGTCAGAAGGCCAGATGGGCCCTCCTTTTCCTCACTTATTCACCATCTTCACTTGAATCTGTATTTTCATAAATGTTTTTTCCCCCCTTTCTTCTTTGTAGGTGTGATTGAAAATCTGCATGCTGCAGCTTATCGGAATGCTCTTTCTAATTCTTTGTATTGTCCTGATTATAAGATTGGGAAAATTACTCCAGAAGAGGTAATAATAAAACATTTTGTAATTAATATTATTGCGTTCATATTAAGTATCTGCTATTTCTGTTTTTAGAAAATTTTTCTATTTCTTTAAAAAATGTTAACATTTAGCAAAAGCCTAATTAAAAGATGCTATCTGAGCTTTTGTTCTTAAATTATGTGCCCTAATGTTACTTCACTAGGAAATTGGTATGCTTTAGAAGTTATTACCCTATTCCTGAGAGTTTAGATATCACAACAGTGCCTTCTCTTCTCTGGTGTTTCATCCTAGGCTTGTCATTTGGCAGGAGGTGGGTGGAGATTTTACAGAATCTCATAGTTAAGAAGGACCTCGATAGACCATCTAGTCCAACCAATACCTCGTCAACAAAAATATTCTTTAAAACATCTCTAACAATTAATCATTCATAGCTTGAAAACTGATATTGAGAAACACCTCATGCCGGATCTAGTGATTGGTAACATGCCTGTAGTCGTCGCTGCCAAAGAGGATGAGTCTCAAAGATTGCTTTTACTTAGGTGAACTGAACTGCAGTAGAGCTAAAGATGATTAGGTGTCTGCACCAAGTTTAGCATCAGTATTGGAGGAGAGAGTTGCCTCCTGGATGGACGAACTGACCCATGTCAGAGCTTCTGTCGTAATAATTAATGGGATTATGCCTTGTGAGTAGCCACTGTATTTATAGCCTGGATAAGAAAGGGAATCTGAGTCTCCAAAAGAGAGAGATAGCTACTATCTCCTAAACCAACTCATTTCACATTTGGATGAATCATTTTAGGAAGCCCAGGTTATTGATGGGAAGGATAGTCCAAGTAGAGGCAGCATAGTATGAAGTGATCTGGGAAGTGGCATGTAAGCTGAGGTCTTAGCAATATAAACAACCAAAAAGCTGAGGGCAGAGTACAGATTCTCAGTGGGGAGAAGATGGAAGTGATATCTGTTGCCATGTACTCAAAGACTTTCTATAATTGCCTGACCTTTCCCACTCCAAAAAAAGCTAGGTGGCACAGTGAATAGAACACTGGCCCTGGAGTCAGGAGAACCTGATTTCACATCTGGCCTCAGACACTTGACACGCTTACTAGCCATGTGACTTTGGGCAAGTCACTCAACCTCAATTGCTTAGACTTCCACCCTCAAAAAAAAAAAAAAAGACTTTCTAGCTTTCTAAGATCTACCAGAGCTTGTCAGCTGCCAACATAACTTTCCAGACCTGCAAAAGCAAGTATTAAAATGAAGGTAATGGCTTTAAAGTTTACTTAGTCAGAAATTAAAGATTCATCCTCATTTCCATTTTAATCAGGCACTACAAGAAAACAGGCCACATTTTCACCCTTCTCTTTTGCTTACTTTGGTTCATAAGAACTTGGGTTCAGGAAGCCCCATATCGTTTGACAAGCATTTATTAAGAGCTTACTTATGTGAGGTACTGTGCTTTAAAAAGGTCAGAAATACAAGTGAAAACTATCCCTTCCTCAAGGCTCTTACATTCTAAGGCAGTAAACAACATGTACATAATGTACATGTACATAAATAGATAATAGATAATGTAATAACATACATAATAGATATAGATACATAATGTACATGTACATAAATAGATATATACAAAATAAATATAAGATATTAAGGCAAGATTTTAGCAGCTAGGACAGCAGAAGGCAGAAGGTGGTGCTGACATGGATGAAGGTCCTGTATGTAAAGGAGACGGGAAAAACAAGAAAAAGTAGGGTATTGAAACCCAGAGAGTAGAGAAGGTAGTCACCGTGTTAGATGTTGGAAAAGTCAGGAAGGATCGAGATTCTATTGCCTTTTGGGTCACTCACACTTTTGAACCCTGGGACATATTTAATATAAGTTTATATCAGTAGCACTTCTATAAACAGTCTGTTATGTAAATTAAATACTATTACAACAATATCCCTTTATAATGGTAATATTTCCAGTGACCCAATTCTTTCAAATGTAATGTGATAAAATAAAATTTCAGAGCAACTTAAAATGTACCTAATGGGGTTTATAAAATGAGAGGTTTGGGCTCGGTGATCTAAAAAGTTCCTTCCAGGAGATGTCTACATTCAGAGAAAGATCTAGAAAGAACAGAGCTTAAATGGAGACTGAAGCATACTTTGTGCTCTCTTTGTTTTCCATGTTTGGTTTTGTTTCCTCTTTCCCATTGTTCATTCCACTGGTTACAACCCTTCTATACAACCAGACTAATGTCCAGTGTGAAAGTATTTGCAGATCCTATATTTGATTGCATGCTACCAAGGGGGAAGGGAGAGGGGCGTGGGAGGGGAGAAAATTTGAAACTCAAGGGATTGTGGAACTGAATCTTGTAAACTAAAAGTAAATAAATCAATTTTTTAAGTAATTTAAAAAATAAAAAGTTCCTTTCAACTCTAAAAGTCCATTCTGCTATAACCTATATGTGTTCCTATGCATGGTAAAAGGTGGGGGTTGAATTTGTGGATACTGACCAGCCCACTTTCTCCTGCTTCACCAAAGGACATACTATAAATACAGCACTTAGACACATTTGAGATGTGGTGGGTTTGCACGTATATTCACAAATGTGAAAGAATAGGAAAACACAGTTTTGCAAAGAATATTTGCAAAGTGCTTAGCAAAGTACTGTCCTGGCATGTAGTGGGCACTATATAAATGCTTATTCCCTTTATTTGTCTTTTGTTGAATAACACACCATGACCTGAGGTGTATAGTAGCTGATAGATTTTTTGAAGTGTACACATTTTGTGTATTCCTTTGGGGCTAGGTTCACCTGGGTGCAGTTTTCTATGTTAACTTTTTCTCATAGACAAAATCAAGCATAAGTAAACTCAGAATTTGCATATTCTAAACAAGTGTTAAAGCAGAACTATAACTATTTTTTGGTTCAGTTGTTTCTATTAATGTCAAAATAACCTAAAGTGTTTTCACTTCTTCAGCTTCATTACTATATACAGAACAATTTTACAAGTGCAAGAATGGCTCTGGTTGGACTTGGTAAGTTCTGATTTAGCTGTCTTTGATGTTTATCAGTTAACATAAACCATAGTCTGAATACAGTACTATAAATCTTAATTTGTACTACATCGGATTTGAATAATGGGTTACAGGTAAAAGGGGGATCTTTAGTCAGTGGCTTCAAATACTGTGATTCCCTTTTGTTTAATTTCTAATGACAGTTTTTTAAATTAGAATCTGATCTTTAACTTTATAAATAGCCTGTTTGAATTTTTGTTTTATAAGCTCCAGTTTGGGCTCGTATCTCTTACTGCAGGTATAGACCATGCTGTCCTGAAGCAAGTTGCTGAGCAGTTTCTAAACATGAGGGGTGGGCTTGGCATGTCTGGTTCAAAGGCTCACTACCGTCAAGGTAGGTATTTTTGATTAGGTGTAGTTTTATCAGAGGACATAAAATTGGTCTCTTCTAATTCATGTTCAGGCAGTGCGATATAATGGAAAATAGGCTAAATTTAGAGTCAGTAAAACCTTGTGCTTGAATCTTCTCTCTAATATTTACTAGCTTTTTGAACATGGATTAAGTCACCTCTCTGAGCTCTTGTATTAGGTGTTACCATTTTCATGGGGAATATGAAGGAAATGACTTTTCTCACACCAGATGTATGACTTTGGATAAGTTCATTCAGCTCTCTGGATCTGTTTCCTCGTAAAATGATCAAACAAGTTGGATATAATTATCCCATCCTCAGTCAGTAAACATTAAGTGCCTACTATTGTGCCAGGCACTGTGCTAAGTGCTGGGGAGACAAAGAGGTCAAAGACAATATCTGCCCTCAATGAGTTTAAAGTCTAATGGGGGAGACAACATGCAGAAAAGTATATACAAAGCAAGCTGTATACAGGATAAGTAGGACATAATAAAAAGAGAAAAACCACTGCAATGGTTGGGGAAGGTAAGATTTTAGGTGGGACCTAAAGGAAACTAGCAAGGTCGGTAGTCAGAGTCGAAGAGGGAAAGCATTCAGGGTATGCAGGACAGCCAGAGAAAATGATCACAACCGAAAAATGGGTTGTGTTGTTGGTGGAACAACCAGGTCAGTGTCACTGGATCAAAGTGTACATGTCAAGGGAATAAGGTGAAAGGTAGGAGAGGGCTAGGTTATGAAGGGCTTTGTTAAAACAGAAAATTTGTTATTTTCTCCCGGAGGCAATAGGGAGTCACTGGGGGTCATGGGGAGGTGTGGAGGAGTGACATATCAGATCTGCAGTTTAGGAAAATCACTTGAGTGGTTGAATAGAGGATGGATTAGAGTGGGGAGATACTTGAAGTAAGCAGATCCACCAGTCGGCTATTGCAGTAGTCTGAATGTCAGGTGATGAGACCCTGCACTAGAGTGGTGGCAGTCAGAAGAGAGAAGGGGGTGTGTTTGAAAGAGCTTGGATTGGGGTGGGAACAGGGTGATGAATCCAGGATAACTCCTAGCATGCCTGAGGGACTAAGAAGATGATATTGCCCTCCAACGGGGGCAATGTTTATGGGGATCGATAATCCTGTTTTGGATATATTGACTTTAAGATGTGTCTCAGACATCCAATTTGAGGTGTCTGAAAGACATTTGGAGATGCAAGATTACAAGCCCAGAAGTCTGAAGAGTTTCATGCAGGAAAGGTAGATTTTCATCATCACCATAGAAATGGCAAATTCAGTGAGAGCTGGTGAGATCACCAAGTAGTAATAAGAGAGAAGAAAAGAGGTCCCGGAGGGGCGGCTAGGTGGCGCAGTGAATAGAGCACTGGCCCTGGAGTCAGAAGGACCTGAGTTCAAATCCGGCCTCAGACACTTAACACAAAAACTAGCCGTGTGACCTTGGGCAAGTCACTTAACCCCAACTGCCCTCCCCCCAAAAAAAACACAAAAAAGAAAGAAAAGAGGCCCCGGGACAGAAGTTAAAGAATGATCTGGAGGATGATTCAGCAAAGGAGACTGAGAAGTAACAGGTAAGATGAGAGAACCATGAGAGGTTGTCCCAAAAACCTAGAAAAAAATGTATCCAAAAGGAATGATTGGCAGAGTCAGAGGCGACATACAGTCAAGAAGAATGAGAATTGAGAAAAGGCCATTGGATTTGGCATTAAGAGATCATGAGTAACATTGCAAAGAGCAGTTTTGATGGAATGATAAGGTCAGTAGCCACACTGGAAGGGGTTAAGAAGGAGAGGAGAGGAGGTGGAGATGCTTGTCAGAGATGCCCTTTTCAGGGAGTTTAGCTACAGAAAACATATAAGATGATAGTTAGCAAGGAGGGAAGGATCAAGCAGGGTTTGTTTGTTTGTTTCAGAATATAGGAGACATGGGCATGTTTGTAGGCAGTAGGAAATTAGCCAGTAGGCAGTGAGAGACTGAAAATGAATGAGAGTGGGGATGACAGGGGGCAGTCTCTTGGAGGAGATAAAATGGGATCATTTGAACAAGTAGAGGGGTTAACATGTGATACAGGAGTGAAGGAGGGGAGTGGCATAAGGCACCTAAGTCATAGGAGATGAAAAAGAGTCTCTGGTGATTCTACTCAATACCTTTTTAAAAATTTTTTACCAACTTAATAGTGGGGAGCAGGGGCGGAGCCAAGATGGCGGCATAGAAGCAGCAAGGTTCCGCAGCTCCCATACAACCACCCTAAACACCTATAAAATATGACCCCAGACAAAGTCTAGGACTCTCAGACTCACAAAAATACAGAATACACATCTCTCGCTGAAGGCAGCTCGGCAACAGGGGCTCATCAAGGCAGGCTGGGAGCCGAGACCAGCCCAGCCCGAAACTGAAATGCAGCCAGGCCAGGCCCCAGGGCAGCTGGGAGGAGCTGAGCCGCAGCCAGTCTACAAGAGAGAAGATCTACTGCACCTCCAGCAGCTCCATATCTACCAAGGCGTGAAAAACAGGGATTAGAGAGGAGCAGCTAGGCAAGAGGGGTTCATCCGGCAGGCGGGGAGCCTCAACCAGCCCAGCCTAAAACCGAAATGCAACCAGGCCAGGCCCCAGGTTGGTCAGGAGGAGCTGAGCCTCCCAAGAAGCAGCTTGAGTCTACTTCAGAGATCTATTGCACCTGAGGGGATCTTCACATCTAGCAAACCAGGATTAGAGAAGGTCAGTGAAAGTGAAACTTTGAAACTTAATTTGGGAGAGGAAAAGCAGTTCGGCCAATCTGCCCCCAGGGCAGTGAAGCAGTGGGGGAAGGGCAGGAACTGCTGTAACCAGCGGCTGCCCCCACTGGGCTGCTTCAGAGCCCCTGGCCTGCAGATCCTACAGGGGGTATGAGTCAATTGATCAGGGCCAAGTGTTCTTGCATTGAGCAGCCTGGATCCAGATCGTGGTCTTGGGTGGTGGACCTGGGGTGTGCTTTCAGCAAGCCAAAGCTGGTGAGGGGGTCTGCAACACCCCCTAATAGCTCCGGCAGCTGGGAAAACCCCAGCGATTTGGAACACAACTTCCCCCCCCCCCCCCAAGCAGAGTTTCACACAGCTTAAAAAAAAAAAAACCAATTAATTGACTGGTCAACATGAGGAAAAGGAAGCAAAATAAGAGCAGCAA
>CM053594.1:331179868-331242425 GCA_028646575.1 Pseudocheirus occidentalis
CTGTAGCAACAGATGTGCTTTCAGTCTTGTGGAGAGTTTTGGAGCTTGAAAATCTGTTTAGTGTCCCATTTTATGAGTGTTTTAGCATGTTTGTGTGGGAGCTGTGGTGCTTTGCTGCTTCTACTCCGCCATCTTGGCTCCGCCCCCGGTTCTCAACCTTCTTAATGTTGCAATCCTTTAATATTCATATGTGGGTATATCTGGGCGTATTTGCTTATGGGCAGACTCACCTGGAGATGGATAGAGGAGTGGTGTCTTGGTTCCTAAGACCATGGGAAACATGTATTTTCTGATGGTCTTAGGTGACCCCTGTGAAAAATTCATTTGACTTCCAAAGGGGTCGCAACCACAGGTTGAGAACTGCTGATCTAGAAGAAAGCACTTAAACTGAGCACAGATAGAAGAAAAAGATTTTGAAATTCAGAGATCTATAATGTATGCTTGTGAAAGTAGTAAAAATATATCCCATCAGTCTTGGTACTCTACCTTTTAAAAAAAAATAGTTATATACATATTTGTTGCCTTGGACCATCCCTTTTCACCGAAGCTAGCTGGAGGACTGGCTGGGCCAAATGCTGGTAAAGAGGCCGGTGTTCTATTCCCATTCCCCCTATCTCTCAGATGCTTCACTCTGCTAAAATAGGCCCAAACAGGGCCAGAATTGTGTATACTGAGGAGAGGGAGCCACAGAGGATACACTTGGCTTGAAAAGGGTGTGGAAGTAAGAGGGAGGAGAAGATAACAAGACCTTTGGTACAGAAACGAGAGCTGACTTGTTCAGCTCAAGGTCTCCATACAGCCAAAATGAAAGTAGAGGTTATAGATTCATCTATCTAGACCCTTCTCTGGACCTTAGTAGCTACCTCCAGAACACAACTATTCAGGGTCTCAACAGAAGGGGAGACTAAGACCATTGTTCATTTCCCATACCCAGGTAGGGGGAGATAGGCCATGAATTTGAACTCTTCCTCCCTAGCAGCCTGGAAAAGAGGGGTTAAAACACATAGGTCACTGGAGTATGGGAAATGAACACTCCTACCCCACAGTATTGTCTCTCTGAAGCCTGGTAAAGTCCCAGGCCTTTGAGCCCCTTCTCAGGGTAAAGCTGAGATCAGAAACTTTTTATGACTGACTCCTTTTCACTTCTTTTATCTCTTGTATCTTGTATCTTTGATTGGAGAGTGGAGCCATGAACTCTAAATTCCACATTTAAGGAGGTAGTTCAGCTCAGAACATCTCATTTCTCACTTGGCCACACTACTTTGGGACTTCTCTGACTTTTCCACCATGCCCCTGTGTCTGGTACCTTCTCTAACTCCCACCTTAGCTTTGCAGCTTCCTTTTCTATGTTGTTTCCCCCCACTAGATTGTAAGCTCCTTAATGGAAAAGGCTTTCTTTTTTTCTTATTTGTATCCTCAGTGCCTAGCGCACTGCCTGGCACTTTTAGGCACTTAATAAATGTTTACTGACTACTGAGCATATGGAGGTTAGGGAACAGCTTGTAGCCCAATTTGCCTGTAAAGTATGAGGAACAATGTGAAATAAAGCCAGAAAAATTAATTGGAATGATATTATAAAGGACTTTAAGGACAGGCTGAAAAGTCTGGATCTTATCCTAGGCAATAAGAAATCATTGAAAGTTTCTGAACCCAGCAGAGTGACTAATTCCAACCTGGTATCTTAAAGCAATTATTCTGCTTTAAAATATCACCACCACAAGAAAGACACAAGTTAGAAGGGTGATGGAAGAAATTTACAACTTCAGTTGTGGGTATGATGAATTAGAGGTGTGGGCATGATACTCAGGGAAGGAAATTCAGTGGCAGTTGGGAGACATGCGACTGTAGCCCATGGGAGATAATATTAAGTCTGAATTTATTTAAGGTGGTGATTAAACCCTTGGGAGTGGATTAGGTCACTAAGGAAGAGAGTACAGAAAGAAAAAGGAAGAGGGGTCTGGACTGAGCCTTGTAGGATGCTCATGCATGCTTAAATGGTAGTAGAAGGATAATAAACTAGCAAAAGAGATAGAAAAGGAATTGAGAGCAGTATCATGACAGGTAAGATAAGAAAATTTCTCCAGAAGCAGAGGTGGAAAACAGCACTGAAAGGTGAAGAAAGAGAAAGGAAGATGAAGGCTGAAAGGAATTTTTGAATCGAGATCATTAGTGACTTCTGTTGAAGTAAATTCAATAGTCATATTGCAAGGAGATGAGCAGCAAAGTGGTAAAGAAAAGGAGGCTACGAGTACAGGCAATTCTTTTTGGGAATTTAGCAGCAACAAAGAAACATATGCAATATGGAGATGGCTGGGTCAAGTAAAATTTTTTTAAGGCTAGGGGTTACCTGAGAACATTTGTAAAAAGTGAGGATATAGCCAACAGATATGGAAAGTGTGAAGAAGAGATGAGAAACTAAACAAGAATTAGTAGGAAAAAAAGGCAAGTTTGGCAGATACTAGATTTAGACTAGCACTTTACACCAAATACAACAGTAAACTCAAAATGAATAAACACGCCAAACACAAAAGTTCTTATCATTCTGGAAAACAATCTGTAATTATTCAAGAAAAGTTAACAAACTGCTCATATTCTTTTAGCCCAGTGCAAGATTTGTACCCCAAGGAAATAAAGGACAAAAAGACAGGGCCCTTATATATAAAAATATTGATAATAATACTTTTTGTGTTAGCAAAATGTTGAAAACAAAACAATTGCTATTGACTGGGAAATCATGAACCAATTGGAGTATATGAATATAAAGGAATATTATTGCATTGTGAGAAATGATGAATGTCTCTTGGTAGGGATGTAGAGCACCATGGGTATTCAATATTGCGCATGCTATACTATGGAGCTGCTGTGCTGGTGTTTCTTAAATGTTTTTCTTTGTGAAGACGATACAAATCCAAGTTTTAAATAATGTCTAAGACATAGGGTGGCTGAGATGGAGAGAACTCAAAATATAGGGAACTAAATATGTAAAAATTTCAGGAACAAGGAAGTCATAAAAAGGAAACAAACAGATTAGTTTCTAAGGCTGTGATTCTGTGGAGGTTATTGTTCTCCTTTATGTTCTGGTCTAACTAGTGACCAGAACACCTGGATCAAAGTGAGGGGTTGTAGTGTGGTTTAGTATATAAAGGGTTAGGTTCAGAGTTAGGAAGTCCTGCCCTGTCTCTGACACCCATTAGCTCTGTTATTAAGGATAAGTGGCTTAACCTCTCAGTGCTCACAGGCAACTCTCTAAGACTAAATTACAGACGAGTTGCCATGGTGGATCTGTGGAAGGATTTTCTACATTGGGAGTCCCCTCCACTAATCAAATGACAAATCTATCCTGCCTCCCCTACAAAATGTTATAGATATGTTGCAAATTACTAAAACATCATGGTAACAGTAATGATAGTAACAAACAAACTCTTTAACATTTATATAGCACTTCAAGCATTTTCAAAGTATTTTACATACATGATCTCAGTCGATCCTCATAACAATCTTGTAAAGTAAGTGCTACAGTATATATGTATTGGAAGGTGCCCTAGTACACCCAGGATGGCTGCTAGCACAGGTTCTTTGATCTGCTTTTCTAAAGGAAAGACTACTTTAAAGGGGTCAATAATCTTACTTTAATTACAGATAAGTAGAATGAAGTGAGTATCCAAGAAAGAATTCAACACATAGGGCTACAACTATCTGAACAAAGTAATATAACCACCTACATACACCACTAGACTGGGATAGCGCCAACATCTGAGTAGTTGGCAGGATCTGTGTGGACGAAAGGAAATTATGGGGTGTGTCGGCCCGGTTATTGTGCTGCTCTTTGTCAGCATCTTGAGAGAAACCAAGAGAGAGCAACAGTAGGGGGAGCAGATTCCTGGGTGCCTAGAGCAGGGACCCTGGGAGATAACCTCTCCTTCCCCCTGCATTCCACACTAGCACTCTTGAGGAGATAGGTTGAGCAGCAGCTGTGAGAGGAAAACAAGTTTGTGGAAGGTGGGAATGGCCAGAGTCAGGGTTTGAGTGGAGCAGCCCTATCCCAGACAGTGCTGGAGGGGTGGAGGCTCTGGAAGTATGCTGTGCCCAGAACCTAGACCAGAGTGGTCCCTCCCCATGTAAAGGCGGGGAAAGGACGAGCTGCCCCAGAGCTGGGGTAGTGTGGACCAGAGACAGAGGCTGGAGGCAGGAGCCCCTGGAATCTGAGGTACGTGGACCCAGGGAGGGACAGAGATAATTTGAAATGGAGCCACGTAGCAGGAGCAGAGAGCTGCCTATATGTAGACCCTGGTGAGGTGAGAGCAGGAGCACAGAGTTGCCTGTGCTGGGACTCAGGCAGAAGCCAGGAGTGGTTGGTCCCTGGACCTGCAAGAAGAGGAACCGCAGAGCTCAGAATTCAGCCCTGGGACAAGGAGAAAACTTTGCAGCAAGGTAGGAGCACTGAGTGTGCTTTCCTGCTGTCCGTCCCTGGGATGGTATAGAACCCAGCAGGTGGAGTTGTCTATGGTGGGTGGGAGAAGTGCCATAACCCCCTGGGACCTACGTTGTTGGCTTTGTTGCACAGTCACCCCTCAGGACCTGGAAGGGGAGGCTGGAGCAATGTTAAGACTTGGAACACCTAAAAGTGCCAGGCTGCCTGCACAGCAGCATGAAGAGAAGGACACACCTGCAAGAGAACTCTACTTGGACTCACTGTTTTAGACTGAGGGGATTGCAACCTGCTGTGCTGTGTTTTCTTCTGCCTCTGAGGATGTGCTGTGCTAGGAGAGACCCTGGCCTGGGATCTCCTGACTATATAAACAAGTATTTTGGAATATTATATACTTTGTATTTATTAAAGGTCATGTGGCCACCCTGGTAATAAGTTGTTATATATTTTGCAAATGTGAAGCTTATGATGTGTTTATTTTGGAGGAATTACATTGCACTTATTTTTTTAAGAGATGTTAATACCTCCCACATGTAATGAACATGTAAGATCTTGGGGCCGAATGCAATGTTAATGGAATAGGAAGATCTTCCCTGACCATTAAGGGGCCTACATATGATCCTTCTTCCCTTGGAACAGGAGCTATGTTCCACTATGTTCCCAGGTCTAAAGTTATACGGGTATTTCAATCACAGATGCCTTGCTAAAATCACAGCTGTGATACATCCTGAGTCACACAGAACCCATTGGGGGAGAAATTTGCCTAAGGAGGAGCTTGCTTAGGGGGAGGCTTGCTTATAGTGAAGCTTGCTTGTAGGAAGGCTTTGGTACTAAGCTAATTAGGCACTAAGTCAGGAGAACTGTGATGTCGTGTGTGTGTGTGTGTGTATGTGTGTGTATTCTGAGGTGAGATTCTGCTTTTGGGGCTCATCTGTGAGAAGAACCTTTTGATTCCCTGGATGAGACTCTGAGTAACTGTTTGTTAAGAGCACCCTGACTACGCAAATATTGGTGCTCTCCCAGTCTGGTGGTTTATGTAGGTGGTGGTATTACTTTGTTCAGACAGTTGGAGCCCTATGTGTTGGGTTCGTTCTTGGATAACTCACTTCTTTTTTTTTTTGAATTGTTTTTTTTATTTGTTTTCTTGTTTACATCATTCATTTTCATGACATTTTTGAATTACAAATTTTCTCCCTGTCTTTCCCCCGCCCCAACCCTAAAACAGCAATCCCCCTGTAAAGCCCCTCCTCTGTTCTGCTCTCTTACTTTCTGGCAGAGCAGGGAGGGTCTCCCTATCCTAGCCGCTGTATATCATAATTCATAGTTGCAGGTATTGCAGAACTTTAAATTCTAGATTCTTTCGATTCCTCCCTTGTCCTCCACCCCCACTGGAAGGGCAATCAATTCAATACAGGCTGTGGATGTGTAATTATACAGGACATCTTCATAGTGAACATATTGTGACAGTGATCATCTGTCTCTCCTTCCTATCCCTTCCCCCCTTGTTCTGTTCTCTACCCTGTCCCTGTCCCTGTCCCTTTACTGAAGTGTGTGCTTCCAGCATCCCTCTCCCAGACCCTGCCCTCCCCTCCGTCATCCCCCTCTGATCCCCATGCCCCCTACTCTCCTGTGTGGCATGATGCCCAGTTTAGAGGATAACTTCTTTCTACTTATCTGTAATTAAAGTAAAATTATTAACCCCTTTAAAGCTGTCTTTCCTTCAGAAAAGCATATCAAAGAACTTGTGCTAGTAGGCCATCCTGTGGGTGTGCTAGGGTGCTTGCTAATACAGTATACCACAAAGGAAGTGCTATAGGGTGTAATAAAATATAGCAAAAGAGAAGCCATCAGTACCAGATATGTTCTTGTAGGAAAGGAAACTATATACAGTAAAGAGCATGCCAAACAGAACAGAATTTTGTTGGAGATGGTTATAGCAAAGTTCATTTTGGAGGTGGAATCATTGTGGAAAAGACCAGAAGATAGGAGTGTGTATCTCCTGGGCAAGAGTCCTGATGTTTCTCTTGAAACAATCTCAACCGCAGAAAGTGATTAATAGCTTTCTTAACAGGAGAGACTCTTGAATGTATAACTCATCTTTTTCCCATCCCACAGAGAAGTTAGAATGTGTGGGAAGCTTTTTAATAAGGACAGAGTTAACTACTTACTTTGCCAGTATTAATTCATACCATATATTTCTACTGGAGTAAAATCAATGGGCATATTTTACCTATAATTATAATTTCAAATAATATTTGAATACAAGGATTTGAATAATGTGCTCATTTAATTGGATTCATTATTTCCATGAATAGGAACTTGGCTGTACACAACTATGTAATTTCTTCTCTGAGCTCCAACCACACACTGCCAACTACCTGGGGGGATTGTCTACCTGCGTGACCTGCTGCTATCTCAAGTTCAACATTTCTACATTTGACTTGACATTTTTGACCCTCAATCAGTTTATGTTCTCAACTTCTCTATGATACAACAGGCATCTTTGAATCTCTCTTTTCTTCACCTCCCATATTTAATCAGTTCCCAAGTCCTCTTGATTCCATCTCCACAACACTTCTTGAATCTATTTTTCTTTCTCCACTCATGTGACCATTGCCCTAGTAAAAGCTCTTGTCTCTCACCTGGAGGATCATAATTGCCTCCTAATGGATCTGTCTCCAGTTTCTTCCTTCTCTAATCCATCCTTCAAAAAGTGATCATAAAAAAATTAAAAGCTAAAATGCTTTTGCTAAAGCAAAGGCTTGGTCAGGTCATTTTCCTGCTTAAAATATTCAGTGCTTCCTACTGATGTTCTTATCATATGCTTTGGCTTGTATTTTACTTTTCTCTGTATCTGTCTCATACTCTTCAGGGAATGTAAAGACTGCAGTCAAGGACTGTGTCAAGGCACATAGCAGATCCTTAAAAAAATGTTCAGTGAATTGAATTAAAAGAGGACTTTTCTGAGATCTGTGTGTCTGTCTGTCTCTCTCTGTCTCCCTATCTATCTATCTATCTATCTATCTACCTACCTACCTACCTACCTATCTGGCAAATGCATACAGTGGTGCAGGAAAATCAAGAATCTAAGACTGGATCCACAATATACCTCCGAAGCAGTTACTGATGAAATGAGAGTTCTTCTAAGAAAAAGAAGCAAACTGAGGGGTCAGAGCCAAAACGGCAGAGTAAAAGCAGGAAGTCACTTGAGTTCATCCCAAATTACCTCAAATATCTGTAAAAATGACTCTAAACAAATTTTAGAGCTACAGAACCCACAAAATGACAGAATAAAACATGTCTCCAGCTGAGGACAACCTGGCAAACTGACAGGAAGGGTGTATTGCACCAGGCTGGGAGCAGAGTACAGGCCCATGTAGACTGTGCCAGCATAGACCAGGAGCACAGATGGGCCATAGCAGACCTCAGGCGATTGAATCATTGGCAGCTGTGGCAGTTTACAAACTTCTCAACCCGTAAATGCCAAAATGAAAGTAAAAGGTGAGTGAGGAAGCTCTGTTGGAACTGGGTGAAAAAGGAATGCTGTAGCTATGGCAGTGGCTGCTTCCAGAGTTTCCCCACTGTGGGGGGGACTAAGCAGCTGAACAAAGGGCAACTGTTGGAATCTCTTTGCTGGCACTGAGGCAGGATTCTCTTGCTTTGCCCTACTTGGATCTAGGTCACACTCTTGGTTGGCAATCCTGGGGTGAGGAGCGCTGGTGTGGCAGATCTTGTTGAGGCAGTGTGTGTGTAGAGGCATTCCTCCTCGAAGTTCTGAGGTAGGTGCCTAGAAGAAGCTCTGACTACAGCTGTACAAAACCCCAGAAATTTGAGACACAGCACTCTCCATTCTGGAAGCAGAGCTCTACCATGGCAAAGAACTCAAAACTCAAGTATCTGGCTGGCAAGATGAGCAAAGGGAGGAAGAGAAATCAGACTATAAAGTCTTTTTTTTTGGTGACAAAGAGGATCAAAACATAGAGCTAGAAGAAGACAACAAAGTCAAAACTCTTGCATGAGAAGCCTCCAAGAGGGGCAGCTAGGTGGCGTAGTGAATACAGCACCAGCCCTGCAGTCAGGAGGACCTGAGTTCAAATCTGGCCTCAGACACTTGACACATTTACTAGCCGTGTGACTTTGGGCAAGTCACTTAACCCCAGTTGCCCTCCAAAAAGCAAAAAGCAAAAAGCAAAAAAAAAAGCCTACAAGAAAGATATGAATTGGTCTCAAGTCATGGAGGAGCTCAAGGATTCTGAAAATCAAGTGAGAGGAAAATCAAGTAAGAGGAAAAATTAGGAAGAGAAGTGAGAGTGATGCAACAAAATCATGAAAAACAAGTCAATAGCTTGCTAAAGGAGACCACAAAAATACTGAAGAAAATAACACCTTAAAAAATAGACTAACTCAAATGGCAAAAGAAGTCCAAAAAGCCAATGAAGAGGAGAATGCCTTAAAAAGCAGAATTGTCCAGATGGAAACATAATTTCAAAAGCTCAATGAAGAGAATAATTCCTTCAGAATTAGAGTGAAGCAAATGGAAGCTAATGACTTTATGAGAAATCAAGATACTATTAAACAGATCCAAACAAATGAAAAAATAAAAGGCAATGTGAAATATCTCACTGGAAAAACCACTCACCTGGAAAATAGATCCAGGAGAGATAATTTTAAAATTACTGGATTACCTGAAAGCCATGATCAAAAAAAGAACTTAGAAATCATCCTTCAAGAAATTCTCAAGGAAAATTGCCCTGATGTTTTAGGACCAGAGGGCAAAATAGAAATTGAAAGAATTCACTGATCACCTCTTGAAAAAGATCCCCAAAAGAAAACTCCTAGGAATATTATAGCCAGGTACTGGAATTCCCAGATCATGGAGAAAACATTACAAGCAGCCAAGAAGAAATAATTTGAACATTGTGGAAACACAATCAGGACAGCCCAGGTCTAGCAGCTTCTACATTAAGGTATTGAAGGGCTTGGAATATGATATTCCAGAGGTCAAAGGAGCTAGGATTAAAACCAAGAATCACCTACCCAGCAAAACTGAGTATAATACTTTGGGGGAAAATTGGGCATTTAATGAAGTAGAGGGCTTTCAAGTATTCTTGATGAAAAGACCAGAGTTGAACAGAAAATTTGACTTTCAAATATAAGAATCAAGAAAAGTGTGAAAATGTTAACAGGAAAGAGAAATCATAAGGAATTTATTCAAACTTCACTGTTTACATTTCTACATGTTAAGACAATATTTGTAACTCAGACTTTTCTCGGTATGAGGAGAGTTGAAGGGAAATATATGTATGTATGTATATATGTGTGTGTGTGTGTGTGTGTGTACATGTATACATAGACAATGGACACAGGGTGAGTTAAATATGAAGGGATGATACCTAAAAAATAAAATTAAAATGTGAGATAGGAATATATTGGCAGGAGGAGAAAGGGAGAGACAGAATAGGGTAAATTATCCACAAAAAAGAGGAAAGAGAAGGCTTATACAATGGAGGGGAAGAGCAGGGAGGTGAAAGGGAATGAGTGAAGGGAGGGAAGAGTAGGGAAGGGGTAGCAAGAAGCAAACACTTTTGGAATGGGACAGGGTAAAATGAGAAAATAGAATAAGTGGGAGGTGGGATAGGATGGAGGGAAATATAGTTATTCTTTCACAATATGACTACTATGGGAATGTTTTGCATACCTACACATGTATAACCTATACTGAATTGCTTGTTTTCCCAGAGTGGGTGGGTGAGGAGGGAGGAAGGGAGAGAATTTGGAATTCAAAGTTTTAAAAACAAATGTTAAAAAAATTGCTGTTACAGGCAACTGGGAAATAAGATATACAGGCAATGGGGTATAGAAATCCATCTTGCCCTACAAGAATGTGAGGGGTAAGGGGTAAGGGGTAAGTGGAGGGATAGAGGGAGATATATGAGAGGGCAGACTCGGAGAAAGAGTAATCAGTATTTTTGCCATCTTGGGGTGAGGGGTAGGGCAGAGATTGGGAGAAAATTTGGAACTCAAAATCTTGTGGAAATGAATGATGAAAACTAAAAATAAATAAATTATGAAAGAAAAAAAGAAAAAGAAGGAAATTTCCTTTCCCTTCTCAATCACATGCTGAAGTACCACTATTTTTCTGGTGAAGAAACGGATGTGATTTAAAACAGTGCATTGGCCAGAGTGGGGTAATAACTCTTGAACTGACACTTCTCACTGAGCTATGATATAGTGCTTAGATATAAGTGTATGTATAAATGTATAATCTAGTGTATGTACAACTTAATCTGGATCTTTTCTGGGGATAAATGTAGACTACATTCTGTTCCTGCTTTGCCATTATAAATATTAAAGAGTGATGTTTGATTTGGCAAACACTCCTGCCATCTTTCAGCACTTTACTAGGAAAATATTAACATATTTGTTAAACTAGCATGTGATTGTTTAACAACAATTTAGTTTTATTTCTACAGGAAGTATAGATGCTCAAAAGGTTCCCCATGAATTATACCAGTCACCACTGAGGTATAATAACTGATCTGACATCAATCTCTCTCTCCCTCTCTCTCTCTCTCTCTCTCTCTCTCTCTCTCTCTCTCTCTCTCTCTCTCTCTCTTTCTTTCTCTCTCTAATCTATTTATAGCCAATAGATGAACTGGATAGATATATCTGTACACATAGAGACAGGGACAGATGAAAATAAGCCCCACTTTAGGGATTGAGTCCAGTCCTATGACTATTGCTAGGAACAAATTTTAAAGGAGAAACTTAATTATTTATAAACTGCAACTACCACTGAAAGAAGGGCTCCCTATTAGAAAAAGATTTTGGGGAAAACTATAAAGTAGGCTGGCAGAAATTGGGTTTAATCCACCATTTTGTACTTTCTACCACAATTAGCTCAAAATATATGACCAGAATTCAAGTCACACCATAAAAAAAAATTAGAAGAGAATAAGACCAGGTACCATTCATAACTATCTAAAGAGAACTTTCTTACTCGAAAGATAGTCAGTCAACAGATATTTATTAAGTACCTACTTTGTTACAAGGCACTGTGATAAGCACTGCATAGAATATATCATAAAATATAATTATTTTACTAAATCAATCTTTAAAGAAAAGCATTTGCATGAAGAAAATCAATAAAGATTGAATTGGAAGGGAAACTGTGGCACAGGAAAAATCTTTGCCTTGAATATTGCTGATGAAAGTAGGATATCTAAAATACATGGTGAACTGACACAAATGCATGAGGCATAGAGCCATTTCCCAGTAAATATCAAAGAACACTGTTCTCAAAAGACATGCAAATAATAAGTAACCACTTGAAAGCATGTTAAAAATCAATGAGAGTAAGAGAAATGCAAATGAAAAACTCCATTAATATGCAAATTGACAAAGATGAAGAAAGATGGGAAGTCAATGATGGAGAGGTTATGAGAAGTCAGGCATATGGATGCACTGTTGGTAGAGCTATGAAGTGGTCTAACTGTTTCAGATCTTCATTTGGAATTATGCAAGAAAAGGATAGCCCAAAGAAGTTAAAGACAGAAAAAAATGGTGTGTAATATATGTGTAATATGTATGTGTATATATGCTCACATAAAATATAAGATATTTTTATATGTAACCTTTTTAGTATCTCCTGTGATATACATACACACACGTGTGTGTGTGTGTGTGTGTGTGTGCATATATATTCATGTTCCTAGCAACCTTCTTTGAGGAAGAAGAGAACTAGAAATAAAATGAATATATGGGAAATGGGGAGTGGTGGGAAAAATTATAGCCTATGGATGCAATATAATATTGGGGCATATAAGGTATTCAGGGAGGACTAGTACATCTGGTGGAAGAGCTTGCCAAGCCTTTTTCATGGCTGCTCATCCACCTTTGGCGTGTATCATCATCCAACTCTCACTTGTAGCTCCAAGAAGTTGTAGCATGTGCAGTAGCCACACTCCAGTAAACTGTCTTGGCAGATGGGCTAAACAAGGTTGAGGGTAACTAAATCTGTTAGTGAATTGGGGGGATATCTACCCCAAGTATGTGAAGATTTTCCCCACTGAATCAGGTAGATGAGAGCTATTTGTTCCAACAGCTATGAAGGCAGCTGAAGCAGACACTATTGAGTGCTTAGAGCTTGGTCAGATATTGAAGATGGCCAGGTCATCCACTGCATCCAGGCCAATCTCCAGCTGTTTTGACTTTTGTTCTGCCATTGGACTCCAAAGACTCAGGAAGAGAAAGGGAGGCTAATGACTTTGTGCAAAACAAAGAATGAATAATAAAAACTGTACAGTAAGAAATGATCAATATAAGGAATTCAGAGAAATGATGGAAGATTTGTAAGAAATGAAGCAGAACAAAGTGCGCAGAAAAAAACCAGAGAACAATATATCCAATGATAGAATAAGATAAATGAAAAGATCAACAAAAGAAAACTGAACTCTTTGTGAGGGAAAAACCAGTAAAGGTTCTAGAAAAGAACTAATGAACCATACTCTATTTCATACAGCAGAGAGACAGGAGACAACTACTATACACTATTATATACATTGTCAGCCAAGATTTCTTTGTACCAGATGCTTTTGCTTAAATGTTCTTTGTTACAATATAGGGTTCGTACTAGAGTATAGATGGGTAAGTATGGAATTACTTCGAAGTAAAGGGCAAAAATATAAATAAAATAAATTTTGTAATAAGTTACAACTACCAAGAAGCTAAAAGGTCCACCTCATTCTTCATAATGCCACATAATCTCACAGAGATTTAGTTGGGCCACTCTTCTACTAGCAATTATCCACAGAACAGGAAGTTTCCCAGACTATCTCGTAGAGTTCAAGGTACAGTAGGAGATAGAAAGTAGCAGCTACAAAAGAGCACTACTATCCCATATGGCCGCTGACTGAGATCAAGTGATGGGTGCAAGATACCTAGGGAGATGCCTCCTACAGGGTGCAGCTCCTATTAACCACCATTCCTGTCCAGAAAGTTAAGCTAGTTTTATTTCTACAATCATCATGGCAGGGCTTTAATAATCACTCAGTTAATCAACAACCATCTTATGAATGTACCAGGCTCTCGGCTAGGTGTTCGTGCTAGCGATCTTACTTCTACTCCATACTCCTTACCTGATGGAAATGATGTATTAGAGGGAAGATAGTATGATTTTGTCATTTATATGTTTGTGCGGAACTATGAACACCAGGGAATTCTGTCATCATAATATTTAGAACTGAAATGAGTGAGCTTTGCTAGTTTGCATTGTGGCTCTAAAGAGTTGGAGATTGTCATAAACTGCTTGGGTTGCAAGGGGCAGTGGGTAATGGACAATCCTCTCTCATCTGTATTAGATGAACTAGGTTTTTGTATAGTTTAGCTATCATCAAAGGAGGAATTGAAGAAAAAGAAAGTTGACTTTCAGTGGGAAATGTTGTAATGGCACTAAACTTAGCTTTAGTAATAAAAGTGAAAGCTGTGGAGAGCAAATCCTCAGCTTCTCAGCTGATCAGAGTGCAAACATACCTGTAAGCATGGACAAAGTGGTGGTCTTTCCTGCTCCGTTATGTCCTAGAAGAACAGTAATCTGGCCCTCATACATGTTCAGAGTTAGGTCTCTTACTGCCTCTTTGATATTATGTCCCACCACAAATACCTGTGGAAGAAGCAAAGAAAGGGTAACTTTGCACCCAATTTCCTCACTCTGAAGAACTTAATGACAAGATTAAGTATTCAAATCAACTGTCCTAGAAAGTATTTTATCATATATCACTAAGACCAAAGAGGAAATAAATTCTAAGGGGGTAGATTTTACTACTTCACAGAGTAAAACAGGATAAAGCTTACCAGCAAAGGAAACTGATTTAGAGTTTATCAGTAAAGCTTAAAGTTATAAAGAGAAAACAGCACAGTTATTGCTTCTAGCATATAATGATGCAAAGTCTTAAGAGAAGAGTCTTAGTGTCTACATGGGTATATGCAGGAAGCAGCAATACTATTGTCATATTTTATATACAAATATATGTTGAAATATTTCTACCTTTAAAGCACTAGGCTAATACATCTTGGTGAGCACAAAGAAGAAGAAGTCTCTGCATTCAGACACTTGGGAGATAAGATATATGAATATGAAAATATAATTTATAATACCAAGCAGTCTATGTAAGTACTAAGTGAGTATCATAGAAAAGAAGAATTATAGATCTTAAGGGGAAGGAGGGATGATGCTCAGATGGAAAAAGTGACATTTTAGCTGGTTCTCGGAAGAAAGTTAGAATTTTGCTAGACAGGAAATAGAGATAACATTAGAGGCAGATGGAACAGTGTGAGCAATGGTTTATAGCTGAGAAAGTATTACATATGTTTGAGGTATACTGAATATACATTTATACCACATACACAGAAAGCTGTAACTGAGATCTCATGTAGAGAAGAAGACATGGATGAGGCAGGAAATATGAATCACAGTGCATGCTGCCTTCAATACCATGCTAAGCTGCTTGCACTTTTTCTTTTAGGCTACCAATAGATGCTGTGTATGAGAATAAAATGATGAAAGAAATGTCTTAGTAAGATAAGTGTAGCAGAAGTGTGTTGGAAATTTAATAGTGATAAATGATAAAAGATTGTGAAAAAATTTGAAGGATGAAGCATAAATTGTTAATTAAAAATTTAAAATTGTCCAAACTCTAATAATCAGAGAGAAAAGAAGTTTAAGGAGCCCACTAAATTGGCAAAGAAAGTTTAAAATGATAAAATTTAATTTAGGTGAGACTATAAACAAGTACCACATTTGATGGAACTAATAACTAGCTAAATCTTTTTTTCTGATCAAACTGACAATATATGATGAGTGACACAAGAGATCCTTGATCTCAATATTCAAAGACAAATGGATCTATTATCTTATTGATATATTCTTTATTTTTCCTCTCTAAAATTACGCATTTTTTCAATGAGCAAAAATCTGCCTTTTCTACTTCCCCCACTACTCTACTACATTGAGAACAAAAATAAATCCTTGTTACAAATATGTTTAATAAAGAAAAACAAATTTCTACATTTCCTATGTCCCAGAAAAGGTCTTATTTTTCACTATGAATCCTTAACCTTTCTATCAAGAAATGTGTTTCAACATTAGTCCTCCATAAGAGTGGCTGGTCATTACCCTAATCATAGCTCCTAATTACTTCAAAGTTTTTGTCTTTATATAATATTGCTGTTTTTGTAAAACTATTCTCCTCTATTCTGTATCAATTCATGTAAATATTCCCAGGTTTCTCTGAAACCATCCCCTTTGTCACTTCTTAAAATATAAAGTTTCTACACAGCTTTGGTCTTTTCATCAAGAATCTTTGGAAGCCCTTTATTTCATTAAAAGTTAATTTTCATTTATAGGATTTTAATCAGTTTTGTTGGGTAAATTATTCTTGGTTATGAGCCCACATCCAATGCCTTTTGGAATATACTCCATGCTCTCTGTTCCTTTATAGTGGTGGTTGCTAGATCATTTGCAGGCATAATTGTGACTCCTCTGAATTTGTTCTTTCTGGTAGCTTCTAGTATTTTTTTTTTGACCTGAAAACTTTGGATTATGTTCATGGGAATTTTCACTTTGAGGTTTTGGGAGGTAACTGATAGATTCCTTCTATTTTTACTTGGTTCTCTGGTTCTGTAAGTTGGACAGTTTTCTTTAAAGATTTCTTAATCTATGATGTCTAGAATCTTTTTCTTTTGGTCATGGCATAATTCCAAACTGCTTTTCAAAATAGTTGTACCATATTACAGTTCCATCAATAACATATTATTGTGCTTATCTTTTATGCCCCTTCAACACTGACATTGCCATTCTTAGATATTAGACTTTTATCAAAGAAATCTTATATAAAAGGTTTCCCATTTAATTGTTTGGATGGATCTAACTTCATTTCTTTTTGTTTATGTAAAACATTTTTAAATTTATATAATCAAACCATTCCATTTAATCTTCTGTGGTGATCTCTAGGAAATGCCATCATTGTGAAAGATAAATGGTCAGAGATTCAAGCTATCAATAACAACATGAAAAATTATCCAAATCATTAATAAAATGAATGAAAATTAAAGCAACCTTGACCCATAAGACATCAGATCCATTAGATTGTCAAAAACGCCAAATATAGAAAATGAACAATCATAGTTTGGTGGAAACCTATAGAGCTTATTTGTTGAATGTTTATCTTGGACACACATTGCCAAAAGAAAATGAATTAGGCCTACAATCAAAAAGGAGGAGGAGAGGGAAATGCATTTCCTTTAAAAAATTTTTTTTAATGCCCCCAGGTTTCTCCCCAAAACAAAAACTCTTTTTTATTCTTCTGGTAATTGTTGTATGGCTATTAGGTATGAGGCATTATAATCACCAAACTAAAACTGAAGATCATTAAAATGTTAATAAAGAAGCACATAGTAGTCACGATAAGGAATATGAGAGTAAAAGTAAGCCAGAAGGGGAGGCTAGGTTGCACAGCAAATAGAGCACTGGCCCTGGAGTCAGGTGGACCTGAGTTCAAATCTGACCTCAGACACTTAACACAAAAAACTAGCCATGTGACCTTGGGCAAGTCACTTCACCCCAACTGTTCTACCTTTCCCCCTCCAAAAAACAAACAAAAAAGTAAACCAGAAATTTATGAGAAAAGAAAACACAGATTGGTCCTATGATTGGAACAAAGTTCCACCCATATGCTCCATTAGTGTCCTCATAATAGCAAGAGAAACTGAAGAAGGCAATGACTTCTGGCTTAGGGTATGATGAAAGTTCCCAGAAGAAGAAGCACCATATGAAACAGCATTGAAATACGCTATCCCATAAAGCAGTGGTTCTCAACCTTCCTAATGCTGTAACCCTTTAATACTTGTATGTGGGCATGTGTGCATGTGGGCAGACTTGCCAGGAGATGGATAGAGGAGCAGTGTCTCGGTTCCTAAGACCATCAGAAATGTGTTTTCCGCTGGTCTTAGACAACCCCTGTGAACCATGTGAGAGGGTCGTTCAACCCCCAAAGGGGTTGTGACCCACAGGTTGAGAACCGCTGCCATAGAGGAAGGTACAAGAAGACAGGATCTGAAGTAAAGGCCACTCTAGGTATCAAAGCCTCTGTGTAGGGGATGGTGCCAAGTTACTCTGTACTCTAGGAGACTGAGACATAGTGGCTCTAATGGAGCTACTTCATGAGATATATAACACATGAATATATAACACATCTGTTGGGTATCTGTGAAGGGGCAAGAAGATTCCTGGGAGTAGGATCTTGTATTCTTCAGAACCTTTGTGTTTTCATTTTGTGCCACTCTTCCCAAGAAATGCACCAATAAAGGGGAAACCATATATTCTGACTGGGGGGAAAGTATGTTTTTGTACTTCTGTCCTTGTGATACCTTCTCAGTAAATTTTCTTCTAGAAAAGCTAGAAATTGTGAAGAAAAGCAATTTGAATGATGAGGAAAAGGATGAGTTGTCTAAACAGAACCATGTTTGTGTAGGGGGAACTTACTAGATGCATAAATCAGGCCGTGGGCAGTGAGACTGCACTGAAGATCCAAGAACACAACATAAGCTCACATCAAAACCCAATTATGCATTCTGTTCCACCATCCCTAGAGACCCTGGCTCTAGGCTATAGAAGTCTACTTGGGTGTTGACAGCCAGAAAGGGCACAGTCTGTCAGTAGCAAAAGCCTTCCAGAGGCTGAAGCTTGGAAGCACCAGTACTTCAAGGCTTTGAACTGTCATTGCTGGGAAAAGTAGGCTCTGAACTGCTTGTGCCAAACCAGAGAACTAAGAAACAAAAGCAGGGAGACAGGTCACCAAGACAGTGAGCACATCGGGGCATGTGCAGTATTCCATTAAGCCTGAGGGAAAGGGCACAATATGTGGCTGGGGCCACTTTTGATCACCCAAAAGTCAGTTGGGGCAGAAACGTAGGTTGTCCCAGTGTTGAAGAAGGCTGAAATGCTATGAGATCTAGCCCTCAAGGAAACCACAATCAGAAGGGAAGAAGTCAGGAAGTGAGTGATAAACGAAAATAATGGGAAGGGAGGGAAGAATGAAATTAAGAAAAATATGAGAAAGAAGAAAACTCAAAGACTTTGAACATAAACAGAAAAATTAACAGGAAAAATAAAGGAAATATAGCCTCACTCCTACAGTGAACAAGTTTAGGTATTTATGAATAAATACTTCAAAATCAAAGAAAATTATCCATCATTTGATGAAGTAGAGGTCACTGTGGAATTTGAGAATGTTAACCATGGCACGTTGTTGAACTGTTGGAAGGTCAACACAAAAGGTATATTGCACTGGGCTGGGAGCAGAGCACAGTTCTGTGTGGGCTGTACCAGGTGCAGATGGGGCCTGAGCTGACCTCGGGACTGAATCACTGAAAGCTGTGGCAATTTCCAGACTTCTCAACCCACAAACACTAAGACAAATGCGAAAAGTCAGTGGGGGACCTCTGTGGGACCTGGGTGAAAGAAGAGCATGCAGTCCAGCCCCAGCCCCAGGATGGTGGCAGTGGTGGCGGTGGCAGCAGCAGTGGCAGCAGCAGTGGCTGCTTCTGGAGCTCTAGGCCCACAGACTGTGGGGATCCTGCGGCTGATACAAAAGCCCAGAAGCCTGGAGCAGTACCCCTATCCCCCCCCCACCACTGGAATCAGAGTCCTGCCTTGATAGGGAGGTAGAAAGTCAAGTATCTGGCTAGGAAGATGAGCAAACAGTGTAAAAAAAGAGTCAGACTATAGAATATTCAAAGAAGATCAGAAGACACAAGCAGAAGAAGACAACAAAGTCAAAGCTCCTACATCAAAAGCCTCCAGTAAAAATGAATTGATCACAGACTGTGGAAGAGCTCAAAAAGATTTTGAAGATCAAGTAAGAGAAATAGAGGAAAAATTGGGAAGAGAAGTGAGAGTGATGAAATAAAATCATGAAAAGTGAGTCAAAAATAGACTAACTCAAATGGCAAAAGAGGTCCAAAAAGCCAATGAGGAGAAGAATGCCTTTAAAAGCAGAATTGGTCATATGGAAAAGGAAGTACAAAAGTTCAATGAAGAAAATAATTCCTTCAAAATTAGAATGGAGCAAATGGAAACTAATAACTTTATGAGAAATCAATATATTATAAAACAGAACCAAAAGAATGAAAAATAGAAGACAATGTGAAATATCTTATTGGAAAAACACTGACTTGGAAAATGGATCCAGGAGAGATAATTAAAAAATTATCGGACTACCTGAAAGCCATGTTCAAAAAAGAGCTTAGACATGATCTTTCAAGAAATCATCAAGGAAAACTGCCCTGATATCTAGAACCAGAGGAAAAAACAGAAATTTTAAGAATTCACTGATTCCCTCTTGAAAAAGATCCCCAAAGGAAAACTCCTAGGAATAATGTAGCCCAAATCCAGAGTTTCTAGGTCAAGGAGAAAATATTGCAAATAGCCAGAAAGAAACAATTTGAGTATTGTGGAAATGCAATCAGAATAACACAAGACCTAGCAGTTTCTACATTAAGGACTTATCTTAAGAATAAGATAAGCTGGAGATAAGAGGAGCTAGGATTAAAATCAAGTATCACCTACCCAGCAAAACAGAGTATAATACTTCAGGGGAAAACATCAATATTCAATGAAATAGAGGACTTTCAAGCATTCTTATTGAAAAGACCAGGGCTCAATAGAAAATTTGACTTTCAAATACAAGACTCAAGAGAAATATGAAAAGAGAAACAGTAAAGAGAAATCATAAAGGACTTATTAAAGTTGATATGTTTACATTCCTACGTGGAAAGATGATATTTATAAGTCATAAGACCTTTCTCAGAATTATAGGGTAGTTGGAGGAAATAGATAGGTAGGTAGGTAAGTAGATAGATAGATGGCATAGGGTAAGTTGAATATGAAGGGATGATATCCAAAAAATAAAATTAAGGGGTGAGAGTGGAATATATTGGGAGGAGAAGGGAGAGATGGAATGGGGGTAAATTATTTCACATAAAAGAGGCAAGAAAAAGAAGGGGAAGTAGGGGAAGGTGAGAGGGAATGAGTGAACCTTACTCATCGGATTTGGCTTAAGGAAGGAATAACATAAACGCTTAATTGGGTATCTTACTCTATAGGAAAGTAACAGGGAAGGGGATAAGAGGTAGGGAATGATAGAAGGGAAGGAAGATTGGGGGAAGGGGTAGTCAGAAGCAAATACTTTTTTTTTGCTTTTTGGAGGGGGAAAGGCATAGCAATTGGGGTTAAGTGACTTGCCCAAAGTCACATAGTAAGTGTTAAGTATCTGAGGCCAGATTTGAACTCAGCCCTCCTGACTCTAGGGCTGGTACTTTATTCACTGTACCACCTAGCAACCCCTGCAAACACTTGAAAAGGGACAGAATCAAAGGAGAAAATAGAATAAGTGGGGGACAGGATGTTTTGCATAACTACACATGTATAACCTATATTAAACTGCTTGGCTTCTCAATGATGGTGGGTGGGGATGGAAGAAGGAAAAGAATTTGTAACTCAAAGTTTTTAAAAAAATGTAAAAAACTGTTTTTACTTGCTACTGGGAAATAAGATATACAGACAATGGGGTAGAGAAATTTATCTTACCTTAAAAGAAAATGAAGGGGGAGTGAATAAGAGGGGAGGTGTGATAGAAGGGAGGGCAGACTGGGGAAGGGGTAATCAGAATGCATGCCATCTTGGGGTGGGAAAATTTGGAACTCAAAATCTTGTGGAAATGAATGTTGAAAACTAAAAATAAATTAATTTTTAAAAGGATACAAATACAAAAAAAAAAGAAAAAATAACGATCAGAAAAGAAAAACTGGAATCTGCAATGGCAAGCTTTACCAAAGAAACAAAAGAGAGAACAACAGATTGGGAATCCAAATACATGGAAGTCAAGGACAACCACAGAAGAAGGACAACACTAAAAGAAAATACGCTGATTCTACAAGCAGAACAAATGAAATAATATATGTGAGAGCTCTCTAAAACTGTAAAACATTAAGCAAATATAGGATCATAGAAAAGAACTAAATGTTAGAGTTCAAGAAAAGGTCTGAGTCAAAGTGATCTTCATTTTGCTATTGTTTAAGGAAGGAAAACATTGACTACATTACTACCTTAAACCTTTGATGGCTTTACTTCTTGACAAAATTAAATGATAACATTTATACACTTCTTACTGCATTTCTCCAAGAGCAGAGCAAGTTATGTTAACAATATTCTCACTCTGAGATGTTAGATCTATCTGAAACTCTGAAATTGTGTGTGTGTGTGTGTGTGTGTGTGTGTGTGTGTGATTCTTTCATATTGCAGTCTAATTCACTTCTCCTGGAAGTACAACAGAACTAGAGATGAAGTTATACTTTTAAATTATTTGGCTGTGACCAGAGGTTTGATAATATGAGATTCTGGAGAGCATCCAGTTCTTTTGGTTGTTGTTGGATTTATATGTTGTTATGACTGGAGAAATTAAACAGAGAAGTCTTGTTTTTCCAGTAAGGAGGAAGAAGTAACCAGTTTACAATGATTTAAATTAAGAGTTTATTTAAAAAAAAAAGTTTATTGAGTTCGCATGGAACAACATGGTTGTAGCAGAATGCAAGCTTCCTGAGGGTCTATTTCATTTTTGGTTTTGTTCCAAGTGTATGTGAGCTAAATATAAAACATCATATCACTTAAAAAAGAGGAAAATAAAAGGAACTTCATACAATTATGGTGAGAGAAAAATTTTTTATTAAAATAGAATAAAAATAACAATAGATGTTAAAAAAGCACTTGTACAAACAAAACCAATGGAGCTATAATTAGAAGAACTTAAATGGGAACAATCTTTGTAGAAAATATCTCTGAGAAAGGTTTGATATTCAAAATAAAAAGGGAATGGACAAAAATAAATAAGAATGAAAGCCAGTAGTCAAAGATTATGACCAGGTAGTTTTCAAAAGAAAAGGGTAAACTATGAAAAAAGACTCCAAATCACTAATAACAGGGATGCAAATCAAAACAACACATGTACATCAGACTGGCAAAGATGACAAAGAGTCAAAGATATAAAATGTTGAACGGGCTATGAAGTGGTTCAAATGTTCTGGAAAACCACATGGAATCCCATGAAAAAACTACATATTCTTTGACTAGTGGTGTAAATAGTAGGCATATATCCCAAAGACAGAGGGAAAGGTTGCATTTATACAGAAATGATTTATAACAGCACTTTATGTAGTAGCAAAGAATCAAAAAGAAAGTAAGTATCTATTATTTGGACAAAACTGCAGTATATGAATGAACTGGAATATGTTTATACCTTAAGAAATGACAGAAATGAAGTATTCAGAAAAACTTAGGAAAACTGGTACAAGAAAAAGTAAGCAGAACTAGGAGACTAATTTGAACAATGAGTTTAATTAACAGAGAGAAAAACAACACTGAAAAACTTTAGAATTTTTGTCAATGCATTGCCTAATCATGATTTTAGGGAACTGATGCCAAAGTATGCTCCATGCCTCTCAAGAGAGGTCAGTCAGTCAATAAACATTTATTAAGGTTCTACTCTGTGCCAGGCGTTATGTTAAATACTGGGGATAAAATGAAAGGTAAAAGACACTCCTTTCTCTTGAGCTCCCAGTCTAAGAAAGGAAGACAACAGGGAAATAATAACTATGTATATACAAGGTATATATACGATAAATTGGAAGAGATATGGTGGAATCGAGGTGTTCCCCCCCCGCCCCCGCAATACATTTTCAGACATGGTCAATGTGTTGATATGTTTTCTTTAGCTCTTCTTATTTGTTTTAAATGTGGATTCTACTGCAATGCTGAGTGTATGTGTGGAAGAAGTAGATGTCAGTGGGGAAATGTCAGAAGAAAAGAGTATAAATAAAATATTATGAAAAAGAAGCTAATTATTGATAAACTATCTGATAAATTACTTTGAGCAAGGGATAAAACATTATGTTCATCAAAAATGCCCAAAGACATATCCTCCATTGCCACAGAGGACTATCGAAGTGGAAGAGGGACTCCATATATAAGACAAAATCCTCTATACATTCTATAACAGATTACATATCTAAACATTACAAGACTTTCTCAATGAGATTTTTAGTAGTTTGAAAGATATGTCTAATAACATGTATAGGAATGACAGAACATATAAAAATACCTATTGTTCAAACTCTGAGAAGTAGCCTGATAACAAGTCCATTTAGTTCGCCTATCAGTGCTTATATCTTGAACAGTACTGTAGATGGGCAGTGAGTTGAACAGGAGAAAGAGAGTGAGCTTGCATTTGGTTTTAATAATAATCTCAAATTTCAGAACCATTTACCTTCTTAATCTCTCCCAGTGTTTGAGATATTGCTTAATACATAGAAGGCAAAATGAATATTTAATTGAGCTCTTGCCTTCAGGGGCAAACAGTAAGTGGTAATCTAGGACTGGAACCATGATATCCTCACTTCTTGGTCCAGGGAAGCATATACAACATTGCTTTTATAATAGCTATAATACTTTCCATTCCAGCTGAAAAAGATACCTAGAAAAATTAAGTACCTTGGACAGATGTTTGATCTGTACTCCAGCTACCAATCCTACAGGTTCAGCCTCCATATATTCACTCTGTGGGATGCTGTCAGAGTCTCTACGTCTCCTAAAAAGAGGTTTTGGGTATCCATACCAGTAGACACGCTAAGATAATGAAAATTGTATTACCAAGATAGGGAGTCAACAAACAACAGAAATGGAGAATTACAATAAATAACATGGCTCTGCTCATTTTGTTGATTAAAATTAATAAAGCATCAGTTGACTCCTAGTTACTGAATTTCTGTAAAAAATGAGGTTAGACTTGTCTCCAAGATGCAAACTTTCAAAAGGTGTCAAAATGAAACATCTTTAAAATTGGAGTCATGGCAAAAAGGAGAAAAAAGCAAGAGTACTGCTATTGTATTGTTGAGTATGACCATGCCTCTATGTAACAAACTAGTAGTATTTCACGTAGGTCAAAGACCATACATTCTTTCAGCTTTGTCAATATCCTTGATGTTGAAGTTTAGGTAATATATTCTCATTTACCTCTTTAGAGAGATGATGGAATTATTTTAAGGGGTTTATTTTCTTATCTTTCAGGGTATTTCTGAAAGTGTTAATAGACCAACACTATTCTTTATATCTGGAACTCTCTTTTAAAGAAAAAAGACTTCATAATCCCAATCTTTTTAAATTTATCATATATTACTAGAAGGGGGATACTTACTCACAGGGTGGTTTGCATGCTATGATCATAGATAATATTTAATAAATTTTTAAATCACATCTGACTATGGAAGTATGGTCTTCTGACCATCTGATTCAATTGCAGACATGTTTAAACTCAATTCATTCGTGGATTAATCTAGGACAGAATCCAGAATCCAGGAGAGAAAAAAATGTCTGATTACAATAAGTTCTGTAGGATTTAGTCTTCAGATCAGGTCAATTATAAGCAGGGACAGGGAGTCTGATGATCACTCTTTTACCAACCAGCAAAAACAAGGCTACTAATAATTTAAGGAACAGCTTCAGAACTCACCTTCAAGAAGAAGTACCATTGTTGAGGCATACCATATTCCCCTGGAAAGACACTTTCCATATACCAAGCTACTAATGCATAGAACAAAGAATCACACAGCATCATTCCCAGAACATGCCCAAAACTTAAGTCATCCTCAATGCTCACTGTATCCATGAGGTTATCCCATCGAACTCCATCTCCTGAAATATATAATAGGAGGCAGTTATTATGTACACCAGCTTAAGCCTAATCAGTTACCTTGAAGCTTCCTGATCAATGAAAAAAAATATGTAGCCCCACCCCCAGATTAATCTCCTTAATGGAACATCAGTAAGTGGTAATTTGTTTTGAAATTTAAATTTCAAAATAGCAGTGGACTGGAGTCACTATTAAACACTAGAATCTGTGCACTGATTTTATAGTGAATGGTAATAATTTACTCTGTGGAAAGGGCCTCAATTAAGAGAAATAAATATGTCACAAGCTTAAGTTGTACCAGCTTTAATAAAGCCTTGTCACCTATTTTACCTATATGCAACAATGTTCCCTTTGCTGTCACCATATTATCAAACTATACAAAAATGAGCAAGTGTTTGACCATGGCAAAGTCAAAACATGGTCAGACCAAAAACTACATTTCAACAAGCCTTGAAGTGAAAATTCAGATTCTAGGTCAATAAATAAGGTCATAAGTTGATTTACAGGGTTAGGTTAGGACTTGAAACCCAAGGAAAAGAAGTTGGAACACAAGAATTTTGTAATACAGATAACTAAAAGTGCACACTGGGACAAATTCATCATCTCTAGCATCCGTTTTTAAAAAATATTCCCTACACTGCTTTCAGTTTCTCCAACTATTAGAATATTGCAGAACCATGGTACAGGCTGTATGTTCATGGAAGAACTAAGAGCAGAAATCACAGTTCAAAACATATTAAAAAATATATGTGTGTTCTGGAAGGAGACATACACAAAGTTTCGAAATGTGTTAGATGATGATGTGTGGTCTTGCTGCTGGAATATAAAAATCTGAAGTTTTAATGTAGGTTTTTTTAAAATCCTGGAAAGAGCTTTTAAACTTTAAAACACTATAGAAATGTGCACAATTATTATTAGATTGGGAGTGGCATAGAGTGTAAACATAGTCAACAGAGATATATTTTGAGCTTTAGGATAGTGAAGGGGGTCATAACTTGGTGCCATAATGCAACTAGGGGCAGGGTAGCTGTTAACATCTTGAGGAGAATTCTGGGAGTTTCTCTTTTGAGGTTCCAAAGTTAATGGCCCCTATCTTTGGGTCAAGGAGAAAGTACATGCATCTTGTCAGAATAAGAGCCTTAAGTCCCAAATCAATGATGCAGTTGAGGTTCCTATGAGAAGAAGAGGGAAGGGAAGGGAGTTTCGGGTTCCTTTGGGGGAAAAATCAAGGTAATGGTAATTGTGGTTGGTCAATATGCTGATAAAAGTTCCTAATTCTTCCAAATTTATTTGCCTTTAAAAATATTGTTATCATTGTTTATGTTGTTCTCCTGGTTCTACTCACTTCACTCTAAACTGAGACGTGGGAAAGAACTTAGCTTAAAAAGGCCAAGGTCTCCCACTGCATCTAGGGCCATCTCCAGTTGTCCTGATCTATCTTGCCATTGGACCCAGATGGCTCTGAAGAAGTGAGGCTGGTGACTTTGCATAGCACCTGCCTCACTTAAATTCAATTCCAAATCCAAAACTTGCAAGTCCAGTCAAGACGTCACCTTCCTGATGTCATTGGTCCAATCAGTTCATATAGGTCTTTCCAGGTTTCTCTCCAACACTGCCCATCATTTCAGTACGTTTATATACTGGAACTTGTTCATGTATTCTCCAATTTACATGCATCCCCCAGTTTCCCCTTCCTTGTTAACTCCAAAAGATCTATATTTTGATATATTCTTAGTCTGTTCTACTCTCTTTCTGCTTCTACTCTCCTTCTAATTCCTCTTCCCTCTTCTCCCCTTTCCCTATTTCCCTGTAGTGTTTCTGCATCCAATTGTGACTATGTCTGCTTCTTCTGACCAGTTAGGAATGAAGTTCAAAAGTGTCAGCCATTCCCCAACTGTCTTCATTTGCATAGATATCTACTTGTACACTATGACTGAGATAATTTTCCCTAACCTTCTTCCCCCCCCCCCACCTTTACTGCCAGTGTATTCTTCTTCCCCTCTATTTCTATTCTTCTATAGTAAGATCAAGACATAATTCCTAGGACTTGTGTAATGAGATGCTGTCCACGATGCTGATGACTGGGTTCAGATGGGACATATATATCAACTCCCCATATTTTAACGTTAGCAGTTTATCCTTGTATAGCCCTTTACGTTCATTCACGTTTACTTTTTTATGCATCCTTTTACTCCCATGTGTGAGCTCAAACATTTCTGCACAGCTCTGCTCTTTTCATTAGGAAGGTTTTGAAGTCCTCTATTTCATTAAAGATCTATTTCTTCCCCTATAGTATTATACTCACTTTTCCTGAGTAAGTTATTCTTGGCTGTAAGCCTATGTCCTTTGCCATCTGGAATAATGTATTCTAAGTTCTCTATTCCCTCATAGTGGTAGTTGCTAAATCATGTGTGATCCTGACTGAGAATCCTTGGTACCTGAATTCTTTCTCTCTGCCTGCTTGCAGTATTCTTTCTTTGACTCTGAAAACTCTGGATTTGGTTATGATGTTTTAATTTCGGACTTTCTTTCATAAGGTTGTTTCTATTTTTACTCTGACCTCTGTTTCTAAGAGATCTGAGCATGTTAAAAAAAAAGATTTAAAATATGCGGTCTGGACTCTATTTTTGTTGTTACACCATTTAGAAAGTACAGTGATCCTTAATGTTTTTCTTGATCTGTTTTCCAGGTCAGTTATTTTTCGTATATGATACCTTAATTTTCTTTTATGTTTTCATTCTTTTACCTTTGTTTAAATATTTGTTGCCTCACAAAATCATTAGCTTTTGTTTAGTCCATTATAATTTTCTTTCTTTTCCAAAATTTCTTCCTTAAGAACTCTCATTTATGAAAACACTGGACTCTATCTCTTGTTTTGTCTCTGAATTTTTGCCCAACTTGTGTTTTCTTTGAGTCACTGCTTCTCTCCTCCTGGGTTTGTGTATTGAACACTCCTGCCACTGTAACTTTTTTTAAAAAATTAATTTAATTTATTTTCTTGCTTACATAATTCATTTCCATGAAATTTTGAGTTACAAATTTTCTCCCCATCTTTCCCCCACCCACCACCCCAAAACAGCCATTCCACTGTATACTGCCACTGTAACTCTTTATAGTGGGATTTTTTTTTCTTCTCATTCTTCTAGTCTACTTCCTGACTTTGGACTTGATGTCAGGCCAAGATTCTGTACACTTTCATCAGGAAAGTATGGGCTTGTCCTCTTGCTGTATTTTCTTAGAATTATGAGTGTTATTCTGAGTAACAAGGATAAGTTGAAGACCTGCAAGTTTCAGTATTTACAAAGTAGTCTGCTCCAGGAAAAACTAAGATTCTGCCCCCTACTTCCCACCTCCTGAACTCCCCATATGATGAGCTTTGCAAGTTCTTGTCCTGCTTTATGGTTTGAACAACAATAGAATGCTGCTTGATTTATCCCATATCAGTTAATAGAAAGCTCTATTGGTTCAGAGAGACAATTATAAGTTTTGGTCAGGAATTCCCGCCCTGAAAATTCTTTTGCAGGCTGGGCTAGAGACTAGAATTGAGACCTCACTGTGCTCCTTGGGCTAAGCCACAAAGCTGCTGTTTGCTTCTGAAAGTCCTCATTTCTTGAACAGGGCCTGGGTTTTCCTACCTAGGAATGTCACTTTTATTCAGTCTGCCTTTAATCTGTGACCCGTAACTGGGGTCAGTAAAGACAATAAGGCTACCAAGTGGCCCCTGTCTCCATTGCCATTTCCTCAGTGTGGGCTCCAGGATGGATATCACTATGGTGCCTCTTCTTGCATGCTATAGTGTTTGGCACATGGCTCCTGACCTGACCTCATCACCAGTGTCTGTAGGCCTCTCTATTGTTCTCTCTCTGATGAGATGGGTGGACTAATGGCTCACTCTGAGCTTCTTTTTTTCTGGATTCTCCCATCAAGATTCAGTCTAATGCATTTTCAAGATTTGTTACGTGGAGGACTTGTGTGGAAGGAAGCTTGCCTGTACTGCTTCCTACAACTTGGGTTGTCTTGGCTCTACTCTTTCCTTCTTTTAAGTTTCTTCTCCACTCTTCTCTTTGATAAACCAATCAATTAATCAACATTTAAACACTCCATAAGCACCAGATCCTTGCTCTTGTCATCTACTGGACTCCATGTCCCATGTTCTCTTCTCTACAGAAATTTAGTTATTGGTTCATAGTTTCTTCTCCACTATTGCATCCACAGGCTTCATCCTTGCTGACTTCATTGTTCATAATGATTTCTTTTCAAAGTTTCTGGCCTCCCAGTTCATCAAATTCCTCAACCACTTGACTCCCAGTTCCTCTCTACTTCGCACCTTGGGAAGGAAGGGTCAAATCTTAGTTCATCATCTAAAACTGTTCTACCTCCATAATTTTAAACTCTGAAATTCCCTGCTCAGATCACAATTTGCTATTTTTCCATCTTTGCCATTTGCTTCACTCTTTCTCTACTAGTTCATCATGGCTTCACTAGTTCATCATCTCTGACGTCACTTTACTTAACTTCTAGAATACATATTCCTTGAAGACAGATACTCTTTTGCTCTATTCTATGTATTCCAAGTAATTACCATAGTGTTTTATGTGCATTAAATACTTAATGGATGCTGAACTGAAATGTTTGTTAGATTCAGTCTTGACCCTACATTCCATTTAGATATTGATATCCACTCTTGACTCTCTTGTCCCCTTGTCCTTTCAATTGTATGTGTCTGACAATTTTCAACTCTGGATCACTTCCATGGATTACTATATTTGACTGTGTCTGATAAATTCATTATTATAAAGATTTGTGCCTGTAGGCATGGTGCCAGTGCTTTCTTTTGAATTATTTCCCTAGAAAGCTATGTATGACTCTGTAATATGTTGAGGAGACAGACTTAGGATTGGAGGACTATGTGTGTGTGGAGTTATCTGGGGAGAGAAGAAAAAGGAAATGGTAGCCATGAACTAAGATCCAATGATCATTTGTTTCCTGCCATAAAGAGAAATAACAATGTTCTCTATACTATTTCCCAGTAATTGACCCATCACCTTGACATAATTGAGTTGATGAAGCTCTGCTCCTACTATGCTATACTGAGAGAGAAGTTAACATGAAGTTTAAACAAGCACACCTTGGGACACCTGCAAGGTGGTAGTAACAATATACTCTTCCCTAGATAGTACATATGATGGAATATATTGTGTTCAGATTTTGGCACATTTAAGGAAGAACTCAGTTTATAAACTAAGAAATGTCTAAAGAAGGGCAATCAATCAAAGTCTTGAGAGGCTTGGAGTTTATATGTAGCTAGGCTAAAGAAAATGGAAATTTTAGATTAGAGAAGAGAAGGGGTAGTAATGCTTATGATAATTATCTTTAAGTATTTGAAAGTGTAATCAAATGGAAAAGGAATCAACTAGTAATTTGCCCCAGATAGCAGGTCTAGGAACAAGAGGTGGAATTAGCAAAGAAGTACACTGAAGTTTTAAGGTATGGACAAATTTCCTGATAATGAGAACTGTCAAAAAGCAGAATGAGCCTTAAGAGAGAATGACCTTCACAAGCAAAAGTGGGATGATAATTTTGGAGGTAAATTTTAGAAAGGAAGCTTATTCAGGTATGTGATGGATCAGATAATCTTTGAGATCCCTTCTACCTCTGAGATTCTGTAACTCCATATTTGAAGGAATATACTGGGTTTGAATATATGGTGGAAAAATAATCTCCAGAACCTGCAAAGTAGGAAGAAATCCTAGAATCATTAATTTCTCATTGCTTTATAGAAATTCATTCATTTATCCTGTGATTGACTTTATTATAGATGGACAGTTCTTATCAGTGGCTATTCTAAATCACATTTTCTTTCTTCATGCCCTCAGATCCAATTCCACTTCTATCCTCAGCAAATGACCTTGCCTCCTACTTTATAGAGACAACTGAGGCCATCAGTCACGAGCTCTTGTGTCTCTTTTACTCTCTACTCCAAAACTTTTTTGTAACTTCACATGTCCTATCTTCCTTGAATCTTTTGCCATACCAAGGGATCTCATCCCTTATGTCCTTCAGGAGTTCGCCCTAATGATTCTCTTATTCTCAATTTCTCCATAACGGGCTCCTTCCCTGCTGTCTTCAAATATGCTTATATTACTCCCCTACCTTTGAAAATATCTTCATCGACCCCAGACCCTCCTATATCCTATTATCTCTCTTCCCTGTCACAGGTAATCTTTTAGAAAATATTCTGTATCCATTCTTTCTACTTATCATGTACTTCTCAATCCTTTGTAGTCTGGTTTCTGACCACACTATTCTACCGAAAATTTTGTCTCAATTTTTAACACTATTGCTGAAATCAACAAACATTTTTCTTTTCTTATCCTCTGTCTATCTCTTTTAAAAACATCTTTAATGATCCTGTTTTCTCATGGTATTCCACCTCACTTATTTATACCTTCTTGATTTCCATTGGTTCAGTCTCCTTCCATTTGTAAGCACGGGTGACCCCAGAGCTTCAGTTCTGAGCCCTCTTCCCTTTTCTCAACACTTGAGCTCCACTACTCCTGTCTACTCTTCTGGGTTCAAATATCATTTATGTTCCCAAATCTACATATCAAGCCCTAATACCTTCCCTGGCCTCCAGTTCCATATCTCTAACTTGGTATCAACTGCATCTTAAAGTCAATCTATCCACAAATTAACTCATTATATTCCTCTTTAATCTCCCCCTATAGCTTACTTCTCCTTCCAATTTACCTCTTTCAACCAAGTCATATTGGTTCTACATTCACATCTGTCATTATCATCTCTCCATTCACACAGACTTTATCCTAGTTCAAGTTTTTATTACCACTTACCTGGAGCACTGTAATAGCATGCTAGTTGGTCTCTTAGCTCCCATTCATTCCCTTTCTAATTCATACTACAACTAGCTAGCAAAACAGTCTTCCTAAGACCTATCTAACCATGTCATTCAACTGCTCAAAAACCGTCTGGCTCACTACTGATAAAATACAAATTCTATAACCTGACATTTAAGTCTTCTGGCTCTAATCTAATTCTAGCACATTATTCTTTTTTAATACTGTTTCAGCCAAATCATACTACTAGCTGTTCCCCTACCTCAAAATGTGACGTTCTGCCTTTTTGCATTTAACATGAGCAATCCCACAAAACAGGAATGCACTCTATACTTATCCATGTCCATGAGAATTCTTATCTTCCTTTATGCCTCAGTTCAGATGCCAATTCTTCTATAATGTGTTCCCTGATACCCCCAGCTAAAAGCGTTCCCTCTTTCTATGACACTGTCTAGTACTTCCTTTCTCCTTTCACTCTTTATCTTACCTATTTATATATAATAACTCTTTTATGGAATCTAAACTTCCTGAAAGCAGGTTTTCCTCCTTCTTTTTATCACTAGCACCTAACATACTACCTTGCACATGATCTGTGTCTTTTAAATTTAATCTGGCGAACTGAATTTTGGTGCAATATTCAATCATGTTTACTAATGTTTACTTAAGAAATTTCCTGCGTGTCCTTTAGGAATGTAAAGAAACTGAAAGAGATTTCAACATTTGTAAACCTAGTTCTTACAGTTATTTAGAAGGACATAAGCACATGCTTATCACAAACTTTTTGAAATTTTCAGTTTCCTTTGTTATCTGATTATTATTATTAACACATGAATATGCTGGAGGCATAAGAGATAAATTACATAAAGGTCTTCGTAAATCCTTAAAGTGCCAAATGTGAGCAATTATTTATAACGTTTTATTATCATAAACTTCTATGGACCCTCATTCTCTTTAAGTACAATGCTTGGAACACAGCAAGAATTTGATAAGAGCTTTTTTATCCATGGATATTCCTTCAAATAGCATAGGTCACAGCCTTATGCTTTTTCCTTCCCAATTTTAGCTCATTTTCATGTAAAAAAGCTCCTTGGAGTATGTCTCCAACATACTATAGCCTTTCTTCTCTGCTTTTTAAACATTTATTAGGTACCAGTGTAGCACTTCATTTATTAATTCTGAATCTTGATAAATTACTGGCCCACATTCTTTTTTTCTTTGTGCTTTTTGGAGAAGGGAAGGTAGGGCAATTGGGGTTAAGTGACTCGCCCAAGGTCACATGACTAGTTTTGTGTTAAGTGTCTGAGGCTGGATTTGAGCTCAGGTCCTTCTGACTCCAGGGCCAGTGCTCTACTCACTGCACCATCTAGCCACCCCCCACATTCTTTTCTAATCCTTCTTCTTTGGATAACATGAAAGAATTCTACTTTTAAACACCAACCTGCACTATCTTTTGGGTATCATGCAATATTAATTCTTTGGATATTGTGGCATTGCATGAATTGCATCCATATATAGAGAACTGACTCAAATTTATAAGGATACAAGTCATTCCTCAATTCATAAATGGTCCAACGATATGAACAGGCAGTTTTCAGAGGAAGGAATTAAAGATATTTATAATCATATGAAAAAAATGTGAGAAATCACGATTGTTCAGAGAAATGCAAATCAAAAAAACTCTTAGGTACCATATCTCACCGGCCAGATTGGGTAACATAACAAAACAGGAAAATGGTAAATGCTGGAGAAGATGTGGGAAAAGTGGAACCTTAATGCATTGCTGGTAGAGTTGTGAACTGACCCAACCATTCTGGAGAGCAATTTAGAATTATGCCCAAAGGGTTATAAAAATGTGCATACCCTTTGACCCGGCAATAGGGTCTCAGCCTGTATCCTAAAAAGATCATACAAGTGGGAGGAGGACCCAGATGTAAAAAAATATTTATAGCAACTCTTTTTGTGGTGGCAAAGGATTAGAAATCAAGGGGATGCCCTTCAATTGGAGAATAGCTAAACAAGTTGTGGTATATGAATGTCATGGAATACTATTGTGCTATAAGAAATGAGGAGCAGACAGACTTCACAATACCCTGGAGAGACCTATATAAACTGATGCTGAGCGAGGGGAGCAGAACCAGGAGAACACTGTAAACAATTATAGACACATTGTATCTGTGATGACTAACTTTGATAGACTGGGCTCTTCTTAGTAATACAAGGTTATAAGACAACTCCAAAAGACTCATTCATGATGGAAAAGTTATCATTTTTCCATGTAGGAATATATAAATAGTTCAACATTAATAAGTTCATTATGATTTCTTTTTCCTGTTTACCTTCCCATGCTTCTCGTATTTGCAAGTCAAATTTTCTGTTCAGCTCTTTTTTTTCCCCCAAGAATGCTTGAAAATCCTCTATTTCATTGAATGATCATATTTTTCCCTGAACCATTATACTCAATTTTGCTGGA
The DNA here is from genome assembly GCA_028646575.1 of Pseudocheirus occidentalis. Lineage (NCBI taxonomy): Eukaryota > Metazoa > Chordata > Mammalia > Diprotodontia > Pseudocheiridae > Pseudocheirus > Pseudocheirus occidentalis. The sequence goes on from CM053594.1 coordinate 331,214,420, forward strand.
TAGGTGGTTCTTGGTTTTAGTCCTAGCTCCTTTTATCTCTGGAATATCATATTCCAAGCCCTTCATCTCTTAATGTAGAAGGTGATAGTTCTTGTGTTATCCTGATTGTGTTTCCACAATACTAAAATTGTTTCTTCCTGACTGCTTGCAGCATTTTCTCCTTGACTTGGGAACTCTGGAACTTGGCTATAATATTCCTAGGAATTTTCTTTTTGGGATCTTTTTCAAGAGGCAATCAGTGAATTCCTTCAATTTCTATTTTACCCTCTGGTTCCAGAATATCAGGGCAATTTTGCTTGATAATTTCTAGAAAAATGGTGTCTAGGCTATTTTTTAAATCATGGCTTTCGGGTAGTCCAATACTTTTTAAATGATCTCTCCTGGATCTATTTTCCAGGTCAGTGGTTTTTCCAATGAGATATTTCACATTGCCTTTTATTTTTTCATTTGTTTGGATCTATTTAGATCTATTGGATCTGATTTCTCATAAAGTCATTACCTTCCATTTGCTCCAATCTAATTTTGAAGGCGTTATTCTCTTCAGTGTTTCCATCTGGCAAATTCGACTTTTTAAGGCATTCTTCTCCTGATCAGCTTTTTGGGTCTCTTTTGCAATTTGAGTTAGTCTATTTTTTAAGGAGTTATTTTCTTCAGTCAGGTTGTTAACTCTCTTTTCATGATTATCTTGCATCATTCTCATTTCTCTTTCCAATTTTTCTTCCACTTCACTTACTAGGTTTTCAAAATCCTTCTTGAGCTCCTCCATGGCCTGTAACCAGTTCATATTTTTATTGGGAGCTTTTGATGCAGGAGTTCTGACTGTGTTGTCTTCCTTCCATTCCATGCTTTGATTCTTTTTGTCCCCAAAAAAGGAATCTTTGGTAGGATTGCGTTTCCTCTGATTGCTCATGTTGCCAAGTCAATTACTTGACTTTTGAACTCTTTGCCATGGTAGAACTATGCTTTCAGAATGGAGATGGCTTTGTCCCAAATCACTGGGGTTTTTACAGCTGCCAGAGCAATTAGGAGGGCACCCTCTCTGCAGCCCCAACAGGCTCTGGCACCTGGCCATACACCCCCCAGATCTCTACCCAAGACCATGATCCAGATCCAAGCAGGTTAAAGCAAGAGCATTTACCCTCTCAATGGTCACTTGGTCCCCATATAATAATCTGCAGGCCAGAAACTCCTGAGGCAGCCACATGGCACAGCCACCATGCCTCCACCCCTTCTCACCTAGGGCACAGGGGCCAGACAGCACTCTTCTGTCCACCCCTCTTCCAAAAGAGTTCCACACTGACATTTTACTTTGTATTTGGCATTTATGGGTTGAGAAGTCTGGAAACCACCACAGCTGCTGGTGCTTCACTCCCTTGAAGTCTGCTCTGGCTGCTGCTGGTTGGGGCTGCCCTGGCACCAAAACTGGATGGTTCATATGCAGGGATGGGCTGGGTTCCTAGCTTGGTGCAATAGTCCCTTCCTGTTTGCCTGCCTGGCTGCCTTCTGTAGGAGATTTGTTTCTCTCTGTCACTTTGTGGGTTCTGTAGCTCTAAAATTTGTTTAGAGCAATGTTATACATGTATTGGAGGAGGTGGAAGCAGGAGCCACTTGGAAGTCTTGTTTCTACTCTGCCATCTTGGCTCCACCCCCACAATAGGCATTTTATATCCAATTTGTTTTTTTCTTTTATGTTTTATTCAGCAGACTATAGAACTGCTGAAAGAAGCCTACAGCTTAATGAAATTGGCAAAATATCACCCACAAATAGAGCACTCTGAGAAGGGATCCTCAAGCTTCATTACATTGCTAAAGGTTCTTGTTAACAACTTTTATTTATTGGTTAGCACATATTCTTTTAAATTCTTGAATAAATCCAGGATGTATAAGAGAGTGGAAGTAGTATACATTTGTTCCAGGAAAGACTATTTCCTACTAGGTCTGATTAGGTTAAATTTTCACGAAATTTAAGGAGAATATCATACTAGAAGATTTAAGATTCATATTAGCTGTAAATGTGATTTCTGAACGACACTCATTACCCCAACCCAATGCCTTGTGCAAAAATACTGAATAAATATTTATTAAACAAAAATGATTCTCACTACCCTACTTAAACAAATGCCAGAGAAAGGCCACAAAGGAGCTAATATCAACTCTAAAGCTGTAGAAGATTTTGATTGTGATCAAAGAATAAGATAAATCTCCACAAGGGAAAGAAGTGTTCAGTGAGCTTTGGAGTGTGGTTTTATTTTCCTTTTTTCGTCCCCCATTCCCTCAGCTATTTTACTAAAATTAACTATTTTCTAGGAACAGAATTCAGGATGTAGAACTTTGTTTTGCTGTAATATAACAGTTTCTTTTATTCTTGAGTTTTTGATTCTTCTCACATGTGGCGATTTCTTAAATTTAGCAGCTCATTTATACCAAAAATGTAAAAATCATTCAAAACAAAATAAAGTTAGAAAATTTGCAAATTCCTTCTGAATACTATACTAAGCATAATTAATATTGTGGTAAAAGCAAGTCACGCAAAAACATGTGTGTGCTCCTAAACTAACCAAATGCCTCTAAGTCTATAAAAGATAGTAAACACTAAATTTCTAAGAGAACAGCCAAGATAGTAGAGGAAGATGTAGTGCAGTCTAGTTTCCTGCCTTTCTCTTTAACCATTACTCATAGTAAGAAGAGTGCCAGTGATTTGGAAATCTAAGGAGAAATTACAGTGGATTAATATTCTAGAACAAGATCACAAATCTGACTTACAAAACAAATCATTAAGGGAGGAACTATGGAGCAGAGGTGGGCTAGGATTATGGGCCCAGACCTCAGAAACAGAACAGAGACTCTGGACCATTTGATCCAGAGAGGGCATTTTTAGCCTCCCTCTTCCCCTCTAAACACCTTCTTACCTCCTCACAAATAGGAATAATCAGGCAGCACTGTTGTTTTGAACCTAAAGATCCTTCCATCTAATTGACAGGGGTTGGGGTGAGCCAGTCTATTGGATATATTGCTTAAGTCCACACCAGGGTCTGGAGCTCAGAAGACCCAAGAGGGCAGTGATCAGACCATGCCTTTCCTAAGATCACAAATACTACAATTAAACTTTATAGTTTTCTGGTCTAAGGTATGCCTGTGGTCTTTGAAGAATACAGCAAGAAATACCCTGAGAATGTAATGCCTGAAGAAAGGCATATATGTCTTTAAGGAAGTAGCCCATTCTTCTTTGGAGATATCACTTTTTAGTTCATGGATCACTGTAGTGACTCTCAGCCACAAGTAGCCCAAACAGGATCTGAAGAGCATTGTAATGAAAACATTATTGTTGGTGAAGGCGGCAAATGCTGTTCTATGCTTGCAGGATTTTCCCATCTTTTTGTATATGCAGTGAATAAAAAACCATTCAACCTCAAAAGAAAATTTTTTTAAAGTCAAGATTTTATTGCAGTGGAAAATGGAGTAGCTCTTTAGCTGGGCCCAACAACCCCACCCTTGTCATGGTCTTGGATGTGTGTGGGACAACAAGACATCAAATAAGACAGATAAGGACCATATAAAGTCAAAACAGTCGCACCGTAAGTGCACAGCACCTGGCTCTTACACAAAGTACCAATCTTTGGAATAATGCTGGAAGAATAAACAAAAACATGAAGAGCTATTATGATGCCAGGAATGCTGAAGACACAAATCCTCAAGAGAATAACTCTCAAGCACATCATCTATTTCTCAACTGTGCATGAAACCTTAAAAAAAAAAACTAAACAAGGGGGCAGCGAGGTGGTGCAGTCAATAAAGAACCAGCCCTGGAGTCAGGAGGACCTGAGTTCAAATCCAGCCTCAGACACTTAACACACACTCACAAAAACTAGCCGTGTGACCTTGGGAAAGTCAATTAACCCCAACTGTCCTCCAAAACCCCCCCAAAAACCCAAAACTAAACAAGCATTAGGGCATAAAACCTCAAAAACAAAGGCAGAAAAGTTTAAAATATTAAAAATATCCTTTATTGATCATAGTGTGATCAAAATTATATTCACTAAAAGATCATGGAAAAAAGGATTAAAAAGTAATTGGAGATTAACTAAATTCTAAAGAATTGGTGGGTCAAAAACAAATTAAAGAAACAATTGATAATTTCCATATAGAGAATTACAATAATACAGACAATATATCAAAATTTTGGAGTTATAACCAAAGTAGTTCTACAAGGAAAATTTCTATCTCTAAGTATTTTCATTAGTAAAAGAGAGATCAATGACTTGGGCATGAAACTAAAAAAAAATTCCTAGAAAACCAACAACTTAAAATCCCCCATTCAAACACCAAAATAGAAATCCTTAAAATCAAATAGAAGACTGATAAAATTAAAAGTAAAAAAGAAATTATCTAATAGCTATAACTAGGAGCTGGTTTTTTTTAAAGGAACTGCCTCCCCCAGAAATCATAGCAAATATGATTTTGAAAAAAGGAAAACCGGCTTATAAATGTAAAAATGAAAAAGGAGAATTCACAAGTAAAGAATAAAGGATATTATCAGGAACTATTTTTTCTAACTACATGTCAATAAAATTGGTAATTTAAATGAAGAATATTTACAAAAATGTAAACTAAAAGAACAGGAAACAGAGAATTTAAACAACTCCATCTCAGAAAAAGAAATTGGACAAGACATAAATGTATTTCCAAAGAGGGGAGGGAAAAATGGAGACCAAGTGGATTTACAAGCATAATCCATCAAACATTCAAATAACAATTCCATTATTGTTCAAATTGTCTACAGAAAGATCAAAAGAGGGAATGGATCCTAACCAAATTCCTCTGACAATACAAATGTGATCTTGATATCTAAATCAGGGAGATTTGAAACAGAAGAAAAAAATGGAACCCAACATCCTTAATTAATGTTGATGCAAAAATTTTGAAAGAAATATTAGGAAAAAGGCTATCCAGCAACAGATTAAAAAAAGATATGTTACCAGGTTGAATGCATGGCAAGAATGCAGAATTGGTTTCAATTTAGGCCTAGCTCTGGAAAAGCTAAATAGAAAGCCTATCTGGCAGAACGCAGAGGGATTTCATGGGCAGTGTCTAAGATTCCCGCAGGAGGAAATGGAGATAATGACCATAATGGAAGCAGCATGGCGATTTTGGGTAAAGCCACACCCAAATTTCACTTCATTCTTTCCAATGAGTACACTTTTCTCTTTTCACTTCCCTTCCCATTCTGAAACCATGAATCACAATCAAATCAACTAACATTTTATGGAAACCTGGGTCTCCCTGGCATCCCCCAATGATGTAACTTCCCTGGCTATCCCTTCCAGTACTTGCTGCACCTTCACTAACTCTTCTTAGCTCACTGGCTGAGGTGGGGGAATTGAAACTCTTCTTGCTCCTCATTGCCGCTTCCAGGTTCTTTCTCTACCTCCATCAGTCAGCAGCCTCTCTTCCTTTGAGATCCATGTTTTTCATATCTACCACCCAATCAAGATCCTGGTAACCTTGTCTAAATACCCCCAGGTCACTCTCCTTCCTTCTACTACTCCCTCCTGGTTGAACTCCTACCTGACCAATTCTTCTCTGTCTCCTTTGCTGAATCCTCTTTCAAATCATGCTCTCTAATTGTAGGTGGCCCTTAGGGTTCTCTTCTAGGTCCTCTTCTCTTCTCTCTACATACTACTTCACTAGATAACCTTATCAACTCCCACGGATTTAGTTATCATATTCATGTTGATGATTCTCAACCTTCAATCTTGCAACTCAGATATCTTGAATTGTCAGTCCAGTAGGCATCTTAAACTCAATATATCCAAAACAGAACTCATTATCTTTTCCTCTAAACCCTCCCCTCCCCTTATCTTCCCTACTATTGCAGAAGGCCAAACAATACTCCTAGTCCTTCAGGCTTGCAATTTAGGAGTCATATTGGACCTGGCTATCTCCCCCCTCCCCCCACATCCAATCTGTTGTCAATGTTTGTCAATTTCATCCTTGTAGTACATCTCCAATCTGTCTCTTCTCTCACACTGCCACCATACTAGTGTAAGCCTTCATCATCTCACACCTGTAATAGCCTGCTGTTGAGTCTGCCTGCCTCAACTCCACCCCTGCCCCAACTCAAATTCATCCTCTATTCAGTCACTAAAATGATTTTCTCTAGAGATTTGATCATGTCACTTCCCCTACTCAATTAATTCCAGTGGCTCCTTCCAGGATCAAATACAAGATACTGTTTGGTATTCAAAGCCTTTAATAACCTGCCACTCTCTCCCCAGCCGCACTTTTCCAGTATTTGTTTTATACCTCACTCCCCAACAGATACTCTGTGATTCAGTGATACTGGTCTCCTGGTTGTTCCATGAAGAAAGGTACTGTGTCTCTAAGCTCCAGGAATTTTCTTTGGTTGCCTCCCATGGCTAGAATGCTCTCCCTCCTTTTCCAGGCTGCTGACCTCCGTGGCTTCCTTTAAGACGCAAATAAAATCCCATCTTTTACTTGAAGCTTTCCCCACTCTCTCTTAATCTTCAGTGCATTCTTCTGTTAATCATCTCCTATTTAGCCTATATATATCACTTGCATTATATAGTGTTTGCAGGTTGTTTTCCTCAATGATTATAAGCTCATTGAGGGCAGGCATTATCTTTTGCCTTCTTTTGTATTTCAGCAATTAGCACAGGGCTGTGCACATAGTAGGCACTTAATATCTGTTTATCTATCTAATCAATCTATTCTATGGCCCCATTAACCATCCCTATAACTTTCTAGACCAAAGTGCCTTCTATGGTCAACACTCCCCTATGTATGTTGCTTTGCATATTAGACTATAAGCTTCTTGAGGACAGGGACTGCCTTTGTTTTGTATTTGTATTTGTATCCCCAGTGCTGAGTTTAGTGGTTGGTATCATGCTTAGTAAGCACTTAATAAATGACTTATTCATTCACTTACATATTTCACATTCCATTTGTGCTGGGCTGGGAGGTCAGGGGAAGGCTAAGTCTGTCATGTATGAGAGCAAAGAATAAATGATGGATAGTGTTCATGTTCTGCTGGTATCTGTACTATGCCTAGAAATATAAAAGAAGACTCCCTACATGCTGGCTGGAATAGCTGTGGAGAATTTGCAGGAAGACATGAACAGGATTCATATCATAGGATGAGAGGTCATGAATGAGCAGGATATTGTTATAGGATCTGTTAAATAAGTATAGGATCTGTTAAAATAAATTATTTGTACAAATCCCATATATCTCTCTTAACTCTATATATTCCATGAGGTCAGGGTCTGGGTCTCCCTCTGATCTTTGTAGTATCCTTAGTAGTTAGCACAACATTCAAATTAAAAACAAGATTTAGAGCTAAGATGGACCTCAGTGATCTAGTTCCACTCTCGTTTTAAAATTTATAAAGCTTACTTTACAGATGAGGAACTGAGACAAACAAGGTTAAGTAACTTGCCCAGAGTCACATAGCTAGAGAGTGTCTGAAGATGGATTTGAACTCAGGTCTTCCTGACTCCAGGATCAGCCTTTTATCCACTGTACTACCTTACTGCCTCTGTGCAGGATGTGAGCCATGAGATTGCTAACAAAACATTGGTCAATTGGACCCTGGTGATATCACTGATTGAGTAAGTACCCTGACCAATGTGATATAAGTGGTCCTATGAATCTAAAAAACAGTGTGAAGAAGGAAGGATAAACTTTCAAGATGACCCTGTTTGACATTGTAGCTATAGTCAATTTAACAAAGACACAAGCAGAGTGAGTAGCACTCATTGATATTCTGGTGTCACAAAATGGAAAGATACATTGGAATGAGTCAGAAATATCAAAAATCTACTTTCAGAAATGCTTTTTGTAGATAGCACTGGCCAGTAAAGCAACCAAACCTTGAGTTCACATAAAATGGAGTGAATATCTGAATGCTTTTATAATAGAACAGTACTACTTCTCAACAAATTTGGAAATAAATCTTACTAGTTATAGGCAAAGACTTCCTATTGCTTTTTGTCAATGCTCAGCTCCAAGTTACAGTGTACAGCAGATCAATATAGGGCAATCATAAGAAATAGCTCCCTTCCTAAGATCAGATTAGATGAAATAAAACTGAAAATTGAGGAGTGACTTAAAATTGAAGAGAGAAAAACTGAAGAACGTGAAGGCATTGTAAATATACACTTAAATTCCAAAAATACAAACCAATAATGAAATAGATGGCAAGAATATTGGTGATGTCTCAAATTATTTTGCAAAGGAGGCTGACATATTTAGAGTAGAATTTTTAAAAGTCCTTTATAAGCATGATGACAAGAATCTAACTGGCTAACCATTCCAAAATAGAGTCTAGAGAAAGCCTGTCTATTATGAATGAATGAATTCTTTCACAATGAATTTGACAGAGTGTAAAAATATTTCAGGACAGATAACAGTATATGTTATAGCATGTATATAGTTGTTGTCTTAGTAAGGATCAGAGAAGGAAAGGTGGAATTAACTAGGGATCCTTTCAAGTACAGGTATCAAATATCACTATGGCAGAAGCAACTTGAATAAAACAGCTCAAGAACTGCATAAAGATATTGGGATATTACACCAACAGCTAGACAGTACGTGCAAGAAACTTTGAACACTGCATCATCTGATTAAAGAAAACAAACAAAAACAAATATGCAGAATGGAATTTGGAAAGCAAAGATTCTTGATACACTTATCAACATTTAAAGCTAAATTCAGAAGGATAAGGTGATATAAGGAAGCATAATATATAAATCACAAGATGAATAATTCAATAGCAATACAAGAGAGGCTAGAGAAGAAACAAAATTAATGAAGTAAGACAACCTTGTAAGCAGAGTATGGGAAATTTCTGGTCAGCTGTACTGTCACAAAAAAAATCCAACACAATGAAAAGCCAACATGGATCAAATGTGAAACAGAAAGTGAACATAATGAATGACAGAAGTCATTTCAAGGCAAGATATTGAATCTCGAGTCTCTATAAAACTATAAAGTTCATATATGATCAATCATTATTGGTTTATATGCTTTACAATGGCCCATAAATTTGCCAGGTTCCTATCAAATGTGAGCCTGATTTCATTTTTCTTATTAGGAGACATAACATATCTATTACCAGTTATTCCTCTAGGCCAGTTACACACACACACACACACACACACACACACACACACACACCCCTCTATATACACACATATCTATCATTCATACAAAACATTCATTGCTAACATAACTAAAAAAATCTCCCAAAGATTTACAAGAAAATACAAAAAAAGAGGTTTTACTGGATTTGTTTCATATACTAGAAGACAGTCTATCTCAGACATAACCTATTAAACTTCTAAGATACAAGAGTGGAATTGAAAGTTGCACCATGAGAGAGGTGTCCTGTCTATGTTGATTTAATTAACATCAACAAAGAAAGATTAAATAAATGGCTGGGTTATGGAAATTTAACTTAATTATCAAAATGGAAGGGTTCAATACTACATAAAGGTTATCTTTAAGGAATCCATACTTATTATTGCACATTATGCAGTGAAGACACCATAATACATCCCCAAGTTTTGACAGTAAAGCCATCGCTATCATAGTGTTATCACAATGCAGTCAAAGGCAGTCAAAATAACTGGATCCATGTTTTCTTTTCTTTTTAAAAAATTTTTTTTCCCAATCCATGTTTTCTCTAGAAACTTCTCTGAACAATCAAACCTCTTTTCATTAGCTGGTTGGTCTCTGGAGTATAAGCTTCTGGGATGTAGGCCTGAGTACCCGTCTATCTTTGAGCAAGTCTGTGAAGCCAATAATACCTCAAAGTCCATATGGTCCTAAAGACTATAGTCTCATAGTTACCCTGATTTTATCTGGTCCCCTGACAATGAGATGCCTAAAATTCAGCATTTCTTACTCCTATAATCAGAATACTGATAATTCCAGTTATTTCATCTGTGTGCTATCACTAACACAGATCTTCTTGTGTATATGTTGCTTTAAAGCCAGTACTTTGGAAGGCCAAAAAATTCCTTTTTTGTTTTTTGCTTTTTGGAGGGCAAGTGGAGTTAAGTGACTTGCTCAAGGTCACACAGCTAGTAAGTGTTAAGTGTCTAAGGCCAGATTTGAACTCAGGTGCTTCTGACTCCAGGTCTGGTGCATTGTACCACCTAGCTGTCCCAGGCCAAAGAATTCTTTAAAATATACATATTTCCTTTCCAGAGCTTTGGGGTCAGTTGGGTTTTTGTCTTTTCATATAGCATTTGTGGAATAATACTGAGACAGAGAAAGTTGGTGTTGAAGGTGTCACTTCTCCAGAGGGGAAGGTAACAACAAAAGGCTTTTTACTAAATTTAAAAGAAAAACAAAAAAAAAAACCCCAAATTATTTCACTGTTAATATCATGGAAATTAAGGTGATTTTTCTTGGACTACTCCAAATCTTCCTTTATCTTGGTTACATGCAAAGCATAGTATCCTTTAGACACACTTGAGTTACCATGGGCCTCTGTATAGCTTCTGGATTTCTATAGCTAACTGTCACCAACTACATATGATCTCCAATTGCAAGCTGCTTATTTATGAATTTTAGAGATGTTGACGAGATCTTTATGGGGCCTCTTGCTGATGTCAACATAAGACATTATGTTATCATAATGCTTCTTTCTGTAAGTTATTTTAATTTGCTCCAGAGCATAAACTTTAAAACTGTCAAGTTTAATAAGCATGTGGGTCTTAGCAAGAACAAGAAATTTGTCCTTGTCAGATGTTCCCATTTTTCTGTTTTAGTACAAAACAGACTATTTTATCTATGCTCTTAGATATCTCTAGATGTTATAATAAAGTCTATCTCACTTTTGGTCTTATTAGTGGGGACCATCGTAAAGAAAAAAAGCAGGTAAGAAGAAGGGTAGCATGTACAGAGCCACACTCTAGATTCATTCCTTTTTAAGGCTTTCTACAGGCCTAACAGAGGCCTACAGTCCAGATCTATCAGTCCTTTTCCCCCCTAGTCACCTGTAGTGAGATTCTTCCAAACTACATGCAATCTGGTAGGCTGACTTTCCAGATTGAGGTTTCCAGCAATACTCCTGAGGGACTGAGAAGTGTCTTTAATATTATCTACTCGAGCCATCTAATTTTTAAAAAGGGATATTTATTGAGAGGATATAGTCATAACAGAAATATAAATGTTTTACCCAATCTACTGTTATCTCAGTCCCATGGGGAAAGTGAGCTTGTACTTAAAGAAATTTCTACAAAGCATTTGCTCACCAGGTTTTCTTCTGAATGCTATTCATGGATAAGTCACTCCAGAAAAGAGTCTCAGATGCTAGGTTGAATCACTGCTGAGCTGGGTCCCCTAGATCATTCTTCAGGGCACGGTTTTATAGGCTGCTCTTCAGGACCTTGGTGGCACTTTCATTGGATCTCTAGTCCTCAGACCATTTGAATTTCACAAGATTGTAACCCAGTTTAGGGGTCAGCCCATGGGCTATACACCTGTTTTTGTATGGTTCAGTTAGCTAAGTAAGAGTAGTTTTCACATTTTTATACACAAGTTTATTTATAAATGTAAAAAACATTCTTAGTTAGCTCCTGGATCATATAAAACAGTTAGCAGCAGGATCCAGCCCTTGGGACACAGTGTGGTGACCTATAGGCCTTAGTCTAATACTCCTTCACCTAACAGAAGGAAAGAACAAATGCAAAGGCGCAAATAACAGAGGACCACACTTAAAAGACACATGTCAGCCTAGTGAGTGGGAGTTTTCAGCAGGCAGTTAATGACACCATTCTGGTATGACCTCTCTCTTATTAAGAGCACTGAGCTCTCTGCCTCATGAAGGCTTTAGGCAGGAGGCCCTTCTTCTACTCAGAGCACATCCCTGATTACCACTGATAAGGGCCAAATAATTTGGTTAGTGCCTTTTGTTAAGTATTCTCAGTTCTGGCTCAGCAGCTAACCAAAAGGGTCCAATGGTAAGGGTACCAGAAATGTAAGAGCATCTGTGCATACTCTAAGCCTTCATGTCTTTTCATAAGCAGATTCCTGAGCCTCCTCCAAGTGTTTAGGCAGCAGATGTGCTCTGAGGATATGGATACTGATAAACTAAACAGCAACAATATCTTCTAAAAACTAAGGAAAAAATATAATACTAAACAAAACATACAAAACTGACAAAGTCAATCCTAATATATCTATTCTAGTTTTTACAAAGGGTTATTAGCACAATTTCCTGGGGCTAACTAGTTCTATTTCCACTAGCCTAGCACTAGACCTGGCCTTGCCCTGATAGCCTACAACATTTCCTGACAGCACAAAAAGCTAACTTTTTATTTTAACTTTTGAAAACTGACACCCCTTTTTTATCCCTCCCAAATCATGTCATAATACTTTGTTGGCTTTGAGATTTCCACCCATTTGCTGAGGTGTGAAGAACTGACACCAGCCTGATCTTGTTAAATGTGTGAACCATGACCCTTAATTGCAGAAAAACAGCTCTGGGCTCATACTGGTTTTAATAATTTTATAGGGCTAGAAAAATATTGGCAAATATTAATTAAATTAACAAATTATTAATTAAAAATATTAACAATAAAAAATTAACAAAATTCATCTAGAAGAACTAAAAGTCAAGAATATCAAAAAAATTAATCTAAAAAATCTAAAATTATATTGTAAAGCAGCCATCATCAAAACTATTTGGCTCTGCTAAGAAATAGAATGGTGGACCATTAGAATCAAATAGGTACACAAGACACAATAGTAAATGACTACATTACTCTACTGTTTGATAAACCCAAAGACTCCAGTTTTTGGGATAAGAACTCATTATTTGACAAAAACTGCTGGGAAAACTGGAACATAGTATGAGGCATAGACCAAAATCTCACCCTGTATACCAAGACAAAATCAAAATGGGTACATGATTTAGACAAAAAGGGTGATACCATAAGCAAATCAGGAGAGCAAGGAACAGGAAGGAAAGCAAGGAACTGTCAAACGTATGGAGAATGGAAAAATTTATGACCAAATGAGAGATAGAGAACATTAAGAATTGCAAAATGGATAATTTTGATGATATTAAATTTAAAAGTTTTTGAACAGAAAAAAACAATGCAATCAAGGTTAGAAGGAAAGTAGAAAGCTGAGAAACAACTTTTAGAACAAGTATTTGATAAAGACCTCATTTCTCAAATATACAGGGAACTAAGTCAAATTTATAAGAATACAAGTCATTCCCCAATTGATAATGGTCAAAGAATATGACCAGGAAGCTTATGGAAGAAGAAATTAAGGTTATCTATAATCATATGAAAAAATGCTCTAAATTCCTATTGATTAGAAAAATATCAAAACAACTCTGAGGTACCACCTCACACCTATCAGATTGTCTAATATGAAAGAAAAGATAAATAATAAATGTTGGGGAAGGTGAGGGAAAATTGGGACTGTTGGTAGAGTTGTGAACTAATCCAACCATTCTGGAGAACAATTTGGAACTATGCTCAAAGGGCTATAAAACTCTGTGTGTGTGTGTGTGTGCATACACCCTTTGATCCAGTCATACCACTATTAGGTCTGTATCCCAAGGAGATCATAAAGAAAAGGACTACATGTATAGAAATATTTATAACAGTTCTTTTTGTGGTGGCAAAGAATTGGAAATTCAAAGGTTTCCATTCAAATTGGGAATGGCTGAACAAGTTGTAGTATAGGAATGTAATGCAGTACCATTGTTCTATAAGAAATGATGAGCAAAGGGATTTCAGAAATACCTGGAAAGAATTACATGAACTGATGCTGAGTGAAGTGAGTAGAACCAAGGGAAGTAACAGCAACATTGTGTGATGATCAACTATGATAGACTGAACTCTTCTCAGCAAAACAATCATCCAAGATAATTCCAAAAGACTTATGACAGAAAATGCTATCCACATCCAGAGAAAAAACTGTGGCATCTGAATACAGATTGAAGTATACTGTTGTCAGTTTTTTTGTGTGTAGTTTATCTCTTTTGTTATGTTTCTTCTTTCACAACATGGTTAATGTGGACATAATGTTTAATATGATTGCATGTGTATAACCTATATCAGATTTCTTGCCAGTCTGGGGAAGAAGCAGGTGAGGGGGAGAGGGAGAAAAATTTGGAACTCAAAAATCTTATAAAAAATAAAGAAGTTTCTACAAAGCACTTGCTTACCAGGATTACTTCTGAATATGACTCATGAATAAGTCACTCCATAAAAGAAACTATATATATATATATATATATATGTATATATATATATATATATATATATAATTGAAAAAATAAAATACCATTTACAAAAGCAAATAAAGTTATGCAAGTGCCACAAAAAAGAAAAAGAATAAATTAATCCCCTTCCCCAGATTTACACTCTACCATACAGTGAAGGGGAAATTCCAGTTTTGTTCTTCCATAAATGTGTCCTTTGCTGCGCCCTGGTACTGATTTCCTTATGGTTGTGGAATTCCTTTGCTTTATTCAGGAATTCCCCTGTTTTCCCAGGAATTCCTTTGCTCTGCTGATGACTAATCTGGCACCTGATGCCAACTTGAATTGCAGCATTGGGCAACTTTGCCCAGGAACCCCTTGTAATTATGACATGTCTCCTGCTTTCCCTGGAGCCAAATAGTTTCCTGGAGCTGAATACTCTGGTTTTTTCTCAACTCTGGTTTTCTGATGTTAACTGTACAAGGTAAATAAGTACCCAGGATCAGATTGATTGATATGATGCTTTCTTCCTATTTTGCTTTCTGGAGGTAAGCTGGCAGTTCTACGGGTACAGACAGGCAGCAGTGTCTGGAATAGGAACCCTAGCAGGAGTAAAGAGTTCTGAAGCAGCAATAAGCAACTAAAGTATAAAGAGACAGTATTACTGCCATTTTAAAGATAAGGAAACTAAGGCTGTGACTTGCCCAGGTTCACATAGCTAATAAATATCTTGGGGAAGATTTAAACTGAGGTTTTTTAACCCCAGATCCAGAAATCTGTCTACCATGCCACCATTCTGGACAGCTACTTGACACAATTCACTCAAAGCAAAGGTGTTTACTTTGAAATGGTAACTAGGTGGCACAGAGGACAGAGTGCTGAGCCTACAGTCAGGAAAACCTGAGTTCAAATCTGACCTCAGAACTTACTACCTGTATGACCCTGAACAAGTTACTTAACCTCCATTTGCCTCAGTTTTCTCACCTGTAAATGAGCACAACTGTCTGTTTCTTCTCAGTTTCCCTTGCTGAACTATCATTCATGTTACATTCACTGACTATATACCCAAAAACTCTTTCCCAGGCCCTCGTTTCTTTTCTCTTTATATTCTTTCACATGAATAGTAATAGTAATTTGAAGATCTTCCATGCCCCTTAATAGGCCAAATGTAATCACATGGAATCCATGAGGGGGGAGGAGAGGACTTACTGAAAGAGTGGAGCAGGAAGAAGGGGAGAGCCAGAACAGAGCTGGGAACAAGCAGCATGGAAGCAGAGCAGTTAACGTGAGGGGCATTTTTGCTTATGGGAGCCTGTTTTGTTTTGACGGCCTGAAGAGGGAAGGCTGGGGAATGTCTGTGCTTGCTGCATTGGGTGTGTACCAACTATGATGGATTTGGCTTTCTGGTATGTGAATAAATGTTTGGTTCTGTCTTCCATGTGGAGAGTCTGTTACATTTTGTGATTCACAACTACATCAGCATATTAATAGCTGCCATGGGCACACTGAATATTGCACTGGTGTTATATTTGGCAACAAGGATGGGATCACAAACTATCAGACCTCTATTTGGAGACAGGAAGGCTTTAGAGAGAGAAATGGATATACCAGGATGGGAAGATTTGCCTTATTGCTCCCTAGCAGGAGAATGGGCTAAAAGCACAGGCTTCTGTGAAAATTGGGAACTGAGGCTACAAAAGGGAGAACCCAGAGATTTGGAAGGATGTTTGCAAGGAATACCAATAGAACCAGGGAAAGAACTGGCAGGGATGTGTAGGAGAGGCTGGGTCTTGCTAACAAGTTATTGTCTTATGTGTAAAAGTAGAGATAAGTTGCTGGAGGAGAAAGTTCAGATGGAAAGGGAGTTGACTGATATGGGTGAGAATTTTTCTGTGCCACAGCATTCGGGTCTCTTTTAGAAGAACAAGCTGGAGGGTCTCAGGTGGCAGAAGAACAAGAAGCTACTCTTCATTTAGCTAAAAGAAAGCAAAATACTAAAAGAATGAGCATGAAGCTTTTGTACAGGCTGGGCATAGCTGCCCTGATGATTGCCAGGAGAATGCGTGGGAGGAAAATGGAACAGAATTAGATGAGGAGTCTTATAATGTAGAAGCTTGCAACATACTTAGAAGAAAGCAGGAGAACCACCAGGGCCAAACAGAATTCAGGGAGATAATTAAGGATTTCACTCAAGATGATGTTACTGATATATTAAGTTGATTCACACAAAGGATGGGAAAATCATTAGTGTCTTAGATGGTGAGAATCAGTGATGGAGGGGCCAGAGGAGTATTGGCAGACAGTGTGGATTTCTTGAAATTCATAGGTATTATTCAGGATCCTGTACACCAAGCTTTTAGGGATTACAATATGCAAAGTGGTAACAACACAATTAATCTGTTAGCTTTAGCTGCAGATGGATGCAGTGAGCAATAGCCTACTGATTCTGTGGTCTGGTGGAGATAGAATAGTATACTCACTTAGAAATTGTATGAGAAAGTTAAAGGAGGAGGTAATGAAAACTGCTATTATAGCTGGAGATACAAAAGTATATCACGATATCTCCTTAGCAGTTCCTCATACAAATATCATAGTGAAGACAGCTCCTCCTGCTTATATGCTCCTAATTATGACTCTACTAGTTGGAGAAATAGAATACTCTTTGTCAGAGGTGCTGGATAAGATTTCACAGGTAAGTGACTTAGGGGAATGGGGAAAAGATAAATTTCCTGGAGAGAAAAGAGTAAATTGCCAGTGGATTCAAAGTCAGAATAAATTAACAAGGAAAGAATTGTTTACTGTTCTATTGAAAGCAGGGACATATTTTAGAAGAAAAAGTGGCATTCCAACTACAGAGTTACATAAGATTTACCAAGCAAAGGTACTTAATATTAGATTGAATAGGGAAGTAGGAACCACCCCTACAGATACTCTCGAATCATTGTATCCAAGTTTTCCACATCTTCAGGAAGAACAGGAAAAAGGCCAAGCCCCAGCCCAGATTAAAGAAATACATTGACGAGATTTCAGACCCCTATTGGCTTAACCATATATTGGAAAAATGGATCAAATACTGCAACTAGGGCATTGAGAGAGCCCTCCCTTATCTATGGAAACTCTGATAAGTTTAAACATGGAACTTCTATTACCATCACAGGACTGGGAAGGGCTGAAATATCAGCCAGACAAGTTAAACTAACAATAAAAATTGGGCAATTACCTAAGAAAGAATATACAGCGGTAACTGTACCCATTTCTGAATACATCATTGGAATAGATATATTGAGAG
The DNA here is from genome assembly GCA_028646575.1 of Pseudocheirus occidentalis. Taxonomy (NCBI): domain Eukaryota; kingdom Metazoa; phylum Chordata; class Mammalia; order Diprotodontia; family Pseudocheiridae; genus Pseudocheirus; species Pseudocheirus occidentalis. Next base: position 331,231,960 of record CM053594.1, read on the forward strand.
GTATGACTCCAAATTTACATGAGGGGAGATATCAATTTGCAGTAAGGAAGACAGGAATTAATACAGTTTTAGTGGGAAAAATAAAAACAAACCCAATCACTTTCCCAAACATTCTGAAATAATTACTTTAAAGAAGTATTGTGTGTCAGGTGGGCAAGATAAAATTACCAATACTATAAAGGAATAGGTTGAAGCAGGAGTGTTAATTCCTACAGCTACTGGATGGAATAATCTCATCTGGCTGATACGTAAATCACTTGGGATGTGGAAAATGACAGTGGATTACGGACTTAATAGCTTGACAAAAGATTCAGGATTTTCCTACCCCTACCAATAAGAAGGAGGCCCAAAAGTTTATAGGATTATTTGGATATTGGAAGTACCACATTCCACATCTGGGACAGATTTTGAAATCCTTACACAAAGTTACTTGTAAGAAATATGAATCTTATTGGGGACTTGAGCAGAGTAAAGCTTTTGAAGAAGCCCCTATATAGTTGGCCCTAGATTTATGGCCTATGCAAAATGGCCAGTGGAATTACAAGTGACTATACACGACCTGGGTAATGAGTACCCCAGCTTTTCTCACAGAATTGGACATGCACAAGAGGTTAGCATAATCAAATAGAAATGGTATATTCAAAATAGAGCTTAAACAGGCAAAAGTAGAGTTTCTTCTCTGCATGAATCTATAGCAAACATAGACACTGAGGGGAATCATACATCCCCTGAACCAAAACAACATGAATATGGTCCTTGGTAAAATGGAATGATGGATATGATGGATTAACTGAAGAACAAAAGAGACATGCATGGTTTACTGATGGAACAGAAAAATATTTGGGCCACAGAAGATATTGGAAAGCCATAGCCTATAAATACTAGGTGGACTCTGGGAAGTACTGGGAGAGGTAGAAATAGTCAATATGGTGAACTTATGGCAGTACATCAAGCCATTAAAGCAGAACAAGGAAGACAGTGTCATATATTCACTGATTTGTGGGTGGTAGCTAATGGATTAGCTACATGGATGCCCATGTGGAAAAATCAAAATTGGAAAATTCATGGTAAACAAGTCTGGGGAAAGAATTATGGGAAGATATATGGGAAATGTTTTTGGCTACTAATTTGTCAGTTTTTTATGTAAATGTTCACATGGCCCTCACGACGCCAGAATGTGATTACAATGCACATGCTGATGGATTAGTAAAGATTGCTATTCAACATATTTGATCCGGTACTAGCAAAATGGGTCCATCAAAGGGCTGGCCATTTAGGGGTCCAGGCCACACATCAGTGGCCACAGAATTGAGATATTAGTATCTCGCATTCATTGTTACAACAAGTAGCGGAGGAATGTTATATATGTCAGCCGGAAAAGGAACAAACTGTTCCTCAGGTAGTAAGTGGAGAAATAGCAAGGGGAAAGGTACCAGCCTAAATTTGACAAAGAGATTATATTGATCCCCTATCTCAAGATAAAGGATGCGAATTTATGTGTACTTGTGTTGACACCTATTCAAGGTGTACTAGTGGTTTGTCCTTATAAGAATGCAACCCAGAAAAACACCTGTAAAACTAGATCTCATAAATCTGTACTATGGAACTCCAATGAAGATTCAAAATGACAATGAGTCACATTTCAAAGATAATGAAATGAAGAGGTATTGTATATTAAACAATCTAGAATGGATATATCATATTCCATATTATCCACAAGCATCTGGGGCAATTGAAAGAATGAAAGAATTACTGAAAGAACAGTTAAAGAAGTTAAGTTCTAATAATTCACATCAACATTGAAAGGATAATTTGTTCATGGCTTTACTTAATTTAAACAATAGACCACTGGGAGGAAGTACACCTCTAGCCAGAATGATGACCCTAAATCTGCAAATTATAAAACAACAAACATATATGATCCCAAATATTGAGTATTGGATTGTAAGGCCAGATGTCCTAGCATCGTATCCAGGAATATCTGATTTGGCAAGATATGATTTGCAATTTTTTTCAATCCTTGAGGTTTATTTAATATGATTTTCTTCCGTTCTACACAACAAAAGTACAAAAACAACATTATCTAAAATGCTACAAAGATACAAAATTCAACACAGAAATTTTCTAGTATTGACTGTACAATAAAAGCCAAGAATGCAACTTACATTTTGCAAAATTAACCTGCTAGCTTTTCAAGGGGCCACGGCCTCAGAGGGCTGGCTCCCTGATAAGGTAGCACCCAAGGGCTGGCCCACAACCTGCATACCAATTTCTGAGGTGGGCACTGGTGTGTTTAAAGAATCATTTACAGCAATGAGTAAAGGAGGGGTATGAAAAATCTGTACTCCTTCCCAGGGTCTTTTGGCTCTCAAAATCAGGAGAAAAAAAATTCAAAGCAGCAGACTGACTGTTGGCCTAGCTTTAGCAGGAGTTCAAGTGGACATGGGTAAGCTCATGTCTTCTTTTCTTAAAGAATCAGCCTGGTCAAAAAGCAACCATCAAGTCTTCATATTTATGAAAAATTTACTTAGGGAGAAGGGAAAGAAAAAAAAACCAATGCTGCTGCTTTGGGATGGGCAGAGAGCTTCAGCATCTTGATCTCTGTTTTGCTTGGTTTGCCTCTGCTGGTTTCCTGATTTTCTCAGAAGCTGCCAATAGCTAAACTTTCTGTTTGGGCCAGGAAAAAAAGAGCCTTATTTAGGCTGCAATTCTTGAACCTTAAATATTCCTGAGAGCCAAACATCAGTTGTGAGAAATGAATCAAGTTTTCTGTTTAGAAGCCTTCAAAGGCAAGGAGACATCCAACATTCCCATTTTTCTCTCCCCCACCCTCAGTACAATGCTTTAGTATTGTGTTCAATCATATTTAAGTTACAAAGTGAGAACAGCTGCCTTGCTTTATTGGGAAGAATTGGAACTGGAGTGGCTGCGGTGGCACCAGTGGCCTGGCGTGAGCAGGACTGTCAGCAGACAAGAGATCTGCTCCTAGGAGAGTGGGACCTTCTCATGCGTGGTGTGGATCACCAAAACCCATGAAAGTACACATTGGAAGGCTTACTAGTAGTGTGACAAAGGATCACCAGGGAAATATTTTCCACTTATGGGATAATTAAAATGATTGATATGCCTGTGGAAAGGATGCATCCTCATCTATCCAAAGGCTATGCATATGTGGAGTTTGAAAATCCAGATGAGGCTGAAAAGGCATTGAAGCACATGGATGGAGGACAGATCAATGGTCAGGAGATAACAGCCACTGCAGTGCTGGCCCTCTGGCCCAGGCCCCCACCCAGGTGATTTAGCCCACCCAGAAGGATGTTTTTTGTATCTACAGTTCCTACCACATAGTCTTCAGTGACTAACAAATGCTCGTTGATTAAGATTAGTGGACATGTGAAAAGTCACAAATCTAGGCGATGAAGTACCATTTTTGAGTAACAGCAAATAGCTTGACTGATCCATATTTAAATTGTGGTTAAAGTGAGCCTCACTGAACTAAAATCTCACAAACTCACAGACTGTCAGTACCTTAGAGACTATTTTGTTCAACTCTCTCCAACCTTCCCTCTTTTTTTAAACAGTGCAAGAAATTGAGACCCAGTATCAGGGTAGGGTCCATATCCCAATTATTTTGATTCTTAGCCAGTGTTGTCAAAATGAGCAGGTTGGACTAGATGGCCTCAGTAGTTCCTTAAAGCTCTAGACTTATGGTCCTATGAATAGCTTGAATAAAGGACCATCTGACAGCTAACTCAGATACTACAATTTGAACTAATTCAAACTCTACAAGATTTCAGTTAAGCAACTGCATATATGAGCAAATACTACACATATATTTACTGTCATATGTGTTTTGTCTTACTTATATACAATTTTCACATATCAGTAGTTAATGATTCCCTCTTATTTGCCTATGACTGTTTCCATTCTTTTGATATCTTTCACTTTCTAAGATTTACAAAATGATCCCCTAGTGTTTTCAAGATCATATCATCTCATTGTAAAATCTCCTAAATGAGATGCATAATCACTCAAGAGAGTTTGTTCTATCTAGTCACACAGGAAAGACAAAGGGGATGAAAAACGTCTATTGTCTACACTGAAAAGCAGTTGGATGAACAACCTATAGAGTTGGTCTAGCAGTGAATATACTTTGGATAAACACTGAAGATAGATAATGTACTGTGGTCAAGAACTGAAGGAGGAGGAAAAGAGGTTAGATTGCCTTTGAGAATTGAGAAGTGCTTTTAAAGACCTCAAACTTCTTCCTGAAACAAAAGTCTATTTATTTAAAATCAAAATCCTTCCAGTGATGCCATGTATCTGAAAGTCATGGAACACCACAGCTACAAAAAATTAAAGTTGAGGGTTACTTAAAGGTCAATAGAGAGCTTTCTGACAGACATGAGTAGGTAACAACACACATCCAGTCAAGAACTGTGAAGAAATAATATGACTGGAATAAAAGATGGGCTCATCACATAAGGAGAGTGATGTATAACATATGGACAGTCTCATGCTTCACTAATTATATATAAATATATATATATATATGAATATATGAAATGTATAACATATAATAAACATAACATATTCTTCTTCCATTTTCTCCATTAAAGATAATAATTTTTGGATTAGAAAGAACAGAAAATAATAGCTAATAGGGAGTTGATACATAAGACACACAGGGGGAGAGTAGATAAGAACCTAGTTTTCTTTCAAGTCCTCAGGCCCCTATAAACTAAGTTACTGTTGAGCCACTGTGAGTGACTGCTAAAAGACTGTTTAGAGAAGACTTCAAGGCAGACCAAACAGGAACCCCCACCCAACAGTGCAGCTATTAGCGGTTGAGTAAATTTAAAAAGTGAAGGAGCTGCTGAGATAAATAAATCAAAGAAAATACTCACAAATTTAAAAAAATTAATGTAAATCTAACTCTATAAGAACTATAAGGAGAGACACAAAGAAAAAAAATGGATTTTCCACAAGAAACGAATACTTAAAAAAATGAAAGGAGAGAAAAAAAAATGAAATAAAAGCTCTAGAAGAAAGAAGTCACCTCAGTTGTGGGCTTAAGGGACTGGGAGGACAGTGGTATCCTTGATAATAAGTGGGAAATTCGGAACAGGGGAGGATGTAAGGATAATTCAGTTCAGTTTTGGACATGTTGAGTTTAAGATGTCTACAGAATCTCTACTTAGAGACTTCAAATAAGCAACTGGAGATGTCTAGTGGCTGAGTGGGAAGTTAGGGCTGGTCAAGGAGAGATTCATCAGCACTGATGTGATAATGAAATCCAAAGGAACTAATGAGATCACCAAGTGAAAAGTAGAAAGGGAAAAGAGGATAGAAGTCCTATTTAGTGGCTGTGTCCTAGATGAAGATATAGCAAAGGAGACTGAGAAAATGTACTCAGATAGGAGAACCAAGATAGAGTACTGCCACAGAAACCTAGAGAAGAGTACATCAAGGAAAAAAGTATGACTGGTACTGCCACAATATGCAAAAAAGGCAAGAAAGATTAGGATGGAGGAAAGAAAGGAAAAAAAAAGTGTTCTCTCAATTGGATGGACAAGGGAACTTTGTGCCTAGGGAGGGAAGGTATCATGTAGAGGTAGTGAGGCTATGGGGCTACCATACTAACAGCTTCCACCTCCTCTTCTCCAACTGGTTCTTCTTACTTGACTTTTTTGTGCTTCTGCTCCTGCCTCTTCATTATTCTTGGTGGAATGAGGGGTTTCAGTGGGTTTTCCACTAATCATTTTGGGATTCTGGAGAAGCCCACTACTCTGGCTTGTTTTCTTTTAAAAAAAATTAACCAATAAACATTTAATTTTTTCCCACAATTACATGGAAAAACAATCCTTCACATTTGTTCTTCAAAATTTTGAGTTCCCAGTTCTTTCCCTCTCTCTTCCCTGTCCCCTGCTTTGCGAAGGCAAGCAATTTGATATAGATTACACACATATGTAGTCATACAAAACATTTCCCTATTAGTCATGTTGTGAAAGAAAACACAGACATAAAACCAGAAAAATAAAAAAGTTATGTTTTGATCTATATTCAGTCTCTCAGTTGTTTCTCTGGAGAAAGAACATTTTTTTTTATCACAAGTCCTTTGCAATGTTCTTGGATCATTGTATTACTGAGAATAGTTAAGTCATTTACAGCTTATTACCTTACAATATTAATATTACTGTGAAGAATGATCTCCTGGTTCTGCTCATTTCCCTTTGCATCAGTTCATGTAAGTCATTCCAGGTTTTTCTGACAGCATTCCAATCTTTATTTCTTATAATACAATGAAAGTCCATCACAATCATATACCATGACTTGTTCAGCCATGTTGGGAAACTGATGATTCCCCTCACTTCCAATTCTTTGCTACCACAAAAAGAGCTACTATATTTTGTATATATAGTTACTTTTTTTTAAATCTCTTGGAATATAGACCTAGTAGTAGTAATAATGGGTTAAAAGGTGTGCATGGCTTTATAGTGCTTTGGGAGTAGTTCTAGAATGCTCCACAGAATGGTTGAATCAGTATACAACTATATCCAACAGTGCACTGGTATCCTAATTTTCCCCACATCCTCTCCAACACTTATCTTCCTTTTCTGTCATGTTAGGCAATCTGATTTGTGTGGGGTGGTACATCAGAGTTATTTTAATTTGCATTTCTCTAATCAATAGTGATTTAGAGGATTTTTTTCAGATGACCATAGACAGCTTTGATGACTTTGTCTGAAAACTGCCTATTCACATTCTTTGACTATTTATTAACTGAGGTTCAGTTCTCTATATATTTGAGAAATGATGCCTTTATCAGAGGAACCTGCTATAAATTTTTTCCCATAGTTATGATTACTGTATTTCTCTCTCTCTCTCTCTCTCTCTCTCTCTCTCTCTCTCTCTCTCTCCCGCCCCTCCTCTCACTCACCTTTCCCCTTGTCCATCCTCAAAAGTGTTTTGCTTTTGACTACCACCTCCCTCAGTCTGCCTTTCCTTCTGTCCCACCTCCCTTCTCTTATCCCTTTCCCCTTCTACTTTCCTGTAGGGTAAAGTACATTTATATACCCAGCTTAGTATGTTATTCCCCTCATGTGCTCCCTCCATCTTATCTTCCATTGTAAAAAGCTCTTTTGTACATCTCTTACGTAAAATACTTTAACCCATTCTACTCCTCCCATTTACCTTCTAACAGTGTATTCCTCTTTCTCACCCCCTAATTTTATTTTTTTGATATTTATCCCATCATATTCAACTCACTCTCTCTTTATATATACTCTTTCTGTTGCCCTAATAATGAGAAAGTTCTTAGAAGTTACAATTATCATCTTTTCATGTAGGAATATAAACATTTTAACCATTGAACTGCTTATGATTTTTCTTTCATGCTTACCTTTTTATGCTTCTCTTGAATATTATACTTGAAAGTCAGATTTTCTAGAAAGTCAGCTCTGATCTTTTCTACAGGAATGCTTGAAAGTCTTCTATTTCAGTGAATTTTTATCCCAGAAGGATTATATACTCAGTTTTGTTGGGTAGGTGAATTTTGGTTGTGATCCTAACTCTTTTGCCATCTAGAATATCAAAGCCCATTCAGTTATCTTTTAATGTAGAAGTTGCTAAATCTTGTGTTATCTTGACTATGGCTCCAAGATACTTGAATTGTTTCTTTCTGACTGCTTGAAATATTGTAATATTCCTGGGATTTTTCATTTTGGGATCTCTTTCAGGAGATGATCAGTGTATTCTTTCTGGTTCTAGGATACCTGGGCAGTTTTCCTTGATAATTTATTGAAAGATGATGTCTAAGCCATTCTTTGTCATGGCTTTCAATAATTCTTAAATGATCTCTTCTCAATCTATTTTTCAAGTCAATTGTTTTTTCCAATGAGGTATTTCACATCTTCTTCTATTTTTCATTCTTTTGATTTTATTGTTTCTTGATATCTCATAAAGTCATTAGTTTCCTCTTGTCCAATTCTAATTTTTTAAGCAATTATTTTGTCCATCTTTTTCCATTTGGTCAATTATGCTTTTCAAGATGTTCCCTGATTGGAATTTTGTGCCTCTTTTACCATTTAGCCTATTCTGTTTTTTAAGGTATTATTTTTCCTTCTGTATTTTGTTTTTGTGCCTCCTTTGCTGACTCTATTTCATGATTTTCTTGCATTCTCTTATTTTTTCCTCATTTTTCCTCTACCTCTCTTACTTGATTTTGAAAATCCTTTTAAAGCTCTTCCAGGGCTTGAGATTAATTTACATATCTTTCTTTGAGGCTTTAGATGTAGCCATTTTGACTTTGTTGTCTTCTTCTGAGTTTGTATTTTGATCTTCCCTGTCACTATAGTAGCTTTTTATGGTCATGATCTTTTTTTGGTTTGCTCATTTTAATTTTTTTAAAATTAAAATAAAATCTTTTAAATTAAAAAGAATTTGAAAAATCTTTTTGGAGGGGGAAAGGCAGGGAAATTGGGGTTAACTGACTTGACCAAGGTCACATAGCTAGTGACCACTCAGCTAGTCTGAGGCCAAATTTGAACTCAGATTCTCCTGACTCTAGGGTGGATGCTCTATTTACTGTGCCACCCAGTTGCCCCTTGTTTGCTCATTTTTAGTCTATTTCTTGACTTTTAACTGTATGGCAATATGGGTCTCTGCTTTCAGGTGTTGAGGGGGCACTAGTATTGTCCCAAGCTTCAGGTTTTTTGTGTAGCTGTTTTCTGAGTTAGTTCTTGGGACCTGTAAGTTTTCAGTCTTTCAAGGTGGTGTGATCTTAGGAGAGGTATGTTTGACTACTCTCCTGGTCTGTGCTCTGATAACTCCAAACAGGGTCTTTGCTCCCATGTGGACTTAAGCTCTGACGTACTTGTGCTCCTCCTTACCCTGGGGCTGAAGCCCAGGACTATGGCCTAGATCCAAGGATGGGCAATGAAACAGAATCCTACCTCTGTAATCTCCTAACCACTTGTCTGACTCTGGAAGTCACCACTGCTACCACTGATTCAGTCACCTCCAAGGCCTGCTACCAGTTTACTGGGGTCCAGTCTGAGCTGGCACAGCCTGTGCTTATACTCTCACTCCCAGTGTGTCAGACCTTTCTTCCCTATCTTCTTTTTTTTTCTTTCTGGAAAACTCTTTATTGTAGGTGGAATGGGACACAGCTGGACACGGTAAGTTAGATGATTCCAATTTTGTTGGCAACATTTAATGCATTGTAGTCTGGAGCAAGATGAACATAGGCCTTCTTCTCTCCATCAGGCCGGATAAGTGTATTGACTTTGGCCACATCTATGTCATACAGCTTTTTTATGGCCTGCTTGATTTGATGCTTGTTGGCCTTGACGTCCACAATGAAGACTAGGGTGTTGTTGTCCTCGATCTTCTTCATAGAGACTCAGTGGTCAAGGGAAACTTAATGATGGCATAGTGATCAAGCTTGTTTCTCCGAGGGGCACTTTTCTGAGGGTATTTGGACTGCCTTCAAAGTCTTAGTGTCTTGGGTCGCCAGAAGGTGGGGGATGTTCAGATCTTCTTCTTTTTGTGGCTATGGACACCCTTCAGCACCACCTTCTTAGCCTTCAAGGCCTTGGATTTGGCTTCTGTCTTGGGGGGGACAACGGCTTCCTTCTTCGTCTTCAGCGCCATCTTGGGGTAAAAGCTCTTCCTTATCTTCTAACTTGTTTTAGGCTTAAAAATTGTTTACCTTGTCCTTTGCTGTTCCAGAATCTGTTTTGATGTGTTATTTAAAGTTGTTCAGAGGTGAATTTGGGAGAGCTGAGGTGAGTTCCTGTAACTTCTCTGGGATCTTGGCTCTACCCCTCTTAGCCTGGCTTTTTTATTGCTCAGTCATATTTACTGGAAATCTAACAGCCTTCTTTTAATAATCTCTCTCAGAAATCTTAGCCATCTGTGATCCCCCTTTCTCTTTCTTTGTTGTCAAGTTCTATCGATTTCTTCCTCCTCAGCCTGTCTTTTGGATTATTATATTTCCTATTTCCACTTTTATTAACAATTAGCTGAAAGGCAACATGGACTGGTACAAAGAGATAACAGATCATACAACCAAAATTAGAATGGACTTCAGATTCTAGAGCTAGCCTTACAGTGAGGAAATTTAGTATTCAAGTTCTCCTTCTTAAACTGGCTGTGTGAATCTGACCAAGTCATAATTTCTAAGTGCACTAGGAAACTTTATAAAATTATATATGAGTTGAATTATATCCTGATCTGAAGGGCAGAGAGAATTTTTTTTACATGGAGTTCCCTACTCCAATGAAATAACAGATCTGGTCCAAGCCTTACTTCTTTTTTTTTTTAATTTAAATTTTAATTTATTTTCTTGGTTATATCATTCATTTCCACAAGGTTTTGAGTTACAAATTTTCTCCCCTTTTTGCCCCTACCCCCCAGTCCAGAACATTGATCCCACTGTAAGACCCCTCCCACAATCTGTTCCC
>CM053594.1:331250795-331266980 GCA_028646575.1 Pseudocheirus occidentalis
ACTAACTGAAGAGAATAACACCTTAAAAAAAAGATTAACTCAAATGGCAAAAGAGGCCCAAAAAGCCAATCAGGAGAAGAATGCCTTAAAAAGTTGAATTTGCCAGATGGAAAAAGAATCTCAAAAGCATTCTGAAGACAATAATTCATTCAGAATTAGAGTGGAGCAAGTGGAAGCTAATGACATTATGAGAAACCAAGATACTATTAAACAGTTACAAACAAATGAAAAAATAGAAAGCATTGTGAAAGATCTCCTTGAAAAAACTGCTGACCTGGAAAATAGATACAGGAGAGACAATTTGAAAATTATTGGTCTACCTTAAAGCCATGACCAGAAAAAAGAACTTCACAAGGAAAATTGCCCTGATATTTTAGAATCAGAGGGCAAATTAGAACTTGAATGAATTCACCAATCACCTCTTGAAAAAGATCCCCAAAAGAAAACTAGAAATGTTATAGCCAGGTTCCGGAACTCCCTCATCAAGGAAAAAATATTACAGACTGCCAGGAAGAAACACTTTGAATACTGTGGAAACACAATTAGGATAACCCAGGATCTGGCAGCTTCTACACTGAGGGACCCAAGGGCCTGGAATATGATATTCTTGAGAGCAAGGGAGCTGGGATTAAAACCAAGAATCACCTACCCAGCAAAATTGAGTATAATGTTCCAGGAAAAAATATGGTCATTCAGTGAGGTGGAGGACTTTCAAGCATTCTTGCTGAAAAAATCAGAACTAAACAGAAAATCTGACATTCAAACACAAGAAGCATGAGAAGGTAAACATGGGAAAGAAATCATAAGGAACTTATCAAAGACGAACTATTTACATGCCAAAATGGAAAAACAATAATAGTAACTTATGAAACTTTTCTTAGTATGAGGATAGGTGAAGGGAATACAAATGTATTTATATGTATACCTACTCATATGTCTATATAGGAGGGCATATATGCGTATGAATACATATCTGAGCATGTGCGTATATGTGTACATAGAGGGTCCAGGATCAATTGAATACGAAGGGATGATACCTTAAAAGGTGAAATTCTGAGGCGGGAGAGGACTAGAATGAGAGGAGACAGGGAGAGACAAAATGGAGTTAATCATCCCATATAGAAGAGGCAAGGGATAACTGTTATGACTTTACCTTCATTTAACTCTCATTGAATTTGGCTTAGGGAAGGAATGACATAAACTTTAAACTGGCTATCTTGCCACACAGGAGAGTAGGGGGCATGGGGATGAAAGGCAGGATGAGGGAGGGGAAGGCAGGGTCTGGGGGAGGGTTCCTGGGAGCCCCCACTTCAGTAAAGGTACAGGGACAGAGTAGAGAATAGAACAGGGCGGGGGGGCAGGATAGGAAGGAGTGACATATAACCAGTCCCTCACAATAGGTCTACTGTGGAGATGTGCTGTGTAATTACACATGTACAGCCTGTACTGAATTGCTGTCCTTCCAGTGGGGGGTGGGTGACAAGGGAGGAACCGAAAGAATCTACAATTTAAAGCTCTACAATCAAATGTTAAAAAACAAAACAAAACACATATATATGTATATATGTGTATAATAATAATTATTATTAACTACATACAACTGGGAATTAAGATATACAGGGACTGGGGTAGGGACACCCTCCCTGCCCTACCAGAAAGTTAGAGTGGTGTTGGAGGAGTGCATAAAAGAAAGCAGACTGGGGGAGGGGCTTTACAGTGGGATTGCTGTTTTTGGGTTGCGGGTAGGGAAAAGATGGGGAGAAAATTTGTAACTCAAAATCTTGTGGAAAGGAATGATGTAAACAAGAAAATTTTTTTAAAATAATTTAAAATGTAAAAAAAATAAAAATAAAAAAAGACATGAAAATAAGAGCTTTTCCAGTGGAGAGGAAAATGGAGGGGACGGGTGGAGGAGGCAATGGATGAGCTTCACTCACATCTAAACTGGTTCAAAGAGAGAAAATATACACACATAAATACATATATAAATATATTTATATGTGTATATATACATGTATGCACACATATATACACATACTCAATTGGTAATAGAGATCTTAGCAGGGAAACAAGAAGGGAAGAGGGCAAGAAAAAGTGTGGAAAATTTATAAAGGGCAGATAAAGGCAGTAGTTAGAAGCAAAACAAACTATAGAAAAGGGGCAGGATAAAAAGAGAGAAGGATAAACAGAACAAAATAGGATAGAGGGAAACACAGCTAGTAATCCTAACTGTGAATTGGATAATAGAATAATCATAATGTGAATAGGATGAATTCATTCATAAAATGGAAGCAGATAACAGAATGGATTAGAAACCATAATCCAACAATATATTGTTTTCAAGAAACATACATGAAATAGACACATAAAGAGTTAAAATAAGGAGCTGGAATAGGATCTATTATTCTTTAGCTTAAGTTAAAAAAAAGCAGGGGTAGCAATCATGATCTCCAACAAAGCAAAAGCAAAACTAGACATAAGCATGGAAATGACATCTTGCTAAAAGAAAACATAGACAATGATGGAACAGCAATACTAAACATATATGCACAAAACAGCATGATGCACAAATTTATAAAGAAAAAGTTAAATGAATTAAAGGAAGAAACAGAGAGTAAACCATACTAGTGGGGGCCCTCCGTTTTACCTTCTCAGAGTTAGATAAATCTAATCATAAAATAAATGAGGAAGAACTCAAAGAGATGAACAGAAGCTTAGAAAAGCTCATGAGATATGACAGACCTATGGAGAAAACTGAACAGGAATAGAAAGGAGTATGCCTTTTTTTGAGCTGTACACGGATGTTTCACAAAAACTGGTCATGTTAGGGCATAAAAATCTTCTAACTAAAGGCAAAAATATTAATGCATCATTTCCAGGTCATAATGCAATTATAATTACATTCAATAAAGGATCATGGAAAGATAAATTAAAAATTAATTGGAAACTAAACAATCTAATCCTAAAGAAAAAGTGGGTCAAAGAAGAAATCAGAGAAAATAATTTCATTAACGAGAATGATAACAATGTGACAACATTCCAGGGTTTATGTGATACAGCACAAGAAGTGCTTAGGAGAAAATTTATAACTTTAAATATAAATCAATGAAATTCAGAACTGACCATACAGCTAAAAAAAATTGAACAAGAACAAATTAGAAATCCCCAATTAAATACTAAAATGGAATTCCTAAAAATTAAGAGATAAAAAAATTTTTTAAATCGATCTGATTAATAAAACTTTTCATTAATAATTTTATTATAATTTTTAAATTAACAAAACTTTTTATAAAACCAAGTTTAATTGACTAATTTGCTTTTAAAAAGGAAAGAAGAAAACCAAATGAATGGAATCAAAATAGAAAAGGGTGAATGTATCATCAATGAAGAGGAAATTAAAGCAATTATTAGGAGTCATTTTGCCCAAATATATGCCAGGAAAACTGACAACTGCAACAGATGAATATTTACAAGAATATAAATAACCCAGATTAAGAGAAAAGGAAAGAATGATTAAATAACCTGATCTTAGACAAATGTTTTGAACAAGCCACCAATGAGAAAATAATCCCCAGGATGAGATGTATTTTCAAGAGAATTCTACCCAACACTTAAGGTATAATTAATCCCAATATTATATAAAATATTTGAAAAATGGGTAAAGAAGTCCTACTAAATTCTTTTTATGACAAAAATATGATTCTGAGATGTGATCCAGGGAATGGCAAAAACAGAGAAAGAAAACTATATAACAATTTCCTTAATGAACATTGATGCAAAACTTTAAATAAATACTAGCATGGAGATTACAGCAATATAGCACAAAAATCATACATTATTCAGGGCAGGCTCAATATTAGGGAAACGATCAGCATAACTGACCATATCAGTGATTAAAAACAATACAAATTATATTATTATATAGATACAGAAAAGGCCTCCAACAAAATTCAATGCCCATTCCCATTAACAAACAAACAAATCAACACTTGAAAACACAGGAATCAATGAAGCCTTCATTAAAATGGTTAGTATCTATCTAAAACCAAGAGCAAGCATTAGCTATAATGGGAATAAACTTGAAGCCTTCCCAATAAGATCAAGAGTAAAGCAAATATGTCCATAATCACCACTATCATTTAATATTATACTAGAAAAATTAGCTATAGCAATGAGACAAGGAAAAGAAATTGAAGGAAAAAAATAGGCAATGAAGAAACAAAATAATTATTCTTCCCAAATGAACGATAGTATGCTTAGAGAACCCTAGAGAATCAACTTAAAAAACTAGTTGAAACAATGAACATATTGAATAGGTCCTTTCTCAAGCTGAACTGCCAAGCATTCAAACTCTGATGGGTTGGCCTCGTTTGAATACCAAATATATCATTGCTTAAAAGACTATTCTATGGAGGACTTACACAGAGGAAGTGCTCACATGGTGGTCAGGAAAAGTGACATAAGGATACTCTCAAGGTCTTTGTTAAGAGCTTTGGAATTGGTTATATGACATGGGAGACACTGGCACAGCACTGCCCAGCATGGCGTGTCCTCATTAGAAAATGTGCTGTGCTCTATGAACAAAGCAGAATTGAAGTAGTTCAAAAGAAACGTGAGATGCACAAATTTAGAGAATCCACCCCAACGTTTATATGGACTATCTGTGCCCAACCTGTGGTATAGCATTCTGAGCTTCTACTGGTCTGATCAGCCACAGTTGGACATACTGTAATGACTAACATAATAGTGATGTCAATTTGGTCCTCTTTGAGAATGAAGGACAACAACCAAACCAAACCAACCAACCAACCAACCAACCAATCAGGAATATTTCCCCAAAAGGTCAAAAATACAAAGAGAGTTCCTGTATACATCAAAATATTTACAGCATCAATTTTTGTGTTAACAAGGAACTAGGGGGGTGGCTAGGTGGCACAGGGAATAAAGCACCAGCCCTGGAGTCAGGAGGATGTAAGTTGAAATCCAGCCCCAAACATCTGACACACTTGACCTTGGGCAAGTCACTTAACCCCAACTGCCCTGTCCTCCTCCTCCAAAAAGCAAAAAACCACAAGAAACTAAAAACACAATTGCCAGAGCATGGAAAGACTACTAAAAACTAATATAAAGTAAAATAAGCAGAACTAGGAAAACAATCTTCACAATGATTAGAGTATAAATGGAAAAAAAACCAGAAAAATTGAATTAAATGCTATGTAAATTACAGTGGACAAGTTTAGTCCCAAAGAAGTTATGAATATCTACCTCCCTGTCTCCTTTGCAGGGCTAGGATAATGAAGGTGTGGAATATTGACTATATTTTCTTTCTTTCTTTTTTTTTGGGGGGGAGGGGAGGTAGGGCAATTGTGGTTAAGTGACTTACCCAAGGTCACATGGCTAGTAAGTGTTAAGTGTCTGAGGCTGGATTTGAACTCAAGTCCTCCTGACTCCAGGACCAGTGATGCATTCACTGCACTACCTAGCCACTCCAAAGATTCTTTTTTGTTTGTTTTCGGAGGAAGGCAAAGCAACTGGGGTTAAGTGACTTGCCCAAGGTCACACAGCTAGTAAGTGTGTCAAGCGTCTGAGGCCGAATTTGAACTCTCAACTCTAGAGCCTGCGTTCTATTCACTGTGCTACCTAGCTGCCCCTGTGCCCATATTTATTTTCAGACTTGGTTAATGTGTTGATAAGTTTTGCAGAACTGCTTTTTTCCCTCTTAAAAAAAACCCCATGACATAAACATTGCCTTATAACCCTAATAATCTCACACCTAGACACCAGCCTTCAGATTGGTCTCCCTGCTTTAAATTTCTACCCACATTTTACTCTTTACCCACTTTTACTCAGCAGTCAAATTGATCTTCCTAAAGAAGAAGTCTGAGAATGTAAACCCCTGTCCCTTTAATTAATGAATTTCAGTAGTTCCCTATTTACTTTTCTTCTGTTTGACTTTTAAAGATCTTCATAACCACCTACCACCTTTCCAGCTGTATGTAAGGAGGATTTTGTTTTGCTTTTTAGAGTTCAGTTTTTCAGGATCCCTAACTATGGTAAAGTTTAGTTTCCAGGTGTTAGATAATAATTCCCAGAAGAGCCCCAAGGATCCGAGATACTAATTCATAGATCTATAGTGATAGGCAGTCTCACTGAGACTGCATTGTGAGATATGGGGGTGACATAACTGATATTTACTATACTTGCACAGAATGAAGATATTGCTAAAGTTAACTCATGAGCTTAATGGTGGCAAGATGCCTTCTTTGCTTCCCTATTGAGTGGGCACTAGTGAGTGGAGGAAAGCAGGAGTAATGAATAGAGGAATGCATGTACCTGCCTCAACCGGCCCCTTTTAAGGCTTGAAGGGATTTAGGGGAGTGCACAAGCTGTGCCTGTCTCAGCTGACCCCATCAAGATGTAGGGGTAGTTGTCTCCACTTCTCACTGGCCTTTGTGAGAAGGGTTATTAGGAAAAGCTGTAGGAGTTGTGCTCCCATTATCAGCAACCCTTCTGAGAAGACTAGACTAGAATAAAGATTATTAACCCCTCCAAAGCTGTCTTACTGTCCTGTCTGTCTGACCAGATCAAGAGTGAATATGTTACGGGCTGGAGTCCAAGACCTGTGTTACCTGTGAAACATCAGTCTTTTTATACCTTATACTCCCCTCTACATGTCCCTCAGTCTAGTGACTCTGGGCTCCTTGGTCTTTCTTAAACAGGTCACTTCATCTCCCAACTCCAGGCATTTTCACTGGCTATCTCCCATGCCTAGGATGTTCTCTCTCCTCCTCTCATCTTCTAGCTTCCCAGTTAAAAATTTCACCTTCCGAGGGTGGAGCCAAGATGGCAGCATAGAAGCAGCAAAGTATTGCAGTTCCCACACAGCCACTTTTTTGGTTTTTTTCCTATAATATACCCATAAAATAAGACTAAATAAATACCCATAAAATATGACTCTAAACAAACTTTAGGGATCCCAGACTCACAAAAATACAGAAAACACATCTCTCGCTGAAGGCAGCTCAGCAGGAGGGGCTCATCACGGCAGGCTGGGAGTCGAGGCCAGCCCAGCCCAAAACCACAACCGCAGCCAAGCCCCAGGGTGATCAAGAGGAGCCAAGCTGCAGCGGGAGTCTACCTGAGAGCAGATCTGCAGCACCTGGAGCAATCTCCACATCTATCAAGCCAGGAAAAATAAGGATCAGAGAAAGGTCAGTGAAAGTCAAGCTTTCAAGCTAAATTTGGGGTAGGAAAAGCAGTTTGGCCGATCTGCCCCCACGGCAAGGAAGCAGTATGGGAAGGGCAGGATCTGTGGCGACCAGCAACTGGCTCCACTGGGCTGCTTCAGAGCTCCTGGCCTATGGACCCCACAGGGGGGCTGAGACGCTTGATCAGGGCCAAGGGCTCTTGTGTTGAGCATCCTGGATCTGAATATTTGAAGCAGATTGCTCTATGTCATTAGTAGAAAAATTTAAAGAGTCAATGAAGAAAGTGATAACTGATTTATAGCCCAGTGAACCATGGATATGCACTAATATTAAGATGTTTTGGAAGTTCCCCTAAAAAGCCTGGTAGAAGTCTGAAGCTAGGTGCAAGGAAGATGGAGAAGAACTACATGGTAAGATGTGGGTAGAATGCAATCTATGTCCCTTTAAGGAGTTCCTACAGTGATGAAATCACAGTTCCAAAGAAGCATTGAAGAAGTAGATATTTTACACAATTAGAAGACATATTAATGATCATCTTGTCAAATACACTCATTTTGTAGATGAAAAAACTGAGGACTAAAGGAATTTTAATAGAATTAACCACAGACTTCTTAGCATAACATTGAAGGTTCTCCATGCCTATCTTTCTAGACTTATTTCATATTATGCCACAGTCAAAATGAACTACATCATCATTGCTCACTGGTCCTCCTCTCCTTTTCTATTTTGAATTCCCTTCCCCATCTCTGCCTAACAAAATCCTACCTGTTTTCTTTTTTTTCTTCTTTTTGGTGGGCAATTGGGGTTAAGTAACTTGCCCAAAGTCACATGGATAATAAGCATGTCAAGTGTATGAGGCTGGATTTGAACTCAGGTCCTCCTGCCTCCAGGGCTGGTGCTCTATTCATTGTGCCATCTAGCTACCCCAATCCTGTTTTCAAGTTTATTGTTTTCAATAAACTTGTTTCATAGTCCCAACTCAAGTTTTCAAGTCCCAATTCAAATGCTACTCCCTCCATTAAGTCTTAAGTATCATTTTTTTCCTATATGCATTTTCTCCTCCATCAGAATGTAAGCCTCTGGACAGCAGCGACTATCTCTGGTTTTCTGTTGATAATTCTAACACTTAGCATGAAGATTTGCATAAACTAAATGTTTATTAATAGATTTTTATTCATTCACTCCTATAGACAAAGGTCATCTCTATTTCTTCCTTCTCTTAAGTCCCTAGCACTGTAAACATCTTTCTTATAACAATTACTTATTTTTACATTGTTTTCTGATTACCCATGTATATTTTATCTTCTACATTATAAATTCTTTGAGGGAAGAGTCCAAAACCTATTACTCTTTTTATCCCTCACAGAAAACATTCATAATAGTGACTTACACACAAAAGATGCTCAATAAATGTCTGTTGAACTGAATTATACTGTTCAAGATCACAGCTAAATAACTGCAGAATCAAGACTCCCAGATCTCCTGAATGCCTAGAACAATGTTTGACTATACCATCAGCCCTGTTTGTATAACAACAACATAGCACTTTAAGTCTACAAAATGCTTAAAAATAAAACCTTATTTTATTTTCACCATATTCTTAGAAGGCGGATGCTATGATAATCCCCTTTTTATGGAAGAGGAAACAGAGAGAGGTTAAGTGACTTGCTAAGGGTCACAATGCCAGTAAAGTTTCTGAGGCAGTATTTTAACTTAGGTCTCCCTGAGTCCAGGTTCTACCCGGGGCCTGTCTGCACATGACCAGGAATCAGGTGATAAACAAAAAATTAGACTCACCTCAAACCTCTAAAAATAGCATTTTTATCCAGTCTACGTATAATTTCATTTTTTCCATCTGAGGTTTAAAAGGCATAATAATGGATTCCCCTCCCATCAAACTTCCAAATGGCTAATGGAGAATTTTATCCCAATGTGGCTTTGGTTTCCGTGGTAGCAATAAATGCCACTTAACCCAAGAAAAATTCTTCTCAATCTCCTATAACACATAATTTGATAGAATGGAAATGATCCCATGTCTTAGAATTCTCTCCCCAAAGGTCCGTCCCTTAAGAAGTTTCTGTTTCTCCTCTCTTACCCTGGAGATCTCCTGTTCAGCCTCCACTGTTCCATTTCCTTCAGTCTTCTACTTCCTTTTTATTTCTTACAGAATGCAGCAAAGTGATGACAGAGAACATGTTTAATAAATAGCTGTTGGGAATGGGAAGGACTATAGAAAAGGAGATGTGAGGAGCATCTGAATGAAGCTGAGATACTAACGGACACACACAGACTAGAACGCTAGGTATATGTATGCTAAGTATGAAAAGAGGTATATGGGAAATAATGCTATTGGAAGGAAAAAGTTGGGTAGGAGGTTGTAGGGACAATGGCATAAAGATGAGAAAAATGGAGAGAAACATTGGGAAAAAATTTTTTTTCTCCCTAGAACCTTTTTATCCCCTGGAGGGAAAAAATGAAAAAGTTGGATATTGATTTTTAAATGAAGAATAAGTTATTAAGATGCTCACACACTGATCCACAGCATTCTCCCAAAATAATTTCTAAAATCTCTGCAACAGGCTCATTGTGCAAAAATATAGAATCATTATACATTTTGTACAATGAAAACAAATAGTATAGATATGGCTCTCAAATATATAAAACCAATATAAATTTTGTTCTTCAGGAGATCATTTTAACAAGAATCAGCTAGATTCAATGCTTTGCTTGCTTACGTACTTCTTGATGATTTTTGATCTATCAAAGTGTCCCTGTTTTGGTTATGCCTTAAAGAATTGGGAGTTTGGTAGCCAATTGTACCCTTATTATTGGATCATAAACATTGTAAAGGACTTCAGGACAGCGTCTGTTCCAGCCCCACTGCTTTCAGGCTGGTAAAAGGCATTACTGTAAAATCAGATAACAGAAGCCCAGAAAAATTAATTTATCCAGTTACTGTAGAAGTACAAGAATCTCGTAACTCTAATTGCTGAAAATTTCAGACTCAAATCAGAAGAACAAGTTTAAACATTCAGAAGAAAGTAGAAGTAAGTAGAACCAATACCTCAGAAAAATGAAATATTTTGTGACATGATAAAAATTGGAGTAAAGTGAGGTAGGATTGAACAGTATTCTAAATTTCCCTCAACTTTTCTAAAATGGATAGTTTTCTGTATCTGCTTAATAGACCACTAAATTTGCAGAGCATTAGTTACCTTAAGTTTCTTCTCTGGTGTTTGATGCTTTTTTTACACTAGCACACACAATGCACTAGATTCCTAGTTCATAGTTATAACGCTATAATTATTGTCTAAATAAACTATGATTCTAAGTTTAATATGCTAAACGTGATAAATCTTACAAGCAAACCAAACTCCTAAACTAACAATTTAATGAAATTTTATTAAAAGCCAGCTATGAGCACAGCACTATGCTAGGACACGGGTAATACAAAGATAAAATACGACACTCCTCACTTCTGTGTTTTTACCTTCTAGTGGGAGAATACAATACAGCAAAAGAGAGATCCAGAGTGCTCTAGAAAAATACGAAGAAGAAAAAACTTTCATTTGAGGAAGAAGGGTATCAGGAATCCATTAAGAAGTTGACACCTGACCTGATCCTTGAAAAAAAGAGGATTCTGAAAGGAGGTGAAAAAAAGTGTAAGTCATAGGAGATAAGCAGCCTTAATGCACAAAACAGAATGTTCAGTCTGGTGAGCAGATGGATTTGGTCAGAATACAAAGTGCATGAACTGAAACAAAATGAAATAAAACTGGAAAAATAGATTGAAACCAGATTGTGGGACAAAAACTCCACCAGATCATGGAGGACCTTATATACTAGGCTAAGGAGTCTTTTTTTTTTCTGGAGGCAACTTGTTCAATCTTGTTGGATTCTTAAAAGGGTTTTCTTGGCAAGATAGTGGTGTGTTTTTGCCATTTCCTTCTCTAGGTCATTTTACAGATGAGCAACTGAGGCAAATAGGGTTAAGTGACTTGCCCAGGGTCACACAGCTAGTGTCTGAGGCCAGATTTGAACTCAGGAAGATGAGTCTTTCTGACTTCAGGTCTGGTACTCTATCCACCTCCTAGAGCCCTAGATTTTAGAGAAAATTAGGAACCTCTAAATAATAATCAGGGCATCTTATCACAGGGAAAAGTAATAAAAGTATGAACTATGGTGATCAAGTTGTGAGTAGAGAACAAAAAAGATGGGAGAGATAGGTTAAAGACAGAAAAAGAGATGAGTCAAGGATAAGTACTAGATTTCAAGCCTGAGTGACTGGCAGGATGTCAATAACATGCCCCCAATAGGCAAGTTAGTAGAAGGGGAAGAATAGGGGGAAAATAATGCAATCAAGATATGCAAAGAATTAAATGAGTACTGACTTTGGAGTCAAGGGACCTGAGTTCAAATTCTACTCTAGCAAGTCACAATCTCTCTGGATCTCAGTTTCCTGGATTATTAAAAAAGATTAGAGGAGGGCCCTGGCTTCTGTGACCTTTGGCAAGTCAAACCTCTCTAGGCCTCAGTTTCCAGGCTTATTTTCTTTTAAAAGGGTGGGGTGGGTAGGTAGAGGAGTTGGATTAGGTGGCCCCTAGGTCTAGTGTAGATCTAGATCCACGGTCCTAAAATCTGAGCTACTTAAGGGGCGTTTGAGTGGAGAGGCAGAGGTGAAGGCTGGTTATAAAGACAACGGGATACAGCAGAAATCAAAGGGATCCGAAGGCAGAGTCTGAGGGTTTAAATCTGCCCTGAGCCCAGCCTCCTCGTGCGGTGCGGCCGCGGGCAAGGCCATCTGACCTCTCTAGGCCTCCGGGTCGTCGTCTGGAAAGTGACTAGATGGGACGGAACCCAAATCCCGTGACTCCAGGAATACCCGCAGCCCCACTTTCCACCGCCAGGGCCCCTCACGAATTGTGGCTCTCCGGCCCGTTCCCAATTTCCAAGGTGGACAGGGGTTTGGCCGGGGTGGAATGGGGTGGGGCGGGACAAGCGCTGCAAAAAGGGGCTGGGCCCTCCGGACAAACAGAAGGAGAAGGGGGGGGGGGGAGGACGGCACTCACCTGGCCGTTAGAAAGCGCGGTCAGAGGCCACGTTTCTTCCACCTCCCCCAACTAAGAACTCGCGAGAGTCTCCTCCCCACCCCCCTCCCTACACCTTCTCGCAATGTCTTCCCCACCCCCACTCCCCAGCTCCAGTCTCCCAGAATACTTACAGCCCCTGCACCGCTTCAACCGAGAGAGGGCGTGAGAGGACCATGGGCAGTGAGCCCTCGCTGAGGGTGCGCGTGGCCTCTACCCGTCCCCCCTTCCCAACGGCCTCTCAGCCGATCTCGCGATGCCTGAGGGGGCGGGAGGGGCGTGTGCTTCATCCGCCCTCTCGACCACGCCTCCTCGCTGGGGGAGAGAATGGCGGAGTCGTGGAGTCCGGCGCCATAGTTGTCTTTTGTCCAGTTGTTTTTCAGCCCTGTCCAGCTTATTGTGACTCCGTTTGGGGTTTTCTTGGCAAAGATATTAGAGTGGGTTTCCTGCTCATTTTACAGATGAGGAAACTGAGGCAAACAGGGTTAGGTAACTTTCCCAGGGGTAAGAGCTAGAGAGTGTTTGAGGCTGGATTTGAATTCAGGAAGGTGAAACTTCTTGGATGCAGGCCCAGCACTCTTATCCGTGAGTGATTCCTAGTTACACCTTATCCTGGATGAGGAGGCAGTGGGCGAGTGCCAGGCCTCCATTACTGCCCTAGGGGTGGGGGCGGGGGCGAGGGCGAGGCTGGTGTCGTCTCCAATGGAGCCTCTCACTGCGGCCATCTCTGCCCTCAAAGGGGGCACCACACTCAGCCTGGGCTGCCCATCCGTTTGGCCTAGGACTGGTCTTGGGGTGAGTGGGTGGGACTCTTTTGAAATGATTTTTTTGACAGAGACATTTACTTTAAAAAGAAGGGGGTGGGATGGCAGGTACCCAATATTCAAAAAAAAGAATTTAATATTTCACCAATAATCATAATCGGAATGATCTGAGTTCTGATGTAGTCTTAGACACTAGCTGTCCAATCCTGGCCACAAGTCGCATAATCTCTCAAAGTTTCAGATTGCTCTTCTGTACATCTGGGATGAAAAATAAACCTCATCCTTAATTCAGTTAAAAAAAATAAACACAGATCTCTTAGGATAAGAGCAGGAGTTTATTCTCTTTCTCGGGTGAAGGAGGGAGGTCTTCCCCATGACTCATCATGGAGGAGAGGTGTGTTAAAAAAGTGCAAGAATTTATGCTCTAATGCAGTCAAGCCTCCTTCCCAACTGTCTCCTCTCTCGTTGGTTGAGAGGCAAACTTAAGTCTTGGCACCAAGATCTTCCCTAAATGGGAAGTCACAGGGAAGCCTGCCACTATCTCTCAGTGGCTCAGAGATAGGTTTACAAAGAACAAGGATGCTGATTGACAGCAAGGGAAACCAACTATTTCCTATCCCAAATGCTCACAGCTTCCACAAGAACAGCCAATGAATGAGAAACCTGTACATAGAGCACATATAGTCTAATACAAGTAAGAAATCTGTAAAGGAAAGCCTTTGGGTCCTCTTAGAGACATTCCTCACAAATTTCACTGATGTATATCTTTGTGATCTTTATTGGATGTCACCTCTTTGTAGGGTCTGGTGAAGGGGATGCTGGGATAGTGAAGTTGGATTTGGTGAATTGGCTTTGTGCTGTCTGATACTCCTATTTACTTATCCTCCCTTAGTCCTATTTGCCCCAGTTTCAGATGGATAGTCATTAAGCTTAGATCAAGGGAAAACTTCCAACTTGGTTGAAATGAATGCTATTAACCATTGTCCATTCTACTTCCCAGTTCCCAGGATTGAGAGAGAGAGAGAAAACTAGGGATGGGCTCAGGCCAAATCAGTCAGCAAATATTATTAAGCAGAAAATGGTCAAACAGAAAAGTGTGTATGTATATGTATGTGTATATGTATATGTATATGTATATGTGTGTATATGTGTATGTATATGTATGTGTGTGTCTTTTTGTCTATATGTCTGTTTATATATATTCTATATATAAAGGCATATATAGAATGGGAGGGTGATAATGCTTTATAACAGCTCATTAAAAGTTGGTTTGGCTCTAAATTTATTTAAGAGAACACCTAGAAAATAGTACCATTCACAAGATGTCTGGATATTTGGAAAATAATTTAAAATGTGCTGTAGAGTGGTCGTAAAATAAGTTATCATGACCTTTTTTTCCTTATTGCACTGCTTTTCTAACCATCCCCACCAGAAACCTAGCATGAGCTAGGCATTCCAGGAGGCTTACACATGTATCTTAAATTTGGTATAATATGTAATGATTTTACACTAAATACCAATTTCGTTACTGTATTGTTTGAAATGTTTTGTTTCCTGGCTTAAAGTATGTTGAAAAGTAGAGAAGAGACCTGGAAAATCTTTAAGACCTGTCCACTGAATTCCTGTGATTGCAACCAAATCCAGTCTTTGCTAGAGAACTGTCATACTCTTCATGAGCAATTGAAAGTGACCTTCTGTCAATAGTCTTTTCCTGCTCAATTTGCTGAATTACAGGTTCATATATTTCAGCTTCCTGTCACTGGTTACTGTTTTTTACTACTCTGCTTTTGAATTACACTCACTCAAATACTATCTTAACATCCCCAATTTTATAGCATATTAAGAGTTTTTCAACTATGATAGATCTGACTTTCTTAAAGATTTAAAATAAAACTCGATTATGTAGCTACCAAATACCTTTATTGCCTTAATTATTTAGAGTTTTGATTTTATGGATTGAGCTATTTAGATTCAGTTTACAAAATGATAGGAAAAATATTGAGAACTCAAAATTAATATACTGCTGAGTTATCAGAATATGAACTTAATCTGCTATTCAAACATAAAAAGAAACCTGCAGAAATGCAAATTATCCCCTATGACTAAGTACATCCATAAAATAGAACTAAAAGACTTCTCATTAAGATGATAAACATCAGTTACATGAACAGTGCTAAGTTGTGATTGCATTTTGAATTTGCTTGTTTAAGAGCCTAGACTCAAATTTTATACAGATAAAAATCCAGCCTGCAGTTACTGTGGCGGTCTTAAAACAGATGAGAAAATTGTAAATTGCATCCTTGACCAACCTAGAAGAATCCATAATTTGACAGAACATGTTGGAAAAAGGTAACCTAACTTGGTGAGAAGTATGGCTGGTAAGGTATCTAATAAGGGAGGGAATATTTTAATCTGGGCTTAGTTTTATTTTAAGGTCATTCGCTCCCACATTTGGATTCCTTGGTTATGGCATATGGTATATAACTATACTACTTGTTGCACTCCTTGATATGTATATGTTAATGATAGTTATTGAATGTTGCATGTCTCATAATTTGAAAAAAAGTTTAAAAATGTTTCTTTCCACAGTAGTGGAGATAGAAATAAAAGACTGATGGCATGTTGATACTTGAAACAATACCACATTTTCTTAGACTTTATAACATTAACACCATTGAAAAAAAATCCATCTAAATTTGAAATAGAAAACTTGCCCTATCACCCAACTCATCTCTTTCTTCCTCCCGTGTTACAGAATTACATACATTATAAAAGAGGAGATTACTGGTCATTGACTATACAGATGTTTGATTTTGGATGACTGATTATTGTCATTGCTGATTTTAGTTTATTTATTATGGTAGGTTATTATTGAGTCACTGGATAACAATAATAACCATGTAATATTGGGAAATTGGTCAAAATAATGAAATAACAGACTTCACCTCTGTGCCTTTGTGTATGTTAAGTTTCTTATTCACTCTACATCACTGCTTTTATTTTTTCTGAGAGTCCACAATTGTTACTTCAGAGATATTCAGGATTTCTCCTGAAAATGGCTTGTAAATTTGCAAAAAGGACCTCACTAGATATCTCTAATCACCAGTGCTATTGTTAAACTTCAGG
>CM053594.1:331267480-331282863 GCA_028646575.1 Pseudocheirus occidentalis
CCCCGCCCGATGCCCCAGGGCGTGACCTGGGGCAGGGCTTCAGCCATGGCTCCCAGACTGCTGTGAAGAGCCCCGCCTGCTGCATTGTCTGTAGCAACAGATGTGTTTTCTGTCTTTTGGAGAGTTTTGGAGCTTGAAAATCTGTTTAGAGTCCCATTTTATGAGTTTTTTTTAGCATGTTTGTGTGGGAACTGTGGTGCTTTGCTGCTTCTATGCCGCCATCTTGGCTCTGCCCCCAAAACCTTAAAGTTTAAGTCAATGAGAGGAAAAAAATAGAAATTAAGTGGAGAGTGAAAAAACTTTTACTGCAAATGTTGTTGGTTTAGTCACTTTAAAATTAAATCCAACTGTATAATATTAAAATTACCAGATAAGCTGCTAGTATATATTATATCATTAATGAGATATGAGCAGGTGCTGTGGATATACATTTTTTAAGAATTGAATTGCATAGTATAATAAGTACTCTCCAAACCAATGTAAGATCAGTGTAATGTTTATTCTACACACAAGGACAATATAAAGCAATATTAAAGAAATATAAAACTTAACAGAGTAATAGAAATATTTGGATACATCACCAGACCTCAAGAGAGCACTAACATCTGAGTTTTGGTCAGCTGCGGGGGAGTCCCTTGAAAATAGCTACCCAGGGTCCTACTCCAGGAAATCAAAAAAGGCCTCAGGCAGAGTCTTTCCCATGAGTGAGCTTCAAGGCAAAATGCCAAGTTCTCAAAATACATAGTTTCTCAGAGCCAGAGAGTGCCAAACCCTACATGACTACCTGATTGGCTCTGCACTAGGGCTCTATGTGACTCAGCACAGGATGTGTTACAGCTGTGAACTGGAGTTCAAAGGAATAAGACATCTGTGATTGATAGGGCAAAATACCTGTGTTCTAAAGGACACAGGATTGCTTCCATATGTTCCTAGAAGGGTGGCCAACACTTCAAGCAAGAGGAATCAGCCATAGATGCTCTTACCTTTAGACCTGGGAACTGTCCCAAAGAGAAAAGAGAACACATATATTCACCTAGGCCTATAAATATACAGGAAAGATCTTTATAGCTCATTAACCCTATACATATGAGGATGTAGCAGCTAAATATTCTCATGTTTTGAAGAAAATAATAAAAAGTAGATATATCAATCAACAAAATTTTAATGTGAATGAAACAGGCTTATTCTGGAAAAGGATGCCTTCCATAATTTATATTTCTAAGAAAGAAAAAACTCAATCTGGATTTAAAAAATCTAATGATCAATAAAAATTTTCTTAGGAAGTAATGCAGAAGAGGATTTTAAGTTAAGATCACTTCTTGGTTATTGGTCTCAAAAGTCTGACACCTACAACTTCCAGTTTTTTGGCAGTCAAACAGGAAAGAACTGGTAACTGAAGCTGTTTTCTGTTCTCTTTTAAATTTACTATTTATTTTAATCATTCTTCTCTTTTTCAATTTTGCGTTCCACATTTTCTCCTTATGCACCCTCCACCCACTCACCTCACCAAGAAGGCAAATAATATGTCAGTTATACGTATGAAATTGTGCAAAATATATCTCCATATTAGCCATATTGCAAAAAAAAACCCCAAATAAAACACACACAAGAAAAATAAGGAAAATTATACTTCATTCTGCACTCAGTTCCTCATTTCTCTCTTTGGAGATGGATAACATTCTTTAATCACGAGTACTTTGGAACTGTCTTAGTATTGTTGACAATAGCAAAATCATTCACAGCCAATCATCATTACAATATTACAATTACTTGTGCATAATAATTTCCTAGTTTTTCTTACTTCACTTTGCCTCAGTTCGTATAGATCTTGCCATGTTTCTCTGAAACCACCCCCTTAAGTCATTTTTATAGTACAATAGCCTTTTATCCAAATCATATACCACAACTTGATCAGCCATTCCCCAATTGATGTCACCTCAAATCTTTGCCACCTCAAAAATAGCTGTTATAAATATTTTTGTACATATACGTGCTTTTCCTTTTCCTTTTATCTCTTTGGGGTATGCATCTAGTAGTGGCATTACTCAGAGGTAGTTTTGTAGCCTTTTTGGTGTAGTTTCAAATTGTCCTCTAGAATGGAAGGACTAATTCACTCTTCTACCAATAGTTCATGAATATATATATATATATAAACCCTATACATATATATATATATATTTCTCTCCCCCCCATTACCCTACAACATTTGTCATTTCTTATAATTGTGAGGTGTTACCTCAGTTTTTTTAAATTTGTATTTCTTTAATCAATAGTTTAGAGCATTTTTTTCATATAAATATGAATAGCTTTTATTTCTTCTTCTAAAAATTGCTTGTTTATATCCTTTGACTGCCTATCAATTAGCAAATGGTTCTTAGTTTTATAAACTTGACTCAGTTCTATACTCAGCATACATTTGAGAAATGAGGCCTTTATTGCTGTAAAAAATTTTTATATTACTTCAGTGTACCTATTAGCAAAATGTAATTTCCCTGATCATTTCTTTTAAATAGGTCTATTTTTGCTTTTGCTTTGTTTGAGATCATGATTGCTATCCCTGACTATTTACTCCAGCTGATGTATATTAGATTCTGCTCCAGCCCTTTATTTTAACTCTGTGTGTGTCTTTCTTTTTCAAGTGTGTCTTGAGTAAACAAAAAATTGTTTAAAGTCTTGTTTCTAATCCATTCTACTATCCTTGTCCATTTTATGGATGAGCTTATCCCATTGATATTCACTGTTATAATTAGTATTTCCCTTCACCCCATTTTCTTTTGTTTCTTCTTTTTTACCCTATCCTTTATATAAAAAAATTTTGCCCCGATCGTTGCTCCTACCTCCTTATACACTCTCCTCTTTATTATCCCTCCCCCTTTTCTTGTCCCTCTCCCCTCCTGTTTCCCAGTTGGGTAAGATAGATTTCTGTAATCACCTGAGTTTGTATATATTCTTCCCTCTTTGAATCAATTCCAATGACAATGAATTTCAAGCATTGCCCACCCCATTCATTTCCCATCCAGTGTAAAAGCTCTTTCTTGGGCAATTCCTTTGTGTGAGAAAAGTTTTCACATTCTGTCTCTCTCTTCCCCCTTCCCTGCATGCATCTATCTTTCTCATCCTTTCATTTTTTATTTTAGAAATCATCCCAACATAATCAACTCACACTCATGCTTTCTGTCTGTATAGACTCTTTTTAATTGCCCTAGTATTGGTAAAGTTCTTAGGAGTTATATGTATCATTTTCCCACATATGTAAAAAGTTACTTTATTGAGTCCCTTATAATTATTTTTTCATGTTTATTTTTTATATTTCTCTTGAGTCTTGTATTTGAAAGTCAAATTTTCTGTCCAGCTCTCATTTTTATATAAGGAATACATGAAAACCTTCTATTTTATTAAATATCCATTTTTGTGCCCTGAAGGATTTATACTTAGTTTTGCTGACTAAGTTATTCTTGGTTGTAATCCTAGTTCCTTTGCCTTCCCAAATATAATATTCCAAACCCTCTACTCCTTTCCTGTGGAAGCTGCTAAATCTTGTGTGATCCTAACTGTAGCTCCACAATATCTGAATTCTTTATTTCTGGCTATCTGCAATATTGTCCCCTTGAGATGACAGTTTTGGAATTTGGCTATAATATTCCTGGGAGTTTTCATTTTGGGATGTCTTTGAGGAGGTGATGGGTGGATTCTTTCCATTTCTATTTTATCCTTTAGATAAAGCTGTTTACAAAGACTGTTTTTTAAAAGTTATTTTAATCTACCTACCTAACATGTTAAAATATGTTGAAAAATATTACAAGGGTAACAATATCATGTTTAGAACATTATTAATTTTAGATAATGCTCTAAGTCTTTGTAATGGCCAGCAAAGAAGTATTTAGTGTCTTGTTTCAACTATTTAATTATTTAACATCTTGTTCCAGTTGAAGTTTTTGTTGAGCCTTGCCCATGATTATATCAAGTCTTTGTTAAGAATCAGAACTTGTGAAACCCATAGTGGGAGGGACTTGCCAAAAACAGGAACAGGAAGGACTTAAGAGGTAGGCAGAACAGGGAAGAGCTAATGACCATATATAAGGAGAAGCCCAAACTGGGAAAAAGCAGAACTGGGTAGGGAACACTTGTGATGGCAGAGTTGAGAAGGAGAAAACTTGTGGTAGGTATCTTATTACTTAGTTTGTCTGTTCTGTCTGTGTTGATTTGTGTTTGTAGTACTTTGTACTAGAAGCTGTGGGACCTTATTGTAAGCCTTGAAAGAGGATTTTTTTGTTGTCTGTTTATAGAAAAAGTCCTGGAAGAGGGTTTCAAAGGTTCTGGGACTATACTGACAATTTGTGTTGAGTTCTCAGACTGTGTGGGTCTAGGTTGATTTTACAGGCAGAAAATGAATTGATGTTGGTGCCAGCAATGTGTGTGATGTTGTTTCGAGTCTGTTAAGCTTTTTTTCCCCCAGAAATATAAACTGTGAAGGACTGGAGGTGGACTGGACTGTAAGCTTCAATATGTAATGGGAACTGGATGAGGAACTGGACAATTTGGTAGCAGGTGACAGTTGGGTAAATTCAGGCAAAATTGGGACCATGGAAGAAGAACCATGGAATCTGAGAGCCAGCCTCGAGTCAAGATGAAAAGACCTCTACTTGGGTACTTAATGATGACTGAGATGATCATGATTTACTGTGGCCTAGGGGTGGGAGAACTTTGTACACTGTACCTTGTACTTCTGGGTTTTTTTTTTTTTTGCTTTTTGGAGGGCAGTTGGGGTTAAGTGACTTGCCCAAGGTCACACGGCTAGTTTTTTGTGTTAAGTGTCTGAGGCCGGATTTGAACTCAGGTACTCCTGACTCCAGGGCCGGTGCTCTATTCACTGCGCCACCTAGCTGCCCCTGTACCTTGTACTTCTTAAGGATGATTGAGTTAAGAATGACTAGAAACTAATATCCAATAAAGAAGAAGACTTTTTGACTGAGAGATTAAGACAATGTGACCTAGGGGTGAAGAACTTTGACCTTTGTACTTTGTGTCAGTTTAAGGAGGCCTGCTCCTTAAGGATGATTGAGTTAAGGACTTACTGAATGATATATTTTGCTTAAAACTATGTGGTTTTTCACCAACTTTGACGAAAACTATGTGGCTACTTTAATGATAAATTGTTATGTTGTAACATTATGAATGCTGTACTTTGGTTTCTGTGAATGTGTTGCTTTAGTTTACTGCTTAATAAATAGAGAGTTCACTATATTATGTGATCAGAACCTTAAAGCTATTCACAGCAGCAGTCCTCTGGAAAGCTGCTTGTGCTTGGTCTTCCAACTACACTTGACTCATTGTGTGAGAAAATAAGCATGCAAACGCACCAAGGTTTAGATAAGCTTTCTGCACATACCAGTGTATATATGAGAATTAAAAAAATTTAACAGTTCATTCTACACTGCTAAAATATTTCAGACAATAACAATATTTTCATTATTTTGTGACTGTTGGCTTATTTTCAGGTGTGATATTCAGTACTTTTTTTAAAAATTCTGCTTTCTGTAACTACTTTATTACTACATAAAATAAACTTGAATCAGAAGTATGTTTTCCTCATCCTTGGTTTATTTGCTTAAATAGGCAAATTGTAATTTGCTCATATTACATAAAATTATATAATTTGCTTATATTTACATAAATGAGCAGATAAACACATTTAAAATTTTTAATTGCCTTACTTCCATTTGAAATAATGGCTGGAACCCAATGCTACAATTTACATATAATTATAACTATAAATAGTGCAAATCTGAATAATGGGACAACTTCACAGTTTTCATTATTTGCACTAATTAGGACCTAGTTGTCAGTATGAATGTGTTAATTGTTCTCAATTAAATTGGATAATTACCAGATCTTTCAAAAAGCTTAACTCTGTTTCTGTTAGTGTTTTGTCTTAAGATCCCTACTTTCAGGTTTCCTGTTTCTTATACAGCATTTGTTTTGGTGGAGAAAGGAAAGGAAGATGAGATCTTTCAACAATGACTGACTTTTTCACTGTTACTTGCCCTATTAAGTCTAGACAAAGGTCCTTTAAATTCCTGCTATATGAGGCCCAAAGGCCCCAGTATCTTGATCAGAGTCTACCGGCTTTCTGGAATGATTGATATATGTACTCTGACATTGGCTCTTACAGTCAAATAATTGTCCTAAAGTCTTCAAGCATTACGATATATCACCTACTAGACTGGAACTCCTTGCCCTGTTCTTAAATCTGGCTTAAACCTCCGTTCTGTGTATCTATTAGTGTTGACATAACCTAGCCTCTGGCTCAATCTCTATGTTATCCCTTACTTCAACTGATCAGTCCCAATTTGAACCCCTTTCCCAGGTTGGTTTCTGTTGAGGGCCAGTCTCTGACCTGGTCCACATATGGGAAGTCTCTAGTCCAGGATTTCTCCTAAGCCAGCTCCCTGTGAAGGCTGTATTATGTCTTAAGATTGGCTCACCATCTCTTCCTGACTTGCAGGAGTTTAGGACAGTGACTCAGTTTAGGACAGTGAGCAGCGACTCAGACACAGATGAATGCAAAGGAACAAGGATATTAAAACATGGATGTACATAAGGCAACAAGGACATTAAAACATACAGATGTATGTAAATCAACAAGAACATTAAACATTCTCTCATGGGAACCTAAGATATAATTGCTTTATGTTCATTATATGAACCCTGCTCTCTGATCAGTAACTGTGATCAGTAATCTGAACTGCTATGAAGAACCTGCCCGGCTTGTGTCCAGTCATTCCACACTCTTCAGTTTGGCCCATACCCATTTTGGTGCAGGCATCTTCCATATTCCTCTAGAAAATAGCCAGTTGTAAGTATGGTATAGTAATGACTCTTTGATCTGGAGTCAGAGTACCTAGGTTCAGTTCCTGGCTGTGTTATTTATGGGTTCTATGGTTGTGACTAAGTTACTTAACATTTGCGTGTTTGTCCTAGGCCCAAAGGACTAAGTCCAAGGAGCAGAGGAGTAATCAGCCTCTTGCATTTATTCCTTGACAATTAGCAGCAGCTGTTCTCTAAACGGAGAGTTATATAGAAAACATCACTGCCGCGCCACTGATGGGTGAAACTGATGTACATTCCATGAGGGCAGACTGAAGGATACAGTAAAGTTGAATGTAAAATAAATAATGAAAGAGAAGCTTAAAACTTTATTGGCCTCTAGGTGCCTCCAGATGAAAAGCATGCTTTTCTAGGCCTGCAGAATTTCGAGACCTGTGTCAGGCATCAACACACTGATAGAAACAACAGAATCCATGTGAGATCCGGGGGGAAAATTCTTAAGCAGTAGTTTAATTTTATTATTCTTATAGAGATAAAAATCCTTATCCTCAGTATCACTTATCAGCAGTCTCAGTTCATGATTGGCTTGAAGGCTGGGAGTATCAGCTGTGGGAGGGGTATACATAGATAATTTAGGGACAATCTTTTCTGAACTAGTCATTGTTCTTTCAGACAGCTTGATCTTAACATGCATTCAAGATCCTTAGTGGTCTCAGATGCACATAATTATTACCTAGTGTAGGAGTGGGGAGTGACTATAATGAATATAATTAGCTTAAAGATAACACACCTTCAGTGACACTATGAAGTGGTTGTTTTATCAGGATGGAAAGCCTGCCCAGTGCAGGTACTAAAATTAATCCTGAGAATGGCCTTTGAAGAAGTACTATTATTACAGAGTAGGGTAAAGTAGGGAAGTAGGAAAAATCCAGTCAGATTCCTTGCAAAAGTAATAAAGTGGAAAAAATGATGAATTTTAGCATGTAAAGTATGAGGTTGTAAAGAGCTGTATATCAAATAAAATTATTAACTCAAAGTGGAAGCAAAAATAATTATGGTAAATTAGAGAAAACAATTTTTTACTATTTAAAAGTTTCCAAAAATATCTGGTATTTATTTGGTTCTTTAAGGTTTGCAAAGCATTCTATATGTCTTAACTCATTTGATCCTCATAATGACCTTGTGAAGTGGATGCTATTATTATCCTAATTTTATAGATATGTAAACTGAGATTGAATGAGGTCAAGTAACTAGCCCAGGATCATAAAACTAACAAGGGTCTGAAGCACAATTCAAACTGACTCCAAGCTCATTGTTTTCTACTGCACCATCTTGCTGCCTCCAAAATGAGGAGGCTTTTATGGTTTTAGTAGATGATAAATGGATTCAAGCCTAAGCAAGGCCCTGACCCACCACTTAACCCCCCCCCCACACGTATATATACACATTTTTACCACCTCAGACTCTGAGAAACATCACAGTAGTCAAGGAAAGCACTGATTAATGTAAAAGATCATTGAGAACAGGTACCTAGGCTTCTTCATCTATAAAATGAGATAGTAAGATGAGATGA
Source organism: Pseudocheirus occidentalis (assembly GCA_028646575.1). Classification (NCBI taxonomy): domain Eukaryota; kingdom Metazoa; phylum Chordata; class Mammalia; order Diprotodontia; family Pseudocheiridae; genus Pseudocheirus; species Pseudocheirus occidentalis. The sequence goes on from CM053594.1 coordinate 331,275,882, forward strand.
TTTACATACTGCTTGAAATCCTATGATTCAATTAAGTTCATAATCAGTTGCAAATCACCTGTTCTTAGCTCTCAGCTGTGCCAGCAGTGAGCACCTGGAGCATTTTCCTACCTATACATCAGCATAACTCTTCTTTTGGAAATGGTATGCTTGGAACTGAAACAGTGAAAAGTGCCCACTGTCATTACAAAACTGGGATAATGTATTTGTGGTACATTTTTGTTGGCTAAAATGAAAGATGCAGTTTTTTTTGTCTTTTTTGGAGGGTGGGAGGCAGGACAAATGGGGTTGTGACTTGCCCAAGGTCACATAGCTAGTAAGTGGTAAGTGTCTGAGGCCAAATTTGAGCTCAGGTCCTCCTGACTCCAGGACCACTGCTCTATTCACTGTACCATCTAGCTGCCCCTGAAGGATATAGTCCTACATGTGTTAAAATGAGGGATATAATGTATACAGTTATAAATAGAAATAGCCAAAACACAAGAAAAAGTGAGTTGACAGGCATATCCTTTAAAATTTTACTAAAAAGTTGTTTTTTGGAGGATTGTGTTGTTTATTAAATAGTTTTCTTTTTCCACCTTAATGTTTATTTCTTTAAATTCTGCTTATGTCTTTATCAGTTTATTTTTATCTCTTGATGATGTCTCCTTAACTCTGTTAGTCTTCTGCTTCTGTTTTTAAAAAATAATCTCTAAACATGGAGGTAATTTATTTAAGTGCTTATTCTTTCCTTGGTAATTATGCTTATTAGATAGAATATAAGCTCCTTGAAGTCTGGTATTATTTTTGCTTATTCTTTGTAACCCCTGTGCCAGCATTTTGCCTGCCACAGATTAAGCACTGTAATAAACGCTTGACTAGTTACCTGTCATGTGTTTCCAGTTTTTAGAGTTTTAATAATTCTAACATTCTGTTCATGTGTGATTTTTTTCATGAATGCCTCAAATGCTCCTCTTTTGTTGAATATCCATCATGTTTATTTGATAATTAATTTCAGGTTTGCAGGGTATGTCATTATTGGGTTGCAGCTTGAACTTTTTTGCTTTTCATAATATACTATTTAATTCCCTTCTGTGGTTTCCAGAGGTTATAGAATAATCTTAGATAATTTGAACTTCCTTTCCTTTATACCTAATGGATACTTGAGGATGCTTGACTGAGGTCAAATGAATACAAATATAGAAGAAGAGTAATCTGATATGTAAAATTGGAGCCAACAAATCAAGATCACTGAAACCAAAGCAGCTATGCCTAGTGGACTAACAAACTGTTAAGTAACATAGAAAGACATTTTGCATTCAAAGACACCCCACTCCCCTTAAAGGGCATATAAAGGACCCAAGGAAATGGAACTTTTTGAGACATCTCAATGAAATTTAAATTGAATCTAGGAACTTCCTGTAAAAGCTTTGATTCTTTATGTTTCCAGGACTGACCAGTAGGTATAGTCACCAACTATGAACTTTGAGTAAACATATTTGAAGGGAATGGAAAATTTTCATTAATAGATCTTTGGAGAATCAGGGTTCCATGCCCTAAAACATCCTCCCAGATCTGATTATGTATCTCTTATGTAACATCTGGAATAACCCTGTCCCTGGGTATGCCTCAGTAACCATACTACACTTTCCAGGGGGAGGATATGCTTATAGAAATTGGTAAGATTAAAATGGTCATATGTCAAATATCTTGACAAGGAATTCCCATCTCTCCCATAGGAGTAATGCCTTCTCTGCACAAGAAGGGAAATTTTATGAAAGTATCTGGAAGAACACTAAGTCTCACCTGTAGTTCATTGTGATTGTATCTGAATATTCATCCAAGTGTAGTAAATGCAGAATTTCCTCCACATATTGGTTGATATAAGGCTCATGAATGCCCCAAAGTCGAGCATACATGGTTAACATCTCCTTTGATGTCATGTAGTTCAGCAGAGCATCAGACTGTGGACAGTAGCTCGTTCTTTCTCTCACCTGAAATGAGAATCCGGCCCCAGGCAATAGGAAAAAATAAAAGGTTTGAGCTAAATGAGAAAAATATAATACTGTGTGTGCTATAAACACAAATGAGGCTGATGATTCGTGGTTACTACTACCCAAATTCTTAACTGATAAGGACTATTCACCATAACATCGTCACTGACCCTATACTTTGCTACCAAGGCTGAGCTTTCTGTTGATTTAAGACTTTTGGATTGTCTTTTTAACTGTGGGATATTCCTCTTGCATTCTATACTACTCAACCAGGGTTATTGAGCACCTTTAGGGGCCCAGCACTGTTCTAGAAAGAAGTAAAAAAAAATTAAAAAGACCTTGTTTCTTAATCTCAAGAAATCCCCTTGGAGGGGAGAAAAAATGGCGAAAGTCAAGAAACTTCCTTTAGTACATGATTACAGATGAGTATAGCCAGCAAGTGTTACAGTCATTATACAGAGAGATACGGACTCAAACATAAAATGAATTCAAAGTGCCAGAAGCAAAGACTTTGATAATAAATAAGAAAAGAACAAAGTTGATTTTGCCTACCACTCCTGTCATGGAAACATTTTAAAAGCTGAGAATGTGGGTAGCATTGGGGCTCTAGATATCAGACAATCATACTGTAACTGGACTCTTTCTCATGACTTTGCATCATTAGCCTGTGGGCTTTGGTAATACAATACTATATCGCTCATGACTTTAGAGACAATAGGGACAATTAGCTGGGAGGTTCAATGAATTTAAGAAAAGGAAGAATGGATGTTTTCTCATCTTCTCATCTTCTGAACCTTAGGCCTGGTTCTCTTGAACATATCCTCTTCCTACCCTCTACCTATCATTTGCCATATGAAGCACCTACCTAAAACCATCAGCAAGCATTATCTATAACAGGGATAATCTAGAAGAACTCCCAACAAGATCAAGAGTGAAGTAAAGACACCCATTATCACTACTATTATTTAATATTGTACTATAAATGCTAGCAATAGCAACAAGAGAGAAAAAAGAAACAAAATAAGTAAGAATCCCCTTAATGAAGGAATTTATTCTGTGAAGTTTGGATTCAAAGGGCTTCACTTGAGGACCTAGACAGCCACATGTGGCCTTGAGGCTTTAGGTTCTCCACCCCTGTCCTAGAGATTCAACTAAGAAATTAGTTGAAATAATCAACAATTTTAAACAAAATAGTAGGTTATGAAATTAGCCCACACTTGGGGTGGCTAGGTAACACAGTGAATAGAGCACCAATCCCGGAGTCAGGAGGAGCTGAGTTCAAATCTGGCCTCAGACTCTTAACACTTATAGCCATGTGACCTTGGGCAAGTTACTTAACCCCAATTTCCCTGTCTTTTCCCCCTCCAAAAAGCAAAAAAAAAAAGAATTAGCCCATACAAATTATTATCATTTCTATGTTACCAACAAAACTCTGCAAGAAGTGATGAGTTATTTAATTTAAAGTAACCATATACAATATAAAATGCCTATATAACTTCCAAGACAAATCCAAGAACTATATGAACATAATTAGGAAACATTTTTTATACAAAAAATTTAAATAACTAGAGAAATATTGTTAATGGGTGGTTGTAAAGCCAAGCATGAGCAGTTTTCCAGAGGACTGCTGCTGTGAACAGCTTCAAGGTTCTGATTATGTATTATAGTGAACTCTATTTATTCAGCAGTAAAATTAAAGCAGAACACTTAATAGAAACCAAAGTACAGCATTCACAACGTTATGACATAACAACTTATCGCTAAAATGGCCACATAGTTTTCACCAAGGTTGTCATATAGTTTTAAGTAAAAGATAGCATTCAGTAAGTCCTTAACTCAATCATCCTTAAGGAGGCTTCACTCCTTAATGGACACAAAGTGCAAAGGTCAAAGTTCTCTACCCCTAGGTCACATTGTCTTAATTCTTAGTCAAAAAGTCTTCTTTCTTCTTAATTGGAGATTAGTTTCCAATCATCCTTAATTCAGTCATCCTGAGGAGGTACAGGATACAGAGTACAAAGTCCTCCCACCCCTAGGCCACAGTAAATCATGGTCTTCTCAGTTTGCATTAGATATCCAAGGAGAGGTCTTTTCATCTTGACTCTAGGCTGGTTCTCAGATTCCATGGTTCCTCTTCCATGGATCCAACTCCTACCTGAACCCACCCAACTGTCACCTGGGTTCAAAGGCAGGCAGCTCCCAGCTCCTTGTCCAGTTCCTCATCCAGTTCTTGTTCCATATTGAAGCTAGCAGTGTCCAGTCCACCTCAAGTCCTTCACAGTTTCTTTTTCTGGGAAGACAAAGTTTAACAAAGCCACAACAACATTCATCCACATTGCCGACACCATCATCAATTCACTATTTGCCTGTCAAATGAACAGAGACCTACAAACAAGGTCCAAGAGGTCAACACAAATCATCAGTAAAGTCCCAGTATCTCTAAATCCCTCCTCCAGGACTTCTGTAAAAAGACAACCAGAAGATCCTCTTTCAAGGCTTTCCATAAGGTCCCAGGGCTTCTGTACAAAGTATCACAAACATCAACACAGACAGAACAGAAAAACATAGAGAGCTGGGATACCACCAGTTTTCTCCTTCTCAACTCTGCTACCGCAAGAGTTCTCTTTTCATTTCTTCTCAGTTCTGCTCTCTTCTCAGTTCTTCTCAGCTCTGCTGAGTCCTCAATTCTTCTCTCTTCTCAGTTCTGCTCTCTCCAGCCTGGGCCTCTCCTTATATATGGTCATTAGCTCATCCCCCTTAGGTGTTGCATTAGCAACAGGAGTTCACAAGTTGTGGGGTTCACAAGTTCTGTTTCTCAACATAGAATTGGTACAGTCATGGGCAATAACTGAAACAAGGTGTCAACTAAATAGCTGAAACAAGGTGTTAATTACTTCTTTGTTTGCCATTATGGTGGGCCAAGCCAATATAATAAAAATGACAATTTTACTTAAACCAATTGATTTATTTAATGTTATCCCAATTAAATTACCAAAAAACTTAATTTATTGAGCAAGAAACAATACTAGAATTCATTTGAAAGAACAAGAGGTCAAGAATATTAAAGGAATTAATGAATAATTAAAAATGTAAAAGAAGGAGGTTTAGCAGTACCAGATATTAAACTATATGACGTGACAGTAATTATCAAAATTATCCGGCACTGACCAAGAAATAGAATGGTGGATCAGTGGAATAGATTTGCAGGGTTTCTTAAACTTTTTTCCACTTGTTACCCCTTTCTGAGTTTTGCCAGATTTTGTTGGCATTGTGTGACCTGAGAGCATACTCAACACAAAGTGTGCATGCTTTGGGTTCAGAACCAAGACTGCAAGAAAGTTGCATGCAACACAGGCAAGTGCTGCCTTGGATTCAGTATGTGTTCCAGATTTTCTGCCCCCCCCCATGGTGGTATGTAATCTGATATAAGTTCTACATGTACCTTTGCATTAAACATTAGTCATGTTGTAAAGAAGTATAACCAATGGAATGAAAAATGAGAAAGAAGAAACAAAACAAAACAATGAAAAAGAGAGAGAACAAGTAGTTTGCTTCAATCTGCATTCAGACTTTGTAATTCTTTCTCTGGATGTAGATAGCCTTTTCCATCATGAGTCTTATAACCTTGTATTCCTGAGACAAGCCCAATCTATCAAAGTTAGTCATCACAGATACAATGTATCTATAATTGTTTATAATGTTCTCCTGATTTTGTTCCCTCACTCAGCATCAGTTTATATAAGTCTCTCCAGGTTATTATGAAATCCATCTGTTCCTCATTTCTTATAGCACAATAGTATTCCATTATATTCATATACCACAACTTGTTTAGCCATTCCCCAACAGAAGTGTATCCTTTTAATTTCCAATTCATTGTCACCACAAAAGAGCCACTATCAGTATTTTTGTACATACGGGTTCTTCTCCCACTTGTATGATCTCTTTGGGATATAACCCTAGAAGTGGTATTGCTGGGTCAAAGGGTCACTTTTTTATAGCCCTTTGGGCATAGTTCCAGATTGCTCTCCAGAAGGGCTGGATCATTCCACAACTCAACTAACAATGCATTAGTGTTCAAATTTTCCCACATCTCCAGCTATTATAATTTTCCTGTTTTTATCATATTACCCAATCTGACCAGTGAAATGTGGTACCTAAGAGTTGTTTTGATTTGTTTCTGTAATCAATAGTGATTTAGGATTTTGGGGGGCAGAGCCAAGACAGTGGCATAGAAGCAGCAAAGCTTCGCATAAACATGCTAAACACCCATAAAATATGACCCCAGACAAAGCCTAGGACTCTCAGACTCATAAAAATACAGAAAATACATCTCTCATGGAAGGCAGCTCGGCATCAGGGGCTCAGCACAGCAGGCCTGGAGTGGAGGCTGGTCAAGCCTGAAGCTGAGACTGTGGCCAGTCCTGGGGAGGTAGGAAGGAGCTGAGCTGAGTTGAGCCAAGCCGTGCAGCAGCCAATCTTCAGGAGAGAAGATCTATAGACTCTAGCACCTCCACATCTATTGGAGAGGGGCAGCTCAGCCAGAGGAGCTCATCCAGCAGGCTGGCAGGCCAGGAGACAAGACCAGCCCAGCCCAATAACCTCAATATGGCCAGGCCCCAGGGTGGCCAAGAGGAGCTGAGCCTCCCAAGCTGAAGCATGAGTCTACTTCAGAGAAGATCTAAAGCACCTGCCTGAGGGGATCTTAAAATCCACCAAACAAGGATCAGAGATGGATAGTGAAAGTGAAACTTTGAAACTTTGAAACTTAATTTGGGGGAGGAAAAGCAGTTCGGCCAATCTGCCCCCGAGGCAAGGAAGTAGTCGGGGAAGGGAACTGCTGGAACCAGTGGTGGCCCCCACCGGGCTGCTTCAGAGCACCTGGCCTGTAGAATACGCAGGGGGGGTGAATCGATTGATCAGGGCCAAGTGCTCTTGCGTTGAGCAGCCTTGATCCAGATCATGGTCTTGGGTGGTGGTCCTGGGGTGCACTTTCAGCAAGCCAAAGCTGG
>CM053594.1:331283363-331309025 GCA_028646575.1 Pseudocheirus occidentalis
AGAGAGAGAGAGACAGAGACAGAGACAGAGACAGAGAGACAAAGAGACAGAGAACAATACATTACAAAAGCAAATACATAGAAATGAAGGACAATCTAGAAAAAGAGAAGCAAAAACAATAACACTAAAAGAAAATATCATCACTATGTAAGCAAAGCATACTGATCTTAAAGATATGTGTGCAGAGATAACCTAAGGATCATAAGTTTCCTGGAAAAAATGGACATAAAAAAACTTAGAATCATAATCAAGAGATTAGAAGAGAATTTCCCAGAACTTCTGAACAGAAAACATGAAATTCCAATGGAAAGAATTCACAGATTGCCACCAGGAAAAAAGTCCAGGGGTGAAAACTACAAAACTCCATATGGTTAAATTTAAAAAATTCAATTTAAATCATCAAGTTCTGTAAACCATCAAGAGAAAAACCTTGAAATACAAAGGAAAGGATGTTTCAATAGTACAAGACTATTCTGCACTCACTAGAAAACATAGGAGGAAATGGGATAGTGTATCCTAAAAAGCATTGGAGTTCAGTATGAAATCCAGGGTGACCCAACCTGCAAATATGAGTTATACTATACATGAAAAAACAATAAAGGAGAGTTAGGAACATTTTAAGGAAGAAAGCAGTTCTAAAGAGAGACATGGGTAAAGGTTGAAATCTGATGAAAGTAACAGCGAAGGGGATATTTCTGGGCAGAATTTGGTGACACCCTGCCTACACGTGAATCAACTTTTTTGGGGGGAACTACATTAAAACATGAGAAGGCTCATGAAAAGGAAGGGGGAGGTGCTGGATAGAGAGAAATGTGTAATGTGCTATGGTCAAATCAAAAGCTAGCAATGAGGGGAAGGTGGACTCTGTGGTTGCAGAAAGGAAAGAATATACAAGAGATTGCATGAGAAAGAAGGGGGAAGGAATTGAAAAGACAGAAAAAACAGGGAGGTTTTACTTTAATGGTGAGAAGGGGTTTCACTGATAAATGCTCCTATAGGTGAAGAGAGATGGTCTATGAAGGGAAAATAGTGTCTTTAGACTGGATGGACCTGAGGGATTTACTGTTTGAAAAGTCTACTCAGAAGTGGAGCCAAGATGGAGGGGTAGAGACAGAAATCCAGCCACTCTTTCAATATTCCCCTTTGAAATAACCTTAATGTAACTTGCCAAATTGAATTCTGGAGCAATATAATCAATAAAAGGTTGGAATGGGATATTTTTTCCAGCCCAAGACAATTTAGAAGGTTAGTAGGAGAACGCTGTGATGCTGAGTTGGGGGCCCAAGAACCCATGCAGCAGAAGCACTAGCTGTGGGTCTTGGAGACCATGATAGAGATAGCAACACTATCCTGAGCTCTCAGCCCAGAGACAGTAAACTTATGAGAAAAAGATTACAAAGGACCTTTTGCAGACACTGAGCGCAGGATCTGGTGCTATTTGGCAACTTCATTGCTCATACACAGTTCTGGGTCAGTTTCAGGGTGGAAGGATGTGCTCATGGTTGGTCACAAGGCAGAAAGGGTACTGGTTGCAGTTCCAAATCATGGAAACAATAATTTCATTAAGGAGAATGAGACAACATATGAAAATTTGTGAGATTCAGGCAAAGCAGGACTTAGGGGAAATTCTTATCTCTAGATCCTTACATCAATAAAAATGAGAAAGAAAAGATCAGTAAATTGATCATTTGATAAAAAAAAAACTAAAAAAAGAACAAATTAAAAATCCCCAATTAAGCACCATAATAGAAATCCTGAAAATCAAAGGAGAGATTAATAAAATTGAGTGAAAAAAATCCACATTAAATAAATAAAACTAGGATTTGGTTTTGTGAGAGCCAGCAAAGAGTTATGTTTCCACAGAACTGCTAGAAATTGCTGATGTAGGACTGATAAGGGAAGTTAGCAGACAGCAAGTGGACCCAACCAATCAGAAGGAAAACAATGGCCTTGAGAGACCTTCAGACTAGAGTAAGGACTGATCTGATTTAAGCCAGTAGGGGTCAGTGACCAAGTAGCCTAAAATTACTTTTGCGCATAATTAATAAACCTCATGTATATGACATGACACACCCTGCATAGAATTAGAGCCTCATTAATAGAACATGGAATGCATGATAATGTATGATTAAGGGAGGGGTCATGCTTAGGAGAAATATGTAATGGGCATATGAGGAATATTGTAACCCGGAAGAGAATGGACCAGTCTTTCCTCTGAAGGGAAGTACTCATATCGGACTAATGGTATAAAGCTTTTCTTACTTCTTTATTCAGTACTCCTTCTTCCCAAAGAAGGGTGGAGTCTGATTCTGGCCAGAATCATTCAATTCCTCTGAACTTCTCCTCAATACAATTCTTTTGATACCCAAATTTCAGTATATATTGTATTTCTAATAGTTTTATGAAAAAAAAATAGATAGACCCCAGCTAATTTGATTTTTAAAATGAAAGAAAAAAAAACCCAAATTACCAGTATCAAAAATGAAAAGGAAGAGTATATCACCAATGAAGATAAAATTTAAGCAATTCTAACGGCACATTTTGTCCAATTATATGCCAGTAAAACTGAAAATCTCAGTGAAATGAATGTTTACAAAAATATAGATTGCCCAGACTAACAGTAAAGGAAATGGAATACTTAAATATCTATCTTAGAAATTAAATGAACCATAAATGAAATCCCTAGGACCAGATGGATTTACAAATGAATTCTATCAAATATCTTAATTTAAATATTATGTTAAAATATCAATCTAAAAACAAGAGCAAGCATTAGCTTAGATAGGAATAAGTTAGAAACCTTCCCAATAAAATTAGAGGTGAGGCAAGGATGTCCATTATCAGCACTATTACTCAGTGTTGTACTAGAAACAATAAGAGAGGACAAGAAAATTGAAGGAATAAGACCAGGCAAACAAGAAACAAAGCTATCACTCTTTGACCCCTAGAGAATCAACTAAAAGAACTAGCTGAACGGGGCGGCTAGGTGGCGCAGTGAATAGAGCACCGGCCCTGGAGTCAGGAGTATCTGAGTTCAAATCCGGCCTTAGACACTTAACACACACACAAAAAAAACTAGCCGTGTGACCTTGGGCAAGTCACTTAACCCCAACTGCCCTCCAAAAAAAAAAGCAAAAAAAAAAAAGAGAAGAACTAGCTGAGACAATAACTTTAGTAAAATTACAAATTGCAAATAAATCCATGTAAATCATCATTTCTATATATTGCCAATAAAATTCAACAGGGAGATACAGAGAAATTCTGTTTTAAAATAATGGCAGAAAACATAAAATACTCGTAAATCTATCTGCCAAGACAATCCCAGGAACTATATGAACACACAACTCCAAAACACTTTTCAAACAAAGACAGCTCTAAACAGTTGGAGAAATATTTATTGCTCATGAGTAGGCTGAAACAATATCACAAAAATGGCAATTTTACCCAAGTTGATTTGCCATACCAAAATACCAAAGAATTATTTTATAGAGCCTAGAAAAAATAATAATGGAAGTCATCTAGAAGGAAAAAACTGTCAAGAGTATCAAGGGAAGAAAAAAAATGTGAAGGAACCAATGGACTTGGAAAATACATCCAAGAGAGATCATTTAAGAATTATTGAAGAATTATTGAACTACCTGAAAGCCATAATTAAAAAATTGAGCCTGGACAGCATCTTTCAAGAAATTGTCAAGGAAAACTGACCTGAGGTCCTAGAAGTAGAGAGTAAAATAATCATTGAAAGAATCTATCAATCACCTCCTGAAAGAGATCCCAAAATGAAAACTCCAAGGAACTTGGCAACTTTACATTAAAGATTTGAAGGGCTTGGAATATGATATTCTGGAAGGCAAAGGAGCTTGGATTACAACCAGCAGTCAACTACCCAGCAAAATTGAACATAATCTTTCAGGGGAAAAGATGGACAGTCAAAGAAATAGGGGACTTTCAAACTTTCCTGATGAAAAGACCAGAGCTGAACAGAAAATTCAATATTCAAATACAAGACTCTAGAAAAACATAAAAAAGTAAACAGGAAAGAAAAAAACCCATGTTATTCAGTAAGATGAAACTGCTTACATCCCTTAGAATATGATACTTGTAACTCTTGAGAACCGTATTTCTATTACTGCAGTTAGAATGAGTATACAAAGACAGAGGGTGTGGATATAAGTTGACTTTGACATGATGACATGAAAATAATTAAGAGACAAAAAAAGAATTTTACTGTGAAAAGAGTTAAGGGGGAGGCAAAATAGAGCAAATCATGTCATATGAAGAGGTATAAAAGACGTGTTATAGTAAAGGGAAAGGCAAATTTTTTCTTTATATACAAAAACTTCCTAACAGTTAAAGCTATCCAATAATAAAATAGGTTTCCTTGGAAGGTAAAGAATTCCTCCACAATCAAGAAGGGGAAGGAAATGATGGTGGGCACGGTGAGCACACTTTGCTGGTTATAAGGATTTGCACCATCTTGAAATTTTTTAAATTGAACTGTACTCAGTAGAACAGGCCACTGGTCTTCAGAGAAAGGCTAATAGAAAAGTGGCAAAGAAAAATCAGAGTAAACTCTTAGACTTTTGAGAATGAGGTTATTGGGAAATGAAGAGATCTATTCAGTGAGGAAGTGAAAAATCGTGTGAACAATATAAAGAGAAAAGTTCCCTACTGAAGATGTCTGTAACCCAAACACTGTAATGATCTGTAGTTCTTGGGAGAAAGGCGCAGAGAAGCAGTTGTTTCCATTCCTGGGAGAAAGGCAGTAGTATTTTCTCAAAAAAAAATGAAGAAGGCAGAGAGAGAGAGAAAGGATAGTGGAAGCCACTAGTATGAGTCTGTTTTAGGAACTGTATACATTCTAGTTAAAATGAGGTTCAGACTCTCTTTTTGGGGATCTGATAATACTTAGTTGTGCTACTTAGGACATGACTAGGTCTGTGGGCTAAAAGGTGTCCTCTGAGGACTGAGTTAACCAGAGGTTAGTTGTGGAAGTAGGTCCAGGCCAAGATCAGTTACAGCTTCCCCAGTTTTAAACATATCATCCACACCCACGAATATGTTCTGTATTCCCAAAGTGGAAAAAAAATATTCTATGGGGTAAACACAGCAAACCCCAGAAAATGTGGATTCTTTAGCTCCAACACTGGTCCAGACCAGATCAGTATAAAGCACATTCTTAGGAACAGCAATCACATCCTCTAGATTTTAGAGGTTTCTGGAGCCAGTAGTCATATAAAGCAATGGTAGCTGCTTAGGTCAATCTAAAGATTGCTAATGTCTATTTCCATATATCCTCGATAAGCCTATGGAGGTGGAGGGGAGGGAGAATCAACATTGGACCATAAAATGTTCTAGGCAGGAAACAATGGGAATGCTTAGAACCTGCTAGCTTGGAATAAATCAGGGAAGGACTGTAATGCAATGGGCACTGGGTTGTGAATTAGGCAACCTTGTTTCCCAACCTAGCTCACTACATAGGGGTATCTCTGTCCTCATCAGTAAAATCAGGGGTTTGTGTTAGATATCTAAGGCCTCTTCCAGCTTGAAGAGTCTATATTCTAGGAAGGAACATCTTTCTTCCAATATAAGTTCTAGGCAGGTAGGACTGCAAATATCTGCTTCATCTCCTAGGAAGAAAGAACCAGAGAATTCATCTATATTGGTATACCAGTCCTAGAATTATAGGAGGACAGGGTCATGTGCCCTTTCCTTAGGTCAAGTTATTTGAAATTCCACTGGCCCCAAAGTGTTTTTTTTCTAGAACTCTAAATTGTATATAGAAGAAATATATTTTAGAGAAACTCTGATCCCTTCTAAGCCATGATGACGATGAGTGTACTTTTAAAAAAAATGATCATAATCAATACAGTCTCTCCAAGAAAGTCAACATGGTCAACATGGTAGGCAGAGTACTGGAACTGAAGTCAAGCAGATTTGGTTCAGAACCTATCTCCGATATTTATTATTTTGCCATTGGCAAATCTCTCAAGTTCTCCAAGTTGTACATAACTTTTTTTGACTTTAAGTTGTGACCAGGAGGATTGGAATCACAAACTTTTGATGAATCTTTATTGGCTGATATTTATAGTGCAATTTAGACTTTAGAAAGCTAAATAATCATATTATCATTTTAAATCTTCATAAAAACCTTTAAGAGAGGTAGCTCTGATATTTTTGTATGCAGAAACTGAGTATGAAATACAAAGTGACCTGTCCAAGATCACATAGCCAGTAAGTGTTAGGGGTCACATTCAAACCCAGATCTCCTTTACTCCATGTTCAGTTCCCCTTCTCTTAAAGTCCAACTTTCTTCTCATGTAAAATAAAAGTACTATTTTATATTCCCAACAAGAGGACTGGTCTCATAAAACTCATCTTGTTTTTGTTCAGTCATTTCAGTTGTATCCAATCCGTTGTGACCCCACTTGTGGTTTTCTTGGCATAGATACTGGAGTGGTTTGCCATTTTCTTCTCCAGTTCATTAAACAGATGAGGAAATTAAGACAAACATGGTTATGTGACTTGCCCAGGGTCACATAGTTAAGTGTCTAAAGTCAGATTTGAACTCAGAAAGATGAGTCTTCTGGATTCCAGGCCCAGCATCTTTATCCATTAAGCCCCTAACTGCTCCAAAACTCATCTTACCCATTTGCCTCTTCCATAAAGAATGTGAACAACCTACCCTGCAAGAGATGAAATATACCTCCCCTCTTTCAAGGATTCACAGTTAGAAATAATTTCTCCCATTTTACCAGTTGTTTCATTGCTTTCATTAGTAGTACCAGTTTGAGAAATCTCTTCCCAAAAAGACCCAACATTGTAAGGGTTTGGGAAATACATGCTGGCTGCAGGTGTGTGAGGTCTGGGAAGTACGTGCAGGCTTCAGGTGATTATATTGAGGCATGGGGAGAGTTGAGGCCCTGGAGAAGCCTGGGTCATGTGGAGTTCAGGGCACGCTGGTCTCTCAGGGGCCATGGTGCCACGGTGCTTAAGGTTCTTGTGTGTGTGGAAACTAGACATTCCAGATAAGTGTCTCCTTACCCTGGGGCCAGGAGAAGGCCCTTTTAACTGAAACTTCCCACTCCCACATTTTGCTACATCCTGTTCCTTGCAGCTAAGCTCTGTTGTTTATCACATTTGATATGTGAGTCTGGGAGATATAAGACCCAAATTTTGGGGGCAGGATTGAAGTCTGTCTTTAGATCTTGCTGTAAGGCTTCCCCATGGAGAGGACTCAATAAACTTTCTCTACATGCACCTCTGATCCTTGTGATTCTTCTGTTCTAGAGAATGCACTGGTGCTTTCTCGATTGAGGTAAGTAACCGGCTGCCCCTGCCATAAGTCATCAGGGAAAGTTACCCTGACATACCTGTTGTCAGAGTGAGAGGACCCTGACAGAGTGGTACCAGAACAGGGACAGGGAATAGAGGAGGGATGATAGGAAAGCTAGCAGAGAGGAGACCTTCCCAGAGATTAGAAGAGCCTGGGAATAGTTGCTGCAGGATAGCCCAGAAGCCCAGGAAGGAGAATATAGTGATGGAGGCTCAGGATTTAGAGGTGTATGCTAAGCAGTTTGAGACACTTGTTAGAAAGGAAGGTTTGAACATCTCACCCAATAGAACACATAAATTTGTCAAGAACATCTTATGGGTCTCTCCATGGTTTCAGGATACCAGGTTGAAGCAGGATAAGTGGGGAATAGTGGGGGAACAGATGACTAGTTATGACAGGGACTTTCTAGGTTTGTTACTGGACAAGGATTTTGTTTTGTGGAATATTTTGACATTCACCTTTTATAGTCCTGACAAACCCATAAGGAAATATGGGGAAGATAGGTTCTGACTCTGAGGAAAAGGAGCTTGCTTGGCCAGACTCAGGGCAGGAGCAGTGAAAATGAAATTAAAAGTGGAGCAGCTGAAGAAACCTTAAGGAACCAAGAATTGGCCAAACAATTGTTTTAGGTGCGGCCAGCCAGGATATTGTGGGGGAGTGCGAATGCAGATTAAGGGAGGGCCTGGTGAGGGGAGGAGCTCCAGAGGGTAGTCGAGGGAAACCCACTGTGCCATGCCCAGGATGTGGCCAAGTGGGACACTGGGGTTCTGGGTGTGGACAGGGAAAGAACCAGCCAGGGAGATGGGTTTGGGGGCCCCTTGAGGGTCCCGCAGCTTTGGGTGTTTGTTGCTCAGGGGAGACAGGCACCACAGGTGCCCAAAAGGAAGGGTCATTGTGCAGCCTTGACAGCACAGCAACCATTCAAATTTTCTATCTTCAGAGCTTAGATTACGTTGCTCTTCACACAGTGTATGTGAAGTCCCAATTCAACCTTTCTCACAGTTTTTTTTTTCTGCCTTTTCTCGTTATTGCACCTCCTGACACATGTTCTGTGGCTGCTCTGGTTGCTGGAGTGTAGCATGAAGTCCCCAACACGACCCTTCTTTTAAGTGCAGATGCTGATTGCACTTGCATCAGACATAGCTCAAAGTATACTCCTCAATTGCCACATACTTTGGTGTGATACTGGTGTTTTAATATTATCAAGTAAGCTTCACCTGGTTTCTGTTACTATCTGGAGAGCTAGCAACTGTTAAAAATTTTTTCAGGAGATCTCCTATAAATTCTGTGTGAAGTTTTTGGACGCATTCTGTTGTTTTTTATCTGTCTGCTTTGTCTTTGTGTCTGTATGTGAGCAAGTGCATGAGAGTTATTTGTCATTCTGTAAGAAAAAAGTGTGAACAAGAAATTCTGAGATTTTCAAAGCTTTAAAGATCTCCTTCCCTTCATTCCACTCTAGCCTAGTGGAGTGAGGAGACAGTGATAAGAAATAAGATGGAAATTTTCCCCTTAGATTGAAAAGGTAAACAAATAAGCAATTAACCATTTTCTGCCTCATCCATTGGAGAAAGAATCTTGTGTATTGGAATGCTACTAAAAATCAATTTGAATTTATCCTACTCATTTTAAGGGAAATGTGAAAAAGTGAATTAATACCATTCATAACCTAGTGTTAAGATAAGACAGAATTTATTATACGAATTGGCATTTAGGCAAATTGGAATTTTTATAAGATATGTTAAAGAAATATTTAAAAGGTGAGAGCTTCAGGCTTCCCAGTTTTGGGGAAGTGGAACTTTGTGTACCTCTGAGAATTTTTTCAGAAGTTCCATTCTCTTCGAGTGGGGAGTTGAAAGCATTTCACTCTCTAAGAAATTTTTAGGAAAAACCATAGCACTGAAGTAAAAAATTAACAGATTAAGAGAGAGAGAGAGAGTGCTGTAGAAACAATAGGAAACTTAAGTTACCCCTCCCAATCTGACTAAAAGAAGAAATCTAATAAGGATCCCACTAGCAAAAGCCCTGAGGGATCCTGAAGCCCACACCTTGTTTAGATAAACAAATGAACCTCTCCATTCGAACCTCTAAATTCACAATAAGATTCTACAGCTGTGAGGAGAGGGGACAAGACTAATTTTTTGTTAGTAGTTTTGCAAGTGATGATTTGGAAGTGAAATTGGTGTCCTTGTGGTTTTTCTTAACTATAGTAAAATTCAAATGTAGTGAAGATGGAGGAATTATTGCAAGCAAGAAGTAGAGTTTTATTAGCAGAATTTTAGGTTGAATTTTGTTAGGATTTATTAGCAAAATTTTAGGTTGAATATTGTTAGAATCAAAAGACGTGGAATTTGTTTAAAAACAGTTAGGTCACTTGTGTTTTGTAATGTGTGTAAGTGTCCTATAGAAAACCAGGTATTTACACCTTTACCTATAGTTAAAAAAGGAAGTTACATCTAAAACCATTTGGCTATCACTTATGGAAATTATTATCAAAATTACTTTACTGTTTTAGTGCTAAAAAAGGTTGTTAACTAATTACTGTATATGAAAAGGAGGAGATTAGGTGAAAACTTTATTCAGATTAATTATGCCCATTCAGACTGTTCCTCCAACATGTATAAGATTGCAAAAAGCAGGGGCATCTCCACCATCCCCTCCTTAAAGTCCCTCTTAGTTATTCCTATGTTGAAAAACTGCCAAAAGCCCATGAAAACTATCTTTAGAGAGGTGTGAGGGGCGGAGCCAAGATGGCAGCGTAGCTCCCACACAACCACCCTATACACCCATAAAATATGACCCCAGACAAAACCTAGGACTCTCAGACTCACAAAAATACAGAAAAACACATTTCTTGCTGAAAATTATCTTTAGAGACAAGATCATTCAGCCTGAGAAGTGAACTTGTTCTATTTAAAACTTGCTAAGAAATTTGCAAAATATTTAAAGGAGGGACATAAACCAATACATCACCAAGGCAATTAATTACTGTCTTTGCAATTAACTACTGTCTTATACACTTCTAATTTTTTAAGCATCACTAAATATGAGTATACACCACCATAAAAACAGTTTGAAAATGTATACACTCCCTGTGGGGAATTCCCCTAACAAAAAATGGGTAGGACCTGACCCTTAACTATTGGGGGGAGAGGCTTTATTTTCTTTTATCCGATGCTGCTATGAGAATACAAGCATGGAATTCCATGACCCATCTTGCAGATGCAGAGAATTAAGAGAAAAAGGATTGGGAGACCCCTTGCATAAAGACAACCCAAGAAGAAGTGACTTAGAGTCTCACATTTTCACAAGGTACTACCCTCCAATGGATTCTTACCTGTTTAACCTACCCTTATACAATGTATTAGTGGAACCACCCTCTTTAGAACAAAGTGATTTCTGCACTTCTGATAATTTCAGCTACTGTGTCTACAGTTTCTCTACTTAGAAAAAAATCCAAGAAACTGCACAATATGTTAATAGCCTTTCATAAAATGTTTCTATAGCTGTTAAGCCACTACATGATATTAGATAAGGGCTTTTATATAAGATCTATGTATTAGAATTATTGGTATTGTATTTTAGGTTATGAGTTAAAAGTTTTTGAACTCAACTGTTACTTAGATATGATTATGTACACCTTTACCATATATTAGCTCTGATTCTAATGTTTTGGGGGACAGAGTACATGCCCAACTTCTTGGAACTTGGCATGATACAAATATTACAAATTATATCAGTAAATACCCAAAATCATCATTGCTCTGGAACTGATCCAGGAATATTGCCAACACAATATTGTTAACATTGTTGAAGTTACTTCCTTTTAATCTGATGTCTATGATTTTGCATATTTTTCCTGTATTGATTATTGTATTATTTCTTTGTACCTACACTTGTATGTCATTGTCTGTATCAGATGATATGTGTTACCCCTTTACTATGGGACAGGGCTACTGCAAAGTTCTTTGGGTTTGCTTAAAGCTCAGATCATGCTGAACCATGAGCGCTATGTGCAAAACAAAAAAAGGGCCTTGTGAGGGTTTGGGAAATACATGCAGGCTGCATGTGGTTATGTTGAGGCATGGGAAAAATTAAGGCCCTGGAAAAGCTTGGGTCATGTGGAATTCAGGGTGCGCTGTACTCCACGGGTCTCTCAGGGGCCACGGTGCTATGGTGCTCAAGGTTCTCGTGTGTGTGGAAACCAGACATTCCAGATAAGCATCTCCTTACCCTGAGGCCAGGAGAAGGCCCTTGTAACTGCATCCCACATTTTGCTACATCCTGCTCCTCACAGCTAGGCTCCGTTGTTTATCACATTTGGTATGTGAGTCTGGGAGATATAAGACTCAGGTTTTGGGGGCAGCATTGAAGTCTGTCTTTAGATCTTGCTGTAAGGCTTCCCCATGCAGAGGACTCAATAAACTTTCTCTACATGCACCTCTGATCCTTGTAACTCTTCTGTTCTAGAGAATGCACTGGTGCCTTCTTGATTGAGGTAAGTAACCGGCTGCCCCTGTAGTCAGAGTTGTCATCAGGGAAAGTGACCCTGACAGACCTGTTGTCAGGATGAGAGGATCCTAACGTAACATGATTAATAGATTTGGGTAGTGGTGGTGGTGGTGATGGAGAAAAGTCAACAAGTGTTTAGAATTTATAAAGCAACTAACTACTTACATGTCAGGCAATGTACTGAGTGCTAGGGATACAAAGAAAAGCAAAAACCAAGCCCTGAACTCAAATCTAATGGGGCAGACAACATGCAAACAATTACATATAGACAAGATACATACAGAATAAACTGGAGATAGTCTCAGAGGGAAGGCAACACAAACACAGATACAAACACAAACATATGTATAAATGTGGTCAAATAGCAAAAATCCACCTTCTCTCATTTCTATCCCAAAGCCTCCTCCCTCCATGGATAATGAAAGAAAAACAAAACCCCAATTATAAACATGTATAGTGTTATAGTAAAAATAAGGTAAACAGAGGCATAGCATTTTGAGCATGATCAATTTACTGGTAAAGTAAGAATTCACTAATAAATAGGATCTTGACTTCTAGGGCAAAGGCAAGAACCAGAATGAGTGGGGGCATCTCTTTTTTGTAGTTTTTGGTAATACAAAAGAAAGAACAGGATTTCATATGTGAGGAACAAGTTATGATTGGTTAAAAGAGACTGATATCATGAATAGTGAAATCAATATGATTGGTTACAGAGTTGAGAGATATGGAACAATATGATTGGTTGGAAATTGGGAATGAGGGGCTAGCCAACAACCTCCTACTTTCTTCCTGGCTAAAAAATTATCATTATTTTGGTCCACCTACAGCGTGAGATGTAGTGGACCAGATTGCTTTGAATAACAAACCAGACATTCTTGAAGAATAGCTTGGTATTGTAAAGATACTAAAATCTGGTCTACCAACAATCCACAAGGATAACAGATTTCCTTGAGGTAAGAATAGAACAGTGACTAGCAGGAGAATTGGATTTCTAAATTTAATTTATTACAGGCCTGCTGAATTTCTGCACTAAATCCATAGAAAAAGAAACCATGACAAGCGATGACAGGACAAAATCAATTAACAGTAAAAACGATCAATTTTTTAAAAGACACAAAATCAGTCTGATTATTTTAATTGTCAAGCAAATTAAATTTCTGCACTGGCCAGGTCCAAGTGTGTGTGTGTGTGTGTGTGTGTGTGTGTGTGTGTGAGAGAGAGAGAGAGAGAGAGAGAGAGAGAGAGGGAGAGAGAGAGATAGAGAGAGAGAGGGAATGTGTGTGTATGTATCATTCTGCACTGAGTCCTTCATTTATCTATCAGTAGGATCTATAATTAATCCTCTGGAATTTACACTGATCAAAGTTGTTCTGCTTCTGTTCACTTGGCTCCACATCAAATCATACAAGTCTTCCCATGTGTCTCTGAAACTATCCCTTTCATCATTTATTACAATGTAACAATGTTCCACCATATTTATATGCCATAAATTAGTATATAAATGAAGTAACTGGTGAAGTTTTCTATTTCTATTTTTACTTTGCCCTCTGTTTCTAAGAAATTTGAGCAGTTTTCTTGTAAGATTTCTTAAAATAGGATCTCATTTTGGTCATGGTCTCCAGGTAGCTCAACAATTATTTCTTCAATCTGTTTTCCAGGTGAGTTACTTTTGCTGAGATCTTACATTTTCTTCTGTTTTTTAACCTTTTGACTTTGTTTTCACATTTTTGTTATCTCATGGAGACAATACCTTCCATTTAGTCAGCTCTAATTTTTAGGGACTTTCCTGCTTAGCAAGGCTCTTACACCTTTTGTGCCAAGCTATTACCTTTTCAATTCCTTTTTCATAGTCCTTATTTCTTTTCTATTTTTTCTCTAGTATTCTCATTTCATTTATTAAAAAGCCATTTTTACCTCTTTTAAAATAATTCTTGCTTCTTCTCTTTCAGGAATTGTACTTGAATTTGTGACCAAGCTGTGTTTTTCCCCGATGCTTTACTTGTAGGTTTTTTTTTAGAATTATTCTCGTTTTCTGCATGGTGTCATCAGTGTCCTTGTCACAATAGCTTTTTATGGTGAGATCATTTTTTTGTTTGCTCCTTCTTCCAGTATACTTTCTTGCTTTGGAGTTATGTAAGGGCCAGGGTCTATGTACTTCTGTGCATGGGGGATAACCAGAGAAATTGTCTGGACTTGGGACGTGGAGTGTGTTTTGGGAGGAATGATAAGGAAGCCAGAGTCATTGAATCAGAAAGTATGTGGAAGACAGTAAAGTATAAGGAAATTATGAAGGTAAGAAGGAACCAAGTTATGTAAAGTTTTAAGAGATTAGATCCTGGAGACAATAATGAACCACTAGGGTTGATTGAACAAGTATGTCATGGTTAGGACTTGTACTTAGTAAGATCAATTTGACAGCTGAGTAAAGGATGGACCAGGGTAGGGAGTGATTTGAGGCAGCCGGCCGAATCACATTAATTTAGTTTTCCTAACCCAATAAGGGTTGGTCAATTGGAGTTTCACCCCTTTGATTAGGGCTTTCACACATTCACAGAACCCTGTCTGCTATCTATATAGGGACCCCTACCCCTAAATCTAATTCTTTGTACTTTCTAATTATTACATCCTGTGAAAGGGCCAATTTGAGGGAAAATATAGATTTTGAAAATCTTACCTTTTTTTTCTAAGGTGAAGACAACTGGCATGCCAACCAATCCAGAAAATACATTGAATAGGAAAAGCATGAATTCTGCTTTTGAACCTTGCGAGAAGAGGAAGCTCATCAGGTACATGAGGGGAATGATGGACCATCCATATAACAGGAATATAAGTAAGACATTCAAAGAGTTTATGTCTTCAAAAAAACATTTCAAATCATAGACCCAGAATAATCCCTGAGACACAGAGACAAAATAAAGATGTTGAGTAGAAAGAAAGAGCATGGTACAACAAGCAAGAAATCAATCCAGAATACCAATAAAGGAAACTGTTAGTTTCATATTTAAAAGTAGAGTAATGTGGTTATTCATCATGGAAACATATTTAAAACTTCCTTTTTAATTCCCTAGAAATATTAAGAAATATTTTTCTCTGAAGTCCTTTCCCAATTCTTGGGAAACAGTCCTTGGAAAAATAGACAACAATGCTTTTCTTAGGGAAAGGTGATTTTGATTTGCTCATCCTATGTATGTTTTTGGAGGGGGAAGGCAAGGCAATTGGGATTAAGTGACTTGCCCAAGGTCACACAGCTAGTAAGTGGGTCAAGTGTCTGAGATGGGATTTGAACTGAGGTCTTCCTGACTTCAGGGCCAGTGCCCTGTTCGCTATGCTACCTAGCTGCCCCATACTTTTTTATGTGTATATATTCCTCCACTTCTCTTACTTGATTTTCAAAATCCTTCTTGAACTCCTCCATGGCTTGTAATAAGTTCATGTTTTTCTTGAAAGCTTTTGATGCAGGAGTTTTGACTTTGTTGTCTTCTTCCGGTTCCATGTTTTAATCCTTTTTGTACCCCCCAAAAGATTCTGTGGTCTGATTCTGCTTCCTCTGTTTGCTCATCTTGCCAGTCAGTTACTTGACTTTTGACCTTTCAGAGTAGAGAGATCTGTGTCCCAAATTTCTGGGGTTTTCACAAATGCTGTCAGAGTTGTTGTCAGAGCTATGAGGAGGGCACCCTCTCTACACACACCACAAGATCTGGCACACTAGTGTTCCTCACCCCAGGACCACCACACCATCTGTGACCCAGATCCAAGCAGGTTAAAGCAAGAGAGATTACTCTCTGAATGGTGGTTTGGTCCCCCTAAAATATGCAGGCCAGGAGCTCTGAAGGTAGCCACACAGCTGGTGCCTGCAAGCCGTCGGCATCAATATATTCACATTATAATTATCAGTACTTAATCATTCAATCAATTCACAGTACAATAATCTATCTTCCACTCGTGGGGCAACCACTAACTTAATCAGTCACTAATCTAGATTCAAATTACTAAATATAATTAATCACTAAGTACAGTCATTAGAAAATTACACAGAGATTAAAAAACAACAGGGAAGGGGAGCTAAGATGGTGGAAAGGAAGCAGCAGCTTTTCCAAGGTCCTCCAACAATTCTGTCGCTAAAGATTAAAAAAGTGAATTTGAATGGATTTAAGAGTGACAGAACCCATTGGGAGATGGAGCGCAGCAGATTCCCAGCCCAGGAGAGTGCCTACTCGGGTCTGGGCAAGGAGAACGTGGAGCACACAAAAACTGCACCAGCATGGATCAGAGAGAAGAGTGTGGCAGACTGAGAAGAAGCCCCAGCCAGCCAGCAGGCTCACCCAGACAGAGGCATTTACAGCCGTCTCACCACAGGACAGAGGATCATGGGAACTGGGTAGGAAAAAACTCGGGACCCACAGCAGGGTCATCAGCTTTTTGTGGGGGCAACCTGGATGTTTAAAATTACATACCCAAACTTCCAGAAGCCAAGATGGAAGAATAAAGTTTAGTTGCTCTGATCCCCCTTCCTTGACCCAGAAAAATCCAGACTTAAATGCCCCATCCAGAGTAAAATCTTGAATTAGTCGAAACAGCCTCACACTTGGGCATGACTGAGGAAAGGAGGAGACAGTATGAAGTCTAAGCCAATGAGGGTGGAGCCAGAAAGCCCTAACAACAAAAGCCCAGGTTTGCTTTAGGCCACCTGGCCTGATTCTGGCCTCCAGCTACTGAGCATGCCTGAGCCCAGAGACACAGAGGTGGAAACCTGAAGGAGCCAGACCACTGCACCCCCATAGGTTACTCTGTAAACCTCAGGGTAACTCAGGGGAATCACTGAGAGCCCTGGCTTTGGCCTCAGTCTACTCACCAAGTTAACAACCAAACCTCTACCTCCCAGCCTGAGAAGCTCAACACTTTGGCACCCCAGAAGCAGGTAGCCACTCTAAAAATCCAGGACATAGGTGCCCAGAATGGGGAAGAAGGAAACTTCAGAGGCTAGGACCATCAAATCTTTTTATAGTGAGCAAGAACAACCACATTCAGAAGGCAACACAGACTCTATACTCAAACTGGAGACCACAGAAGGAAATGTGAATTGGTCTCAAGCCCAAAGAGCATTCTTGGAGGATCTCAAAAGAGATTTTAAAAACAAAATTAGAGAGGTAGGAGATAAATTTAAATCTACAGTGACCAAATTGGAAAAAAAAATCTCACTGAAGAAAACTAATCTTTAAAAAGTAAAATTGAAGAACTAGGACAGGAGGTCCAAAATCTAATAGGAGAAAATACCTCCCTAAAAATTAAAACTGAACATATGGAAAAGGAGCTTGAAAGACTAATTGAAGAAAATAATTCACTAAAAATTAGAATCAAACAAATTGAAGCTAAGGACTCTATGATGCAGCAAGAGTCAGTCAAACAAAACATAAAGATTGAAAAATTAGAAGAAAGTGCAAAATATCTCACTCGAAAAACAACTGACCTGCAAAACAGATCCAGGAGAAATAGCCTAAGAATTATTGGCCTACCAGAGAGCCATGATAAAAAATCAGCCTGGACAGCATCCTCCAAGAGATTTTCAAAGAAAACTGTCTGAGGTCCTAGAATGAAAAGGTAAAGTGGTTATTGAAAGAATTCACTGATCTCCTCCTGAAAGAGATTTGAAATTGAAAACTCCAAGAAATATAGTAGCCAAATTCCAGAGCTACAAGGTCAAGGAGAATATACTGAATGCAGCCAAAAAGAAACAATTCAAATATCATGGAACTAAAGTCAGGATTACACAGGAATTAGCTGCTGCTACATTAAAAGATTGGAGAGAATGGAATGTGATGTTTTGTAAAGCAAAAGAGCTAGGACTGCAACCAAGGATAAACTACCCAGAAAGATGGAGCATATTCTTTCAGGCAAGGAGATGGTCATTTAATGAAATAAAGGACTTCCAGACTTTCCTTATGAAAAAGCCTGAGCTCAATGGAAAATTCTATCTCCACTTACAAGACCCAAGAAAGACATAAAAAGGTAAACAAGGAAAAAATACACTCACACATAAACATACACACACAGA
Organism: Pseudocheirus occidentalis; assembly: GCA_028646575.1. Taxonomy (NCBI): domain Eukaryota; kingdom Metazoa; phylum Chordata; class Mammalia; order Diprotodontia; family Pseudocheiridae; genus Pseudocheirus; species Pseudocheirus occidentalis. The sequence continues at coordinate 331,301,261 of CM053594.1, forward strand.
TGCTTACACATGGTCATAACTTAGGACTCAATAAGAACAAACTATTTACATTCCTTTATGTGAAGCAGATATCTGTCAATTCTGAAATTTGTGTAACTATTGCAACACTTAAAAAGGATGTACACAGAAAGAGGGTGTTGGCATAAGTGAACTAATCAGAAGATTAAAAAAACCTATTAAGGGGAAGCAAGGGATTGTAATGGGAGAAAAGGAAAGGTAGAGGCAGAAGATCAAAAATTATGCCACAAGAAGAGACATAAAAACATACTAAAGTGGAGGAGTGGGAAGGAAGGAGATGAGCATCATATGATCATTAATCTCATTGGTCCTGATTTAAAGAGGGATCAATACAAATGGCTAAGTTTAGTTTCTAACATTAAAAGACACAAAAACTCATAATAATAGAGGGAAAAGAGGGAGGGAGAGGAGCAATATATGAAATTTACTAGCATTGGTTTGGGTTCAAGGAGGGAATAACATACTCTGTTAAGAATAAAAATATATTATGCCCTACAGGCATAATATGTAAGGGTGAGGATTTTAAGAAGGGGAAGGTAGTCAGTAGGGAGGACAAGAGTAGCAAGGGGAAAGGGTAGGTAAAGAGGGGGGAACACAGGGAGGGAATACTAAGGGAGGTGGTAGTCAAAAGGAAAATTCTTAAGGAGGGGAAGGGAAAAGGAAGACATGAAGATATAAACAGGGGAGGGAATAAGAGATAGAGGGAAAGTTACAGATAGTAATCATAACTGTGAATGTGAATGGGATGAATTCTCCCATAAAACAGAGGCGGATAGCAGAATGGATTAAAAACCACAATCCTACAATATGGTGTCTACAAAAAACACATTTGAAACAAGGGGATACACACAGGGTAAAGGTAAAAGGATGGAGAAGAATATATTATGCCTCAGAGAAAGTATAAAACATCAGAGGTAGCAATCCTTATCTCAGTTAAAGCAAAAGCTAAAATAGATCGAATTAAAAGAGATAAGGAAGAAAACTTCATCCTGCCAAAAGGCACCATTGAGAATGAAGCAATATCATTACTTAACATATATGCACCAAGTGGTATAGCATCCAAATTCCGAGAGGAAAAATCAAGGGAAATATAAGAGGAAATACTAGTGGAGGCCTCAATCTCCCTCTCTCTGAACTTGATAATTCTAATCTCAAAATAAACCAGAAAGAAGTTAAGAAGGCACATAGAGTTTTAGAGAGGCTAGACACGATAGATCTCTGGAGAAAAATGAATGGGGATAAAAAGGAATATATCTCCCTCTCAGCAGTATGTGGCACATACACAAAAATCGACTGTGTACTAAGGCATAAAAACCTCACAATTCAGTGCAGAAAGGCAGAAATATTAAATGCATCCTTCTCAGATCATGATGCAATAAAAATCATATGCAGTAAAGGGCCATGGAAAGGTAGGCAAAAAACTATTTGGAAACTAAATAATTTAATCCTAAAGAATGAGTGGGTCCAACAAGAAATTATAGAAACAATCAGTAACTTCATTCAGGAGAATGACAATAATGAAATATCATATTAAAACTTCTGGGATGCAGCAAAGGGGAAGTTTTATATCCCTGAATGTGTACATGAAAAAATTAGAGAAAATGGAGGTCAATGAATTGGGCATGCAATTGAAAAAGCTAGAAAAATAACAAATTCAAAATCTCTAATTAAATACTAAATTAGAAATAATGAAAACCAAAGGAGAGATTAAAAAAATTGAAAGTCAGAAAATTGAATGTACAAATAAAACTAAGAGCTGGTTTTATGAAAAAAAAACCCAATAAAACTGATAGAATCTTGGTCAATATGATAAAAAAAAACCAAATTCTGAGTCTCAAAAATGAAAAGGTTGAATGTACCTCCAATTTCTTTTTCTGAGTTGGAGTTGTTTAAGTAATTTACTTCCTCTTCAGTTAGTCTGGACAACTTATATTTTTGTAAATATTCATCCATTTCACAAAGATTGTCAAATTTATGTGCATACAGTTGGGCAAAATGATTCCTAATTATTGTTTTAATTTCATCTTCATTGGAGGTACATCTTGACTCAGTGTGGTCTCTCAAATTCCGTGGATCCCCTTCAATGGCCCCAGCTCCTACCTGAATCCACCAAACAGTCTCCTGGATTCAGAGACAGACAGCTTCCAGGTTCTCATCTGAGGTATCATCTACCTTCTCTGAGGTAGACAGCTCACAGGTCTTTGTACAGTCCTCTGGGCAGTCCCTGGCACACACCAAATTTCATAGAGTCCAGCACATCACAAACCCTTTACCACTTTGCTGGGAACTCAAGATCCACCAAGCCACAAACCAACAAAGGCTTGTCCTGGTTATGCTTTTTCAGTCCTCCAGGAGTACAGCTGGTTCTGGGACCCAGAAGAATCTCATCCTTCCAGGTGGCTTTCTAGGAGGCCTTCCAGGCAGCCCTCTCAGCCTTCCAGGCAGCCTTCACCAGATTCTGGTCTCATAGAAAACTCCAACTCAGTTCTCAGTCCAGCAGCCCAGCTCCCAGATGCTGGAACAATCCTGCTTCCTCCACCAGGAGCCACCAGGAGGAAGATTCTTGATTCTGTCTCTAGAACTCTTCTTATATACACACACTGGCCTCCTGTCTTAGCCAATCCCCTCCTGCCATGTCAGCCAAAGGAGAAGAGCTCACACATTCCATACTTAGTCCTAAGTTACTAAGGGCTAAGTATCTGCTAAATTGATTACTGTTACACATGTCCAAAGTAAGGCTGTTTTCTCTCCTCCCTCCTTTTCAGTTTTCCTCCTTTCCTCCTCACCAATTCCTTTGTAGGCTCTTCTCTTTCTGATGCCAAAAAGGCCATCTTCTCCTCATTGTTAACCCTGGATTTGACCCAAGACATCATTCGCTCCTCTCTACTCTTCTATTCCCCTTGCCACCTATTACATATTCTCCCACATTGCAGTATGGTCCCACAAAAGAAGAATTCACCCATAGACAGGGTGTTGCCAGGTTTTGCCCATAATAACTCATCTGCCTCCTCCTTGTTATCTCCACCAGATTTCTACTTTCACCCCTATCTCCTCGTGTATATTTAGAAAGAAGTCTCTTACTCATTTTTATATTATCACTCTGTTGTGTTTACTGTCCTTAACTGCCATGCTCATTCACAGCTCCTGTATGTCTGCTGTTTGGGGTATTCAAGTTCTCTCCAGTTCTGGTTTTTTTATGTGTTTTTATTGATATGTTCTATATCTTACATCACTCTGGTATCACATGTATTTCTCCCCTTTTCCCTCTAAGTAATACCATATGACAAATAGTACTTTTTAAAAAAAAGTCAGCATAATTTATCAATAAACTGATAAAGTCCAAAATCATGTGCAATGTGTGATATTTGAGGACGTTCTACTTCCATGACAGGATATGGTGGTAGTATCTTCCCTATCTCTTCATTTGATCTGATTTTCTTTCTTAAAATGTTTCAACCTCTTCTATATTATTGACTATCTATCTTTTGTCCTGAATACGTAAGCTCAGATTTATAGCTGTGGTCTGCATTCTGAGCTCCATTGTTCTTCAGTTCACATTATTCCATTCCCTCTATTTTTTTCTAGTGGATGCTGAAATGCTGCATCATTCAAATGTTTTTTCCTTTGTATTTGAAGGTCTTTCTCCTGATGGCTTACAGAACTCATTTCTGAACCAAGCTGTTAAATTTAACCATTATGTGTCTTATAGTTTCCAGCTGTGGACTTTTTATCTGGAGGTGATATGTGAATTTTTAAAGTTGTAATTTTTTTTGTATGTTTGGAAGTTCTAGGTAGTTGTATTATTTCCTTCATTATGGTGGCAAAGGCTTTGTTATCCTGTCATGTTCTTTTGGGAAAACTATAATCTTTAGGCTATCTCTGCGAATCTTGTCTTTGACATTAGTATGTTTTGCTTACATAGTGAGTTTGTTTTCTTTTAATGTTATTGTTGTATTTACATTCCTAATTTATTGTTTCTTTGGTGAAGCTTGCCATTTCAGATGAAAGTTTTTATATTTTTTCCATTGTATTTGCTGTGCATGTCATAAATTCTGTACTCAAAATTCTCATGTCTTTTTTAAACCATTGAGGGACACAATGTTGTGTTTCCACATTCTCCTCAGATTCCATAGGATCCTGTTTCATCAAGTACTGGATAATTTTCCATGATTTTACAGTATTTATTCATGGATACTTGAATTTATTTATTATATCTGGAGGTCTATTTCCTTCCATTGCTTATCTTTTTCCTACTGATTTATCTGTTTGACCTATTCCATTTTTAAGGCATTATTTTCATCAGTATTTTAAAAAAAGATTTGTTTATTTACTTTTTGTTTACAAGATTCAGTTCCATAATCCCTTGACTTTCAGATTTTCTCCCATTGCTTCCCCCTCCCCCAAACACCCATGGCAGCATGCAATCAAGCAAAGGACCTGCAAATACTTTAACATTGGACATTACTCTGGTTGTATAGAAGGGTTGTAACCAATGGAGTGAGAAATGGGAAAGAAAAAACAAAACCAAACATGGAAAACAACCATAGCATGTAGTTTGCTTCAGTCTCCATTTAAACTCTGTTCTTTTTAGATCTTTCTCTGAATGTAGACATCTCCTTCCACCCTGAGACTTTTAGAGTTGTCTTTTAACTGTGCATTGCTGAGAAGAGTCCAGTTTATCAAAGTTGATTGTCACACATATGATGTGTCTGTGATTGTGTACAAATTTTTGCTGGTTCTGCTCTTCTAACTTAGCAATAGCTTGTATAAGCCTCTCCAGGTAAATATGAATTCCATCTGCTCCTTGTTTCTTATAACACAATAGTATTCCATTACATTCATATACCACAACTTGTTTAGCAATTCTAAATTGATGGGCATCTCCTTAATTTCCAGTTTTTTGCCACCGCAAAGAGAGCTGCAATAAATATTTTTGTACATATGGGTCTTCCTCCCACTTGTATGATCTCTTTGGCATACAACCCCAGAAATGGAATTACTGGGTCAAAGGGTGTGCAATTATTTATACCCCTTTGAGCATATTTGCAGATTGCTCTCCAGAATGGTTGAATCAATTCACAACTTCACTAACAATGCATTAGTGTTCCAATTTTTCCATATCCTCTCAAGCATTTGTAATTTTCATGTTTTGTCATCTTAGCCAATCTTAGTGGTGAGATATGGTGCCTCAGAGTTGTTTTGATTTGCATTTCTTGAATCAATAGTGATTTAGAGCATTTTTCTATATACTTAAAGATATCTTTAATTTCTACCTCTGTAAATTGCCTGTTCATATCCTTTGCCCATTTATCAATTGGGGAATGACTTGTATTCATATAGATTTGACTCAACTCCCTTTATATTTTAGAAATGAGGCCTTTATCAGAGATGCTGGTTGCAAAAATTGTTTCCCAGTTTCCCACCTCCCTCTTAATCTTGTTTACATTGGCTTTGTATCAAAACTTTTCCATTTAATGTAATCAAGATTATCCATTTAGCATTTTATAACATTCTCTAACTCTTCTTTATCATGAAGTCTTCCCTACTCCATAAATATGACAGGTAAACTATTCCTTGCTTCCCCAGATTACTTACCGTATCATTCTTTATACCTAGATCATGCACACATTTAGACTTATTTTGAAGTATGGGATTAGATGAGGGTCTATGTCCACTTTCTGTGATACTATATTCCAATTTTCTTTTTTTCCTTTTTGCTTTTTTTTTTGGAGGGCAGTTGGGGTTAAGTGACTTGCCCAAGGTCACATGGCTAGTTTTTTGTGTTAAGTGTCTGAGGCCGGATTTGAACTCAGGTACTCCTGACTCCAGGGCTGGTGCTCTATTCACTGCACCACCTAGCCGCCCCTATATTCCAATTTTCAAAGCAATTTTTGTCAAATAGTGAGTTCTTATACCAAAAACTGGAGTCTTGGGTTTATCAAACAGTATATTACAATAATCATTGACTGCTGAGTCTTTTGTACCTAATCTATTCCATTGATCCACTACTCTGTTCCTTATCCAGTACCAAGTAGATTCAATGACTGCTGTTTTAGAATAGCTATTAAAATCTGGCATGGCTTGGCCACCTTCCCTAACATTTCTTTTAATTAATTGCCTTCATATTTTAGACATTTTGTTCTTCCAAATGAATTTTGTCACTATTTTTTCTAGCTCTATAAAGTAATTTTTTTGGTAGATTGATTGGTATGGCACTAAATATGTAATTTAATTTAGGTAAAATTGTCATTTTTAATTATATTAGCTCTACCTAGCCATGAGCAACTGATGTTTTTCCACTTAGCTGGATCTGACTTTATTAGTGTGAAAAGTGTTTTGTAGTTGTGTTCATACAGGAACTGGATTTGTTTTGGCAGGTAGAGTCCCAAATATTTTATAATGTCTACAGCAACTTTAAATGGGATTTCTCTTACCATCTCCTGCTGTTGGACTTCGTTAGAAATATGTAGGAATGGGAGGTGGAGCCAAGATGGCAGCATAGAAGCAGCAAGGTCCAGCAGCTCCCACACCGCCACCCTACACACCCATTTAAAATTATGAGCCCAGACAAAGTCTAGGACTCTCAGACTCACAAAAATACAGAGAACACATCTCTCACTGAAGGCAGCTCGGCAGCAGGGGCTCATCGTGGTGGCTGGGAGTGGAGGCTGGAACAGCCTGAAGCTGAGACCTCGGGCAGGCCCGGGGCAGTGGGAAGAAGCTGAGCTGAGCTGAGCCAAGCAGCACTGCAGCCAGTCTTCAGAGGTTCTACAGCCTCCAGCACCTCCACATCTGCCAAGGCGTGAGGAACAGGGCGGGAGAGAGGCAGCTTGCACCAAAACAGAGACAGGCCCAGCCCAAAACTGCAGCTGTGGGTGGGCATGGAGGAGTGAGCCTCCCAAGCTGCAGCTTGAGACTACTTCAAAGAAGATCTAAAGCACCTGCCTGATGGCATCTTAAAATCACAGTCAGAGACATTAGTGAAAGTGAAACTTTGAAAATTAATTTAGGGGTGGTAAAGCAGTTCGCCCAATCTGCCCCCGGGGCAAGGAAGCAGTGCGGGAAGGGAACTGCTGGAACTAGCGGAGGCCCCTACCAAGCTGCATTAGAGCCCCTGGCCTGCAGACTCCAGAGGGGGGCTGAATCCATTGATCAGGGCCAAGTGCTCTTCGGTTGAGCGGCTTGGATACAGATCGTGGTCTTGGGTGGTGGTCCTGGGGTGCGCTTCCAGGAAGCCAAAGCTGGGGGAACTTGCAACACCCCCCAATAGCTCCGGCAGTTGGGAAAACCCCAATGATTTGGAACAAAGCTTCCCCCCTTGGAAGCAAAGTTTCATAGAGCTAAAAAAACCAACCAATTACTTGACTGGACAACATGAAGAAAAGGAAGCAAAATAAAAACAACAATAAAACTCTAGAATCCTTTTTTGTGGACAAAAAGGGTCAAAGCATGGAACGGGAAGAAGAGAGCCCAGAACTCAGAACTCCCACACCAAATGCTTCCAAGACAATTGAAGAATGCCTAGAAGCTATACATCAACTGAAAAAGGACTTTGAAAACCAAATAAGAGAAGTGGAGGAAAAATTGGGAAGAAAAATGAGAATGATGTGAGAGAATCATGAAAAGAGAGTCAACAACCTGACTGAAGAAAACAACACTTTAAAGAGTAGATTAACTCAAATGGTAAAAGAGGCTCAGAAAGCCAATGAGGAGAAGAATGCCTTAAAAAGTTGAATTTCCCAGATGG
>CM053594.1:331309525-331326096 GCA_028646575.1 Pseudocheirus occidentalis
AAAACGATAATAGTAACTTATGAAACTTTTCTTAGTATGAGGATAGGTGAAGGGAATACAATGTGTGTGTATGTGTGTATAGAAGGTACAGGATCAATTGAATAGGAAGAGATACTTTAAAAGGTAAAATTCTGAGGTGGGAGAGGACTAGAATGAAAAGAGATAGGGAGAGACAGAATGGGGTTAATCATCTCATATAGAAGAGGAAAGGATAACTGTTACAACTTTACTTTCATTTACTCTTGTTGAATTTGGCTTAGGGAAGGAATGACATAAACTCTAAACTGGGTATCATGCCTCACAGGAGAGTAGGGGGAATGGGGATGAGAGGCAGGATGATGGAGGGGAGAGCAGGGTCAGGTTGAGGGTTACTGGATGCACACACTTCAGTAAAGGGACAGGAACAGTGTAGAGAACAGAACAAGTGGGGCAGGATAGGAAGGAGGGACATATAATCATTCTCTCCTAATATGTCCACTGTGGAGATATCCTGCGTCATTACACATGTACTGCCTGTATTGAATTGCTTATCCTTCCTGTGGGGGTGGGTGATGAGGGACAGAAAGAATCTAGAATTTAAAGTTCTACAATTAAATATTAAAATACATACATACATACATACATATATATATAATTTTTATTTACTACATGCAACTGGGAATTAAGATATACAGGCACTGGGGTAGGGAGACGCATCCTGCCCTACCAGAAAGTTAGAGGGACGATGGAAGAGGACATAGGAGAGAGCAGATTGGGGGAGGGGATTTACAGTGGAATCACTGTTTTGGGGTTGTGGGTAGGGGAAAGACGGGGAGAAAATTTGTAACTCAAAATCTCATGGAAATGAATTATGCAAACAAGAAAATAAATAAAATAATTAAGTATTTAATAAAAGAAGAATCCTGTATACAAACCTAAAAAAATAAATAAATGTTGTCAGATGTTACTGTAATCTATGCTTTTGCTTAATTATTTTCTATGTCGTGAATGAGGAATCAGCGCAGGCATGCTTTAAATAATTATTCTGGCACAAAAAAAGGAAAATCTATGAAATCAATTTTCAGAAAAGTGAGTAAAATTTCTTTATGAAATATAGCTCATTTCCTTTATATTTAGTGACCTGAGAAATACAGATTTGATGAATAAATGAGAAATAAATAAGATTTTATTTTTAATCATAAATAATATGTTAATGGGGGAAATTATCATTCTTGAAGTAGAAGCAGCCTTTAGCTGAATAATGATTCACTACACCCCATCTTGTTCATACAGTGGAACAGTTTAAGAAGAGGTCATTTCAAGTAAGTCCAGGTAGGAGCCAAAGTCTTGATAAATCTTATAGAAGACATATGGAGCTGGAGAAAGGGAAGCCACAAGAAGGCCTGTGGACCTGAGATAGCAGAAGTTTTGATGGATACAGCTGCCACAAAGTTCAAGGCTGTGTGGGGCAGTCAGGCAGGAATGGCAGGATAGATTCTGTGATGCTGAAAACCTCCCCCCCACATGCACACTTATGAGACCACAGGATAATAATTCTATATTTCTTTTTCTCTTTGGGCTTCCTCACTGGAAATCAAGGGCATAGAAGGGGACTGTTTTTATGACCAGAAACTTTGGAACTAAGACCCAAGCTGAAATAGATTTCAGTGTGCATGTCTTGCTGAGTTCTGTGACCACTATAATGCCATGTCTCTTTCCTTTTTCTAGTGTATACTTTACTGCCAGCAGTTCTACGCCATGTTTGTAAAAAAGGCTGTATACAGTTGGCGCTACTGGAAGATGACCTTGATTCACATAGTGATACCTCTCCTTTACATTTCCTTACTGCTCAGTAGCCTTTATTATCCAGTTATTAATGATGAATCACTCTTGAAATTGGATTTGAGTTCATATGGCAAAACCATTGTGCCCTTTTCTATATCTGGAAATTCATCTATGACCCAGGATATTTTAAAATACAGTAAATCTATGTTGATGGCTAAGGGACAAATCCTGAAAGAAGTGAAAGGTAAGGACTATCTAAGTATTGTATGCAGATGTGAAGAGCTTTCTGTGGGAAAGAGTTCTGGTATTGAGAGCTGGAAGGGACCATAGAGATTATTTGATTATTTTATTGGGTTAAGTGACTTGTAAGGACAAACAGATAGCAAGAAGCCATGCAAGGGCTTGAACACAAGTGCTGTAATTCCAAATTCTGAGCTCTCTTTGCCACATCAGATGTTTCGAGGTGTAAAGAAAATGGATCCTGCAGTACTTAGCTGGGCCATAAACATAGCATGTGAAGGGAATCCTTCATGACTCTGGCTCCAAAACTCACTTATTGACAATGGGCAGTTTTTGCTAAAACCATTCCTTCATGCTGTAGGCCCCTCTTATATATTTGTGACTGCCTATACAGGCTATGATACTAGGTATTATTATTTTGTGAGAAATAAGACTGTTTTATGAATGTTTACCCCAGCTCTGCATATAAAGGAGGGTGCCACACCTAAGTTGACCCAGATAGTGAATACTCACTAATATTTAGCTTCCTATATATGTTCTGGGGAAGTAAGTGGAATAAAGGCCAAATGAAATGACACATCCCAAATCATTCTGGAGGTACATATGCAGGCTTAGGAAGACAGGCTAAGGAGCATTAAATAGGGGCGGCTAGGTGGCGCAGTGAATAGAGCACTGGCCCTGGAGTCAGGAGTACCTGAATTCAAATCCGGCCTCAGACACTTAACACAAAAAAACTAGCCGTGTGACCTTGGGCAAGTCACTTAACCCCAACTGCCCTCCAAAAAGCAAAAAAAAAAGGAGCATTAAATAAAGTCTATTATGCTTTACAAAGATTTAGATCAGCAAAGCATGGTTAGTTGAGTTACTAATAGCTTGTTTTTCTTGGAACTACTATGAATTTTAGAACTGTAGAACTAAATTGGCTTTGCAAGATGTGCAAAGTGCAAAAGTCCCAATATTTCTGATAGTTCACACTAGTGGAGGATAATAGTACTTTGAGCAGTAGAGCATGGTTTCTAAAGTAGATGTTTCCACTTTCTTCTTAAATATTTATTGTATTGTATTAAAATTTTGAATTGTTTTCATTTTTCTTAAAAGGAGGATTAAATCTGGCAGAGGTAGGGAGGACTTTTCCCTCCTTACCAAGAATTGGTTGTGATATCAAGACAAAAAAACAATAAAATGTATTTTTTAATAATTTCCACTGTGGAAGATCTAAATGTCCATTGAAATGTAGATCCTTTAATATACGTAACATTAGTCTACTCTTGAAAAGTCTATTCATCCTATTTTAGGATGGGGGAAAGGGAGTTGGAACTTGTGGGGCAACTGGCACCTGGGGAGAATGGGTACAGAGAGCAGATTTTGAGGCAAATGGGGATAAAAAGCAATGGGAGAATACAGATCAGTAGTAGGTTGCCTAATATGGTAGGGGAAGGACATGGGACAGTGTCTTCTCTGACACCTGTAATAAATGTCCTTCTTCTGGGAGTGAGGCATGATGCAAAAGAGGAATCTACAGGGCAAGCTATAGATGACAAAAACGGAAGGGAGAGTCTAGAACGGATACTTTGGAAACCTTGACTGCATGATGAATACAGAGAAAAGAGAGAGACTAGATAATTATAAGGGTCATGAGTTAGAGCATGAGTTTCTAGAATAGACCCAAAGAGAAGGTAAACAATGATGAGAGTGTCTGGGATGAAAAATAAAACTCATCCTTAATTTAATGAAAAAATAAACAGAGATCTCTTAGGATAAGAACAGGAGTTTATTCTCTTCCCCAGGAGAAGAGGGTGGTCTTCCCCATGACTCATCATGGAGGAGAGGTATGTTACAAAAGACAGTGCAAGAATTTATGCCCTAATGCAGTCAAGGCCCCTTCCCAACTGTCTCCCTCCTTGTTTGTTGAGAGGCAGACTTAAGTCTCAGTGCCAAGATCTTCCCCAAATGGGAAGTCACAGGGAAGCCCATCACTATCTCTCAGTGACTGAGAGATATGTTTACAAAGGACAAGGATGCTGATTGACAGCAAGGGAAAGGGGGTGGGTGGAGGGACCCAAAGCAAGGGAGTAAGAGTGAGCCTGGGCAGTCCCTGACTCCCACTGGCCAGGAGGAGAGACCCACAGAGGTGGGAAAAGTAGACAAAGAAACGAAAGTGGGGCAGGGGGAGGAGAGGGTTGAAAGATTCCTGAAGAGGCTTGCTGCTGATTGACAACAGTAATGGAGGAGGAAAAGGGAATTTAACAATCCCAAACTGCTTGAGAAGTTTTCACTCTCACCATACAAGAGTAAGAGAAATTCTCTTGAAAGGGGTTTCAAAAGTGAAATTTTAAAAAGCAATGAACATGACTAGTTAAAGGAGAACTAAAGAAAGAGGAATCTACTTGACCAATTGAAAGGAAGAAAAGGGTTTGGGAAGAATTATATAACCAGATGAAAAAGCAAGGGAGTAGGTTAGGAATCAATGTGTAAAACTTTAAAGGTAAAGGGGTAGCAAATGAGTAGAGGGGATCAGAGTTGAGGGGAAGAGAGCCAGTGGGGGCAGGACCACCTTAAAAAAAAGATTTAGGTTAAGTAATGAAAGGAATGCAATAGTGTGTTTACAGGAGAAGGAAAAATATCTGAAAAAATATTAGAAACAAATGGAGAGGGGCAGCTAGGTGGCGTAGTGAATAGAGCACTGGCCCTGGAGTCAGGAAGACCTGAGTTCAAATCCGACCTCAGACACTTAACCTGTACTAGCTGTGTGACGTTGGGCAAGCCAATTAACCCCAATTGCCCTGTCCTCTCCCCTCCAAAAAGTGGGTGGGGGGGAAACAAATGGAGAAAAATATAAAACTAATACCTAATTTTAAATATTTATGGATTAAACAATCCAGTAAAATGAAAAAGAGTGACCAGTTGGATAAGAAAACAAAACCCTGCAATGTGTTGCTTAAATGAACATAAAAATGAAACTGAACACATAAAAATTCCAAGAATAAATCTTGGCCCCAAAACACAAAGAAAAAAAATTCATTTCTCTCTCTTCTTTACAGCAGTAGGGGTACGGAAATACCCCCTAACTAACAATTAGATTTGATTGATCTTTGGGTTAGCTTTGGTGACAAGCTTTTAAAAAATTTTTCTCTCTTATTCTTTCTTACCAAAAAATGACTATGAGGAAGGTTGGAGAAGGATAGTGGAAAATGAAGGTGATATAAAAATAAAAAAGAATATTTTTCTTAAAAACATAAAAGCTTTATCTTTGGATAAAGATTAGAATTTTGGAATTTCTTAATTTTGTTACATGAACCTTAAGAAGTGCATGGTTCTTATTATGTTTTTCTCTTTTTCTTTTTTTTTTTGTTAGGGATTTTTGATTCACTCTTTTTTGAACTGTAGTATTTATTATGTTTTGACCTTTAGGGGCAATCTGGATTATTTTTTCTTTCTTTGATTCTCACTGTTTGTTTATTTATATGGAATCAGGCTCATACTGAGTATATTTTTACTTCGTCCTTTTTCTTCCAATCATGGCAGTTTGTCTTTTGCTTTTCTTTTTACTGTTTGTTCTCTTGTGCTTTCACTTCTGGGACCCCGTTTTCTTCTCAGCAGACCCCTGGCTGTATGTGGTACCACATGTCTTATGTTGATAGCTGTGGGGACTCACAAGGTGCCTATGCTGGGTAAACCCCTTTTCCTTAAGCAAGAAAATTCTTAGCTCTAGATCAGTGGTTCTCAGTCTTCCTAATGCCGTGACCCTTTAATACAGTTCCTCGTGTTGTGGTGACCCCCAACCATAAAATTATTTTCGTTGTTACTTCATAACTGTAATTTTGCTAGTGTTATGAATCGTAATATAAATATCTGATATGCAGGATGTATTTTCATTGTGACAAATTGAACATAATCCACAGGTTGAGAACCCCTGCTCTAGGTGATAAGAAAAATATCTTATTTGCATATAGTTGTTTGTATGTTGCCTCCTCCATTAGATTCTAAGTTCATTGAGGACAGGGAGTGTTTTTGCCCTTTTATGTATCCTCAGCACTTAGAAAAGTGCCTAGTACATAGCAGGCATGCCTTATTCTGCATGCTCCCTTTTGGGGTTTTCTTGGCAAGATACTGGAGTAGTTCACCATTTCCTTCTCTAGCTCATTTTACAAATGAGGAAGCGGAGACAAACAGGGTTAAGTGATTTGCCCAGGGTCACACAGCTAGAAAGTGTCTGAGCCATATTTGAACTCGGGTCTTCCTGACTCCAGGCCCAGCCTTCTATCCACTGAGCCATCTAGTTGTTCCATTACATTCTGTAGTTGTTTTTAAATGGAATTTTTCTTTCTATCTCTTCCTGCTAGGTTTTGTTGGTAATATACTGGCATGCTAGTGATTTGAGTAGATTTATTTTATATTCTGCAACTTTGCTGAAGTTATGGTTTTAATTAATTTTCAGTTATCTCTTTAGAGTTGTCTAAGTAAACTATCACATTTTCCATAAAAAGGGATTATTTTTTTCTTTGTCTATGCTTATTTCCTCAGTTTCTTTTTCTTGTCTTTTTTGCATAGCTTCTAGTACTATATCAAATACCAGTGATAAAAATAGACATCCTTGCTTTACCCTTGATCTTTTAGGAAAAATTATTAGTTTATTCCCACTACATATACTGTAGTCTCTTCACTTGAGATAGATACTTTTTATCATATTAAGGAAAGTTGTATTTATTCCTGTGGGGATTTTTTGTATTTTTAACAGGATTAGTGAATGAATTAAACAATTTTTTTGCATCTATTGATATATTGATATGATTTTCATTGTTTTTCATTAACAAGCTCAATTATGTTAATGGTTTTCCTAATATTAAACCAACCTGTATTTCTGGTCAAAATTCAATCTGGTCATAATGGATATAATGCATTGCTGTAGACTCTTTGATAATATTTTATTTAAATTATTTTTTTGTGTCAGAGTTCATTATGGATCATTGGTCACTAGTTTTCTTTGTTTTGATTCAACCTGGTTTAGGTTTCAAAACAAAATTTATATCCTCGAAAGAACGTGATGTAAGCTCTTCTTTTCCTGTTTTTCGAATAGTTTATATAATATTTCAGTTATTTGTTTGAATATTTAATAGAATTCATTTGCAAATCCATGGATTTTTTTCTTCAGGAGCTCATTATGCTGCCTCCTCTTAGGAGGAAGTCTATTAAGCTATTCTTGACATTACAAGTAGGAGACAATATGTAAAATGCAATAAAACACCCAAATTATCAGGTTTCTCTATGGCTTCATTTCAACTGCACCAGACAGAGGTTGAGAAATTATTACAACTGTTTAAAAAATCAAACTCCTTTTCTCATCATATTAGAGATGACACCCATGACATGGGCCATCATAGAGGAGATACAGATAACCATTAGTAGCATGGAAATAGATCTTTAAAGGGCAATGGAAAACTCTAGATAGACCTTTATCATCATTATATTTTGGAACTATTACAAATATTAGTGTTGACTCTGATATATTTGTATTGTAGTTCTGGTTTATTAGGATGTTGAATATATAAAAGTTAGGCTTATGAGTATATCTTTCTCTGTCACATTAGGTTTAACCCTGTATAGATTTAGAAAAAAGGTAGTTGCTATGTTAATGTTTATGTTTCATCTTTAAAGCTTAGAGTGGTAAGCCTCTTGAGGACAGGAAATATACTTTTCATTTATTTCATGTCCATCTATCCATGGCAAAAGTTGCATAGTTCATATCACCTGCCTTACTCCAAATGTCTTCCTACCTTAGGTGACCTAGAAGAGTTCCTGCAGAAAAATAGAAGATGTATTGAAGACTGTATAGTTGCATTTTCCATTGAAGTCAATGAATCCAACATTATTGCCACTGCTTTGTTCAACAATGAGGCATACCATTCACCTGCAATATCTTTGGCAGTGGTGGATAATATCCTATTTATGTTATTTTGTGGCCCCAAAGCTTCTCTTGAAGTGTTCAACAAGCCTCAGCCTCATAAAGCCACCAATACTACAAACAAATACTCTGGGTATGTGTGGCTTTTCTTCTCCTTTATTTAGAGGGGAGGAGTAGTTTTCACAACTGTTTTATTTCTTCCACCTTAATTGTGTTTGTCCACTTATATATTCTCTGGAAATTTATGTATACAGTAGAATCTTTCCTATTTCCCACATATATTAATGCATCTCTATGTTCCCTCTCTTACAGTTTTTTTCATGAATATAAGCTTGCCTTTACTTTAACTTTTGGCATAGCTACCTTGGCAAGTAGTTTTTCTCAACAAGCAGTCACTGAAAGAGTCATTGGAGCGAAGCACATTCAGTTTATGAGTGGTGTCTATATCCTTAGTTTCTGGTTGTCTGCATTGATGTGGGATCTCATCAGCTTCTTTATTACCTATTTACTGTTGCTGGTAAGCACTATGTGAGTATGTCTTTTACTATACAATAGAAGCTCTCTCTTTAGCCAGTGCTACTCTGAACTCAAACCAAGCCACAAAGGGTCTGCTGCTACAGACTGAATTTCCTCTCCTGATACTAGGAAATCCAATGCAGAGTCCCCATTTTGAGCAGTTCTTCCATCACCATTAATTTGCTGGTAACTTTCTTTCCTTAAAAATAGAGAGAACTCTTCCTGAGTTTGGCTCATCAACATATACTAGTTTTAGAGCTTCTCCTAAGATAAAAGTATCCTTTGATTGTTACACTAAGTGACCTACCCTATACTACTGAAGTCTGTAGTGAACTTTATTATTGTCCTAGGCACCCTCAATCTTATGACCTCTCCCTAGCTATGCCAGGGATTCCTATACAAAGAACTTCGAGTATTACTTCATCTACCCCTAAAAGTTCCATCCTTGGAAAGACTGAAATGCAGGTAAGGCTAAACAGAAGAGAAGATAGCCTTTATGTTCTTCCTCTTCTCCATCAACCCTCCATGCTCCATCAACCCTCTCTTTATTTCTTTCCCTCCCATACTATTTTTATATAACTGTTTCGTATTTATTTGTATTTAATCTTTTAATATTTATTCAGCATATACTTATATAGGATTTTGTTTCTTTCCTTACTCTTTAAATAAGAATAAAATTAAAGAGACTATATTCCCATCTCTCATCCCCATCACAGCTATCTTATCACTCATAAACTAATAATCAGATTGTTTTAATACTCCCTTAAAGCTCCTATTCAAAATAGAAGATCTGGTACATTTCAACCTTACTGCTCAGTATCTCTCAGTCTATCAATAATCAAGCATTTCTTAAATGTCTATTTGGGACAAGCACTGTGTACTATGTCCCAAACAATTTCCATTCCATAAAAGGAACTTGCCTTTTAATAGGGAAGACAAAAAGTGTATGTAGAAACGTATGCAGAATAAAAATAAAAGGTGAGTAAATACTAAGTATTAAATACAAAAGGTATTATTTAGGGGAAGGAAGGATCACGAAAGTTCAGGTTGAATATAGAGCCTACGCTACATTTAAAAATGGAAAAAAAATGGGGATGAGAGGTGGGATGACAGAGGGGAGGGCAGGGTCTGGGGGAGGGTTGCTGGAAGCACACATTTCAGTAAAGGGACAAGGACAGGGTAGAGAATAGAACAAGGCAGTGGTGGGATAGGAAGGAGGGACATATAATCAACCTCTCACAATATTTCCAGGAGATGTCCTGCATAATTACACATGCACAGCCTGTATTGAATTGCTTGTCCTTCCAGTGGGGGTGGGTGACAAGGGAAGAACCAAAAGAATCTAGAATTTAAAGCTCTACAATCAAATGTTTAAAAAACATATATACATACATAATTATATATATATAATATAAATTATTATTATTAACTACATGCAACTGGGAATTAAGATATACAGGGCCTGGGGTAGGGAGACCCTCCCTGCCCTACCAGAAAGTTAGAGGGGCATTGGAAGAGGGCATAAAAGAGAGCAGATTGGGGTAGTAGCTTTACAGTGGGATCACTATTTTCAAGTTGGGGGCAGGAGAAACACAGGGAGAAAATTTGTAACTCAAAATCTTGTTCAAATGAATGATGTAAACAAGAAAATAAATTAAAATTTTAAATTAAAAATTTTTTTTTTAATTTTCAGTTCCAAATTCTCTTCCACCATCTCTTCCCCCACCCATTGAAAAGGCAAGAAATACCATACTCGTTATTATTGCATATATAACACACATAATTATTGCCTATATTCTACATATGAAGTCATATCAAATACTTTCAGCTTAGCCACATTATGAAAAAAAAGAAAATAAAGGAAAAAATATGGAGGACAGAGAAATCTGGTGGAGAAGAAAGGTGGACTCACCTGAGCTCTCCCCAGTTGTCCTAAAACAACTTTAAATAATGCCTCAGAACAATTTCTGGAGCAGCAGAACCCACAAAAGAAGTGGGTGAAACAATTTTCCAGCTGAAGACAAGTTAGAAGGTCTGTAGGAAAGATCTGTTGTACCAGGATGCGAGTGGAATGCAGTCCAGTGCAGGCTGTTCAGCACAGATCAAGCCCTCACAAACTAGCAGCAGGACTTGGAGGTGGGGGTGAGAGTGGTGATGACTGATCAGTGGTGAACTGTGGGCCCACAGATGGTAAGAAAGTTGGACAACTGACTAGAAGGAGCTTATAAAAAGGTCCTTTGCTGGCCTGCAGATGCAGGATTCTGTTGCATTGTCCATAGAGATCTTGGGCCACAATCCCAGGTAAGGAGGAGCACTAGCATACCAGAGCTTGTGACCACAGGGAATTGGGACCCGGGGTGGAAAAGAGTACTTGTGGTTGCTCATAGACCAGAGTTTAGGTCAGTATGGTAGTAAACACAACTCTCCCTAGATTATACCACTTTGAGAGAACTGAAAACTTACAGATCCTCAGAATTCACTCTGAAAACAGCTGCACAAAAAACCTGAAGCTTGGGACAGTGGCCCCCTTTGCTCCCCAAGCAGAGCTCAACCTTAACATCAAGTTAAAAGTCAAGAAATAGGTTGGAAAAATGAGCAAAACATAAAGAATCTGACCGTAGAAAGTTACTATGATAACAGGGAAGATCAAAACACAAACTCAGAAGAAGAAAACAAAGTCAAAACTACTACATGCAATAGCCCACAAAAAATAAGGATTGGTCTCAGGCTGAAAAAGAATTCTGGAAGAGTTTAAAAAGGATTTTAAAAATCAAATAAGAGAGACAGAGGGAAAATTGGGGAAATGAATGAGAGTGATGAAAGAAAAGCACAAAAAAAAGAATCAACAGCTTGGTAAAGGAGGCATAAAAATACTGATGAAAGAGTGGCAGAGCTAAGATGGCAGAAAGGAAGCAGTAACTTTTCTAAGCTCCTCCAAGAATTCTGTTGCTAAACTTTAAAAAGTGAATTTGAATGGATTTTAGAGTGACAAAACCCAATGGGAGACAGAGCGTGACAGATTCCCAGTCCAGGAAAGTGCCCACATAGGTCTGAACAGGGGGAACTCAGAGGACATAAGGGCTTCAGCAGCAGAGATCAGAGAGCAGATTACAGCCCAGTGAGAAGGAGCCCCAGCCAGCAGACTCACCCATCACAAGGACAATGTGCAGCTGTCTCATCACAGGACAGAGGATCTTTGGAGCTGGGTAAAAAATAATGCAGGGCCCACAGCAGAGACATCAGCTTCTCCAGGAGCTACCAGCCCACAGCCTGGATGTTTAAAAATTACATGCCCAAACTTCCAGAAGTCAAGGTGGAGGAATAAAGCCTAGTTGCTCTGATCCCTCTCCCTGCCCCTAGAAAACCCAGAGATAAATGTCTGACCCAGAGTTATCCTGAATTAGTGGAAACAGCCTCAGGCTTGGGAATCACTGAGGAAGGGGGAAGTGAGGCAGTATTGAGTCTAAGCTCAGGAAGGTGGAGCCAGCAAGCACTAACAACCCAAGACCAGGTGTACCTTAGCACCAGCTGGGGAGTCAGCAGACTAAAGTCTGCTGCCCTGCTGCCCTGCTGAAGGCCTCCAGCTACTGAGCCAGCCCAAGCTGTACCCCAGAGACACAGAGGTGAAACCCTGAAGTAGCCAGACCACCCCTCCCCCACAGATTACTCTGTGAGCCTCAGGATAACTCAGGGGAAACACTGAGAGCCTTGGCCTTGGCCTCAGTCTAGACACTCAGAGGCTGCAGCTAACGCAGTTAACCAAACCTTTACATCCCAGCCTGAGAAGCTCCATACTTCTGCACCCCAGAAGCAGATATCCACTCTAAAAATCAAGGACATAGGCAATCCTAATGAAGAAGAAGTAACCTACAAAATCTAGGACCATAAAATCTTTTTATAATGAGCAAGAACAACTAAATTCAGAGGACAACGTGGACTCTATACTCACACTGGAGACCACAGAAAGAAATGTGAATTGGTCTCAAGCCCAAAAAGCATACTTGAAGGCCCTCAAGCGGCATTTTGAAAACCAAATTAGAGAGATAGGAGATAAATTTAAATCTACAGTGACCAAATTGGAAAAAAATCTCACTGAAGAGAACAAATTTTTTAAAAGCAAAATTGGAGAACTAGGACAGGAGGTCCAGAATATAACTGGAGAAAATACCTCCCTAAAAATGAAAACTGAACATATGGAAAAGGATCTTCAAAAACTGAGGAAAATAATTCACTAAAAATTAGAATCACACAAATAAAACTAAGGACTTCATGTTCATGATGCAGCAAGAGTCAGGCAAACAAATCATAAAGACTGAAAAATTAGGAGAATGCAAAATATCTCACTGGAAAAACAACTGACCAGGAAAACACATCCAGGAGGGATAATCTAAGAATTATGAGCCTACCAAGAAGCCATGATGAAAGACAGCATCCTCCAAAAGACTGTCAAAGAAAATTGTCCTGAGGTCCTAGAATCAGAAGGTAAAATAGTTCTCAAAAGAATACACCAGTCTCCTCCTGAAAGAGATTGCAAATTGAAAACTCCAAGAAATATAGTAGCCAAATTCCAGAGCTACAAGGTCAAGGAGAAAATACTGCATGCAGGCAAGAAGAAACAATTCAGATATCATGGAACTACAGTCAGGATTACACAGGACTTAGCAGATTCTACATTAAAATATTGAAGGGATAGGAATTTGATATTTCATAAAGCAAAAGATCTAGGACTGCAACAAAGGATCAATTACCCATCAAAACTGAGCATAAACTTTCAGGAAAGGAGATGGTCATTTAATGAAATAAAGGCCTTTCAGACTTTCCTGGTGAAAAAGCCAGAGCTCGATGGGAAATTCTATCTCCACTTACAAGACCCAAGAAAAACATGAAAAGGTGAACAAGGAAAACACACACTCACACATACACATATACACACAGATGCAGACACATGCACATAACTTGGAACTCAATAAGAGCAAAGAGTTTAAATCCCTATACGAGAAGCTGATACCTGTCAGTATTGAAATGTGTATAATTATTGTGACATTTAAAAGGGATATACATTGATAGAGGGTGTTGGTAGAAGTGAACTAATCTGAAAATTAAAAAAAACTATTAAGGGGAATAAAGGGGTTGTAATTGGAAAAAAGGAAAGGATGAAGCAGACAATGGTAAATTGTGCCACGCAAAGAGGCATAAAAACATACTAAGGTGGAGGGGATGGAAGGAGATGAGCATCACATAAACGTTATTCTCATTGGTTCTGATTCAAAGAGGGATCAATATAAACAGTTAAGCTTAGATCCTAAAATAGAAAGACACAAAATCTCCTAATAATAGAGGGAAAAGAGGGAGGGAGAGGAGCATTGTATGAAATTTACTAAATTGGTTTGGGTTCAAGGAAGGAGTGACATAAGAATTATGTTAAGAATAAAAATCTATTTTGCCGTGAAGGCAGTAGGAGGGATAAAGGGGAGGGGGTGTAAAAGGGGAAGGGTGATTAGAAGGAAGGGAAAGAGTAGCAAGGGGAAAGGGTAGGTAAAGAGGGGGTGACACATGGAGAGAATACTGAGGGAGGTGGTGGTCAAAAGGAAAACTCCCAAGGAGGGGAAGGGAAAAGGAAGATACAAAAAAATATAAACAGGGGAGGGAACTGGATGGAGGGAAAGTCACCAATAGTAATCATAACTGTGAATGTTAATGGGATCAACTCGCCCATAAGACAGAGGGAGATAGCAGAATGGAAAATAAAAACCCACAATCCTACAATATGCTGTCTACAAGAAACATATATGGAACAAGGGGATATGCACAGTGTAAAGGTAGAAGAATGTAGCAGAATATATTATGCTTCAGCTAAAGTAAAAAAAGTAGGGGTAGCAATCCTTATCTCAGATAAATCCAAAGCAAAAATAGATATAATTCAAAGAGATAAGGAAGGAAACCACATCCTGCTAAAAGGCACCATGGAGAATAAAGCAATATCATTACTTAACATATATGCACCAAGTGGTATACCATCCAAATTCCTAGAGAAAAGTCAAGGAAATTAGAGGAAGAAATATGTATCAAAACTATACTAGTGGAGGACCTGAATCTCCCCACCTCTGAACTTAATAAATATAACCTCAAAATAAACAAGAAAGAAGTTAAGGGGACAAATAGAACTTTAGAGAGGCTAGATATGATAGATCTCTGGAGAAAACTGAATGGGGATAAAAAGGAATATACCTTCTTCTCCACAGTACATGGCACAATACACAAAAATCGACCATGTACTAAGGCATAAAAACCTCACAATACAGTGAAGAAAGGCAGAAATATTAAATGCATCACTCTCAGATCATGATGAAATAAAAATCATATGCAATAAAAGGCCATGGAAAGATAGACAAAAAACGAATTGGAAAATAATTTTACCTAAAGGACCCACTGAATCACTAACTTCATTGAAAAAAATGACAATAATGAGATATCAAAGGAAAACTTGTAGGCTGCAGCAAACGCAATTCTTAGGAGAAGTTTTATATCCCTTAAGGCATATATGAATAAATTAGAGAAAATGGAGGTCAATGAACTAAGCATGCAATTGAAAAAGCTAGAAAAAGAACAAACAGAAATTCCCTAATTAAATACTAAATTAGAAATAATGAAAACCAAAGGAGAGAATAATAAAATTTAAATTAAGAAAACTGTGGAACTTATAACTATAAATAAAACTAATATCTGGTTTTATGAAAAAACAATAAAATTGATAGACCTTTAGTCAATATTATAAAAAAAGAAGAAAACAAAATTTTGAGTATTAAAAATGAAAAGGGTGAATGTATCTCCAATGAAGAGAAAATTAAAATAATAATTAGGACTTATTTTGCCCAATTGTATGCACATAAATTTTCTTTCTGAAATGGATGAATATTTACAAAAATATAAGTTGCCTAGACTAACTGAAGAGGAAGTAAATTGTTTAAATAACCCCATCTCAGAAAAAGAAATTGAACAAGCTATCAGAGAACTCCCTAGGAAAAAATCCCCAGAGCCAGATGGATCTATTAGTGAATTTTATCAAACATTTAAAGATCAATTGATCCCAATACTCTACAGACTATTTGGGGAAATTGGTGAGGAAGGAGTCCAACCAAATTATTTTTATGACACAAATATGGTACTGATACCTAAATCAGGGAAAGACAAAACAGAGAAAGAAAATTATAGACCAATCTCCCTCATGAATATAGACGCAAAAATCTTAAATAAAATATTAGCAAAAAGACTACAGCAACTTATCACAAGAATAATACATTTTGATCAGGTTGGATTTATTCCAGGAATGCAAGGGTGGTTCAATATTAGGAAAATCGTCAGTATCATTCATCATATCAACAATAAAACTAGCAGAAACCTTAAGATTATCTCAATAGATGCAGAAAAGCTTTTGACAAAATACAACATCCATTCCTATTAAAAACACTGAAAAGTATAGGAATAAATATAATTTCCTTAGAATAATAAGTAGCATCTATTTAAAGCCATCAGCAAGTATTATATGTAATGGGGATAAACTAGAAGCATTTCCAATAAGATCAAGGGTGAAACAAGCATGTCCACTATCACCCCTGTTATTCAATCTGTTGCTAGAAATGTTAGCAGTAGCAATTAGAGAAGAAAAAGAAATCAAAGGAATCAGATTAGGCAAAGAAGAGACTAATCCATCACTCTTTGCAGTTGACATGATGATAATACTTGGAGAATCCTAGAAAGTCAACTGAAAACTTCTTGAGACAATAAATAAATTTAGCAAAGTTGCAGGATATAAAATAAACCCACAGCATTCCTATATATTTCTTTTTTAAAATTTCTTTTTTATTTGTTTTCTTGTTTACATTATTCATTCTCATTACATTTTTGAATTACAAATTTTCTTCCCGTCTTGCCTCTGCCCCAACCCTAAAACAGCAATCCCACTGTAAAGCCCCTCCCCTGCTCTGCTCTTATTTTCTGGTAGGGCGGGAGGGTCTCCCTATTCCAGCCCCTGTATATCTTAATTCCTAGTTGCAGGTATTGCAGAACTTTAAATTCTAGATTCTTTTGATTCCTCCCTTGTCACCCACCCCCACTGGAAGGATACTCAATTCAATACAGGCTGTGGATG
>CM053594.1:331326596-331337908 GCA_028646575.1 Pseudocheirus occidentalis
GGTAGAGAACAAAACAAGGCGGGGGTGCAGGATAGGAAGGAGGGACATACAATCAGCCTCTCACAATTTGCCCACCATGGAGATGTTCTGTGTAATTACACAGGTATAGCCTGTATTGAATTGCTGCTCCTCCCAGTGGGAGTGGGTGATAGGGGAGGAATTGCAAGAATCTAGTATTTAAAGCTATACAATCAAATGCAACTGGAAAATAATAAGGGGCACGGAGCCCCTCCCTGGAGGAGGGCATAAAAGGGAACAGATTGTAGGAGGGGCCTTACAGTAGGATCAATGTTCTGGGCTGGGGGGTAGGGGCAAAAAGGGGAGAAAATTTGAACTCAAAACCTTGTGGAAATGAATGATGTAACCAAGAAAATAAATTTGAAAAAAAGCCATTTAAAGTAAAAAAAAAAAGATCCCAAATTGAAAACTCCAAGAAATGTTGTAGCCAAATTCCAAAACTATCAGATAATGGAGAAAATACTGCAAGCAGCCAGAAATAAACAATTCAAATACTGTGGAACTACAATCAGGATCACACAGGACCTAGCAGTTTGTACGTTGAAAGATTGGAGGGACTGGAATATGATGTTTCATAAGGCAAAAGCCCTCAGGCAACAACAAAGGTTCAGCTATCCAGCAAAACTGAACATAATCTTTCAGGCAAGGAGATGTTCATTCAATGAAATAAGGGACTTCCAGACCTTCCTGATGAAAAAGCCAGAGCTCAATGGAAAATTAGTTCTCCAAATACTAAACTCAAGAGAGAGATAGAAAGGTAAACAGAGAACACACACACACACACACACACAAAATTTGTTATTTAATAAGAGCAAACTGCTTACATCCATATATGGGGAGCTGATACCTGTCAATATTAAGGACTGTATACTTATCACAACATTTAAAAGGGATATACATAAATAGAGGGTGTGGGTATAAATTAACTAAAGTGATGACAAAAAAAACCTTATTAAGGGGTGCAAAGGGACCATAATGGGAGAAGAGGAAAAGAAGAAGAAGAAAACAGTAAATTATGCCACACAAAGATGCATAGAAACATATTATGGTAGAGGGAAAGAAAGGAGGGAGATGATCAATATATGAGCTTCACCCTCATTAGTTTTAGTGTAAGGAGGGAATAACATAATCAGTTAAGTATAAGACTCTATAGTGAAGACATAAAACCTATTATAATAGAGAGAAAGAGGGAAGAGAAGCACTGTATGAAATTTATTCTCATCAATTTTGATTCAAGAGGAAAATAACATACTTCATTAAGTATAAAAATCTATCTTACCCTACAGGCAGTAGGAGGGGAAAAGGGTAAGAAAGGGGAGTGGTTAGAAGAGAAAGAAGAATCAGTAAGGGGGAAGGGTAGAAAAAGTGAAGGGAGTTGATAGGGAAGAAATAGTGAAGTAGGTGGTAGTCAAAAGGAAAACTTGAGGGGAAGGGAGAAGGGAGAAATAAAAGCTTAAATAGGGGAGGGAATAGGATGGAGGGAAAGACAGACAGTAATCATAACTGTGAATGTAAATGGAATGAACTCTCCTATAACATGGATATGGATAGCAAAATGGATTGAAAACCATAATCCTACAATATGCTGTTTACTAAAAACACATCTGAAACAGGGGGTTATACACAGGGAAAAGGGAAAAGGCTGGAGTAAAATATATTATGCTTCAGTTAAAGTTAAAAAAAAGCAGGGGTAGGAATCCTTATCTCAGATAAGTTGAATTGGTGTCCAAAATATATCTAATTAAAAGAGATAAGGAAGGAAACTATATCCTGCTAAAAGGCACCACTGAAAATGAAGCAATATTGGGGTGGCTAGGTGGCACAGTGAATAGAGCACTGGCCCTGGAGACAGGAGGACCTGAGTTCAAATCTTGTTTGACACTTGACACTTGCTAGACATGTGACCTTGGGCAAGCAACTTAGCCCCAACTGCCCTGGCTTCTCCATCCAAAAAACAGAAAGAAAAAAATTAAGCAATATTATTACTAAACATATATGTACCAAGCAGTATAGCATCCAAATTCCTAGAGAAAAAGTTAAGGGTGTTAGAGGAAGAAATAGGTAGCAAAACTATACTAGTGGGGGACCTCAATCTCCCCCTCTCTGAATTTGATAAATTTACCTCAAAATAAACAAGAAATAAGGAAGTGAATAGAACTTTAGAGAAGGTAGATATTATAGACCTCTGGAGAAAACTGAATGGGGATAAAAAAAGAATATACCTTCTTCCTAGCAGTACATGGCATATACACAAAAATTCACCATGTACTAGGGTATAAAAACCTCACTCAGTGAAGAAAGGCAGAAATAGTAAATGCATCCCTTTCAGATCATGATGCAATAAAAATCATATGTAATAAAGGACCATGGAAGGATAGACAAAAACCTCATTGGAAACTAAACAATTTAATCCTCAAAAATGAGTGGGTCAAACAAGAAATTAGAGTAACAATCAGTAACTTCATTCAAGAGAATGACAACAGTGAGACAACATACCAAAACTTGTGGGATGTAGTAAAAGCAGTTCTTAGGGGAAGTTTTATATCTCTGAATGCATACATGAATGAAATAGAGAAAATGCAAACCCCCCCAGCTTTGGCTTGCTGAAAGTGCACCCCAGGACCACCACCCAAGACCATGATCTGGATCCAGGCTGCTCAACACAACAGCAGTTGGCCCTGATCAAGCGTGTCAGCCCCCCTGCGGAATCTGCAGGCCAGGGGCTCTGAAGCAGCCTGGTGGGGCCCGATGCCAGTTCCAGCAGTTCCCTTCCCCCACTGCTTCCTTGCCCCGGGGGCAGATTGGCCGAGCTACTTTACCACCCCCACATTAATTTTCAAAGTTTCACTTTGACTAACTGTCTCTGATCAGGATTTAAAGAACCCCTCAGGCAGGTGCTTTAGATTTTCTTTGAAGTAGACTCAAGCTGCGGCTTGGGAGGCTCACTTCTGGCCGCACTGGGGCCTGGCCTGGCTGTGGTTCTGCTCCAGTGTCGTGCGAGCTGCCCCTCTCCCGTCCCAGTTCCTCATGCCTTTGCAGATGTGGAGGTGCTGGAGGCTGCAGAACCTCTGAAGACTGGCTGTGGGGTGGCTCAGCTCAGCTCAGCTCCTTCCCACCGCCCGGGGCCTGGCTGCGGTCGGCCACCGTGATGAGCCCCTGCTGCCAAGCTGCCTTCAGTGAGAGATGTGTTCTCTGTGTTTTTGTGAGTCTGAGAGTCCTAGACTTTGTCTGGGCTCATAATTTTATGGGTGTGTAGGGTGGCAGTGTGGGAGCTGCGGGACCTTGCTGCTTCTGGAACTCTTTGTTTTTAATTCTGTTACGATCAAAATTTAGTATTATCATAATTATTTAAAATTCTTTTGATTTTCAAATTCAAAATTTTAAATTCAAAATTCTTTTGATTTTCTGTGGCTATCATGACTTTTTAAAATGTAGTTTATGCTACCACCCTCTTCAAAGTGCCATAATAATTTTTTTGGCTCTCCCATTCTTTTATTGACTTGTTTGTTTACTTTTTGTTTACAATATTCACTTGAGTTTTCACAGAATCACTTGAGTTTCAGATTTTTCTCCCCTTCCTCCCCACCCCCCTAGAAGCATTTCTAATGAGCTCAGGGGTGGAAGAAGGGTGTCTACTATCACCCCTCTTGTTCAATTTAGTACTAGAAATGTTAGCAGTAGTAATAAGAGGAGAAAAAGAAATAAAAGGAAACGGGTTAGTCAAAGAAGAGTCTAAGCTATCACTCTTTGTAGATGATATGATTATATACTTAGAGAATCCTAGAGAATCAAGTAAAAAACTACTTGAGATAATAAATAAATTTAGCAACGTTGCAGATATAAAATAAACCTAGGCAAATCCTTAGCATTCCTATATATTTCTAATGAAATCCAACAACAAGAAATAAAAAGAGAATTCCATTTAAAGTTACTGTAGACATAAAATACTTGGAAATCTACCTGCCAGAACAAACACAGGACTTATGTGAACACAATTACAAAACACTTTTCACACAAATAAAGTCAGATCTAAATAACTGGAAAAGCATCAGTTGCTCATGATTAGGTCAAGCTAATATAATAAAAATTAAAATTTTACCTAAATTAATTTGCAGATTTAGCGCCATACCAATCAATCTACCAAAAATTATTTTACGGAGCTAGAAAAAATAGCAACAAAATTCATCTGAAAGAACAAAAGGTCCAGAATATCAAAGGAATTAACGAAAAGAAATCCTAGGGAAGGTGGCCTAGCCATACTAGATTTTAATCTGTATTATAAAGCAGCAGCCATCAAAACTACTTGGTACTGGCTGAGGAACAGAGTAGTGAATCAGTGGAACAGATGAGGTACACAAGACATAGCAGACAATGACTATGGTAATCTACTGTTTGACAAACCCAAAGACCCCAGCTTCTGGGATAAGAACTCACTATTTGACAAAAACTGCTGGGAAAATTGGAAAATAGTATGGAAAAAACTGGGTATAGCTCAGTATCTTACACTGTATACCAAAATGAAGTCTAAATGGATGCATGATCCAGATATAAAGGCTGGTGGTGTAAGCAATCTGGGAGAGCCAGGAAAAGTTTACCTGTCAGATTTATGGAGAAGGGAAGATTTTATGACCAAACCAGTGTTAGAGAGCATTATGAAATTCAAAATGGATAATTCTGATTACATTAAATTGAAAAGTTTTTGTTCAAAAAAGTCAATGTAACCAAGATTATAGGAGGGAAGTAGGAAATGAGGAAAGAATTTTTTAACCACCAGTGATTCTGATAAAGGCCTCTTTTCTAAAATATACAGAGAATTGAGTCAAATCTATAAGAATACAAGTGTATTATATAAGATATAAGATAATACAAGTGTATTGTATTATATAATAATTATTACACAATAATTATTGTATAATAACTGGTATTCTTGTATTCTTGTATAAGAATACAAGAATGCCAATGGATAAATGGTCAAAGGATATGAACAGTTTATAGAGGGAAATTAAAGATATTGTTGTGCAGAGAATAAGAGCAAGCTGAGACCTGGGTTCAATATAAATTTAGGTGTGCATTTATTGATTAAGTATGCAGCTGCCAGAGTGTTCACTCAAATTGGTAGTATCCATTGAAGGTAGGACCATTGTTTAAAAAGGCTAAAACCCACAAAAACCACAAGCAGGGAGGGGAGCTAGCAGAAGCCATAATGTACAGAAGCAAAGAACAGCAATTAGTTGGATCTATAGGTCATGGCTAATTTGGGAATATGGCTCAAGGGTACAAGGGCACAGCCTTCCTGTGACATAGGGGTCCTTCCTAGAACAGGGTGGAGGGCACAGGGTGGAGGGTCGTAGTCAGTTTTCTAGAGCAGGGAGGAAAGTCATGGGGTAAGGGGAACTGGAATTCCCCATAATAGGCTGGGGTCATGTTATGGGTGAAGGGTGTGGGGACCCTGCTTGGTCAGCTGAACAGAACAGGGTGGTCTCTACGTAAGATACTCTTGCCCCATAATGAACTTCATACAGTAATTCAGGGAGAATATACAGTAATGCTGATTTGAGTAAGGAGGGGGTGAGGGGACTATGCCTTGGGCAATACTCAGGGCTCTGCCTTAAACTGTCATAAACTAATCCAGGGTGTAGGATAGAGTCAAAGACAGAAATACAAAAGGGCTTCATAGTGGGCCACAAATCAGGTGGTGTGTAGTGACCTGGGATTTGGGTTTGGGTACAACAATATCTATAAGCATATGAAAAAATGCTCTAAATCACTATTGATGGGAGAAATGCAAATCAAAACAACACTGAAGTACCACATCTCACCTGTCAGACTGGCTAACATGTCAAAAGATAAAAATGATAAATCCTGGAGAAGATGTGGGAAAATTGGAACATTAATGCATTGTTGCTGGAGTTTATGAATTGATCCAACCATTCTGGAGAGTAATTTGGAATAATACCCAAAGGGCTATAAAAAATGCATACCCTTTGACCCAGTAATACCACTTCTAGGGCTATATCCCAAAGAGATCATACAAGTGGGAGGAGGACATGCATGTACAAAAATATTTATAGCAGTTCTTTTTGTGGTGGCAAGGAATTGGAAATCAAGGGGATGCCCATCAATCGCAGAATGGATAAAGAAGCTGTGATACATATGAATGTAATGGAATACTTTTGTGCTATAAGAAATGATGAGCAGATAAACTTCAAAATAACCTGGAGTGACTTATATAAACTGATGCTGAGTGAGGAGAGCAGAACCAGGAAAGCTTTGTACAAAATTGTAGAAACGTCCTATGTGTGACAACTAACTTTGACAGAGCGGGCTCCTCTGAGCAATACAAGGTTAGAAGACAACAACAAAGGACACATGATGGAAAGGGCTGTCCACATCCAGAGAAATAACTACAAAGTCTGCAGACAGAAGCAAACTATTTGCTCTCTTTTGTTTTGTCCCTTCTTTCTTATTGTTCACCCCATTGGTTATAATCCTTCTTTACAACATAACTAATGTTCAACAAGAAGGTATCTGTAGAAACTATATTTTTAAATTAACTTTTGTTTATTTTTAGTTTACATAATTCATTTTCATGAGATTTTGAGTTACAACTTTTCTCCCTATCTTTTCTCTACCCACCAACCAAAAACAGTGATCCCACCATATATCAACTTCCCCAATCTGCTCTCTCCTATATCGAATCCCATCACCCCTCTAAAGTTCTGATAGGGCAAGATGGATCTCCCTACCCTGGTGCCTGTATATCTTATTACCCAGTTGCATATAGATAATAATATTAATTACTAATACATATATATATATATATATATATATATATATACAATTTTTTAGCACTTGAATTTAGAACTTTAAATTCTAGATTCTTTCCCTTCCTCCCTCATCACCCACTTGCACTGGGAAGACAAAGAGTTCAATACAGGCCATACATGTGCAGTTATGCAGAACATCTCCACAATGGACATATTGTGAAAGACTGACTATATTTCCCTCCTTCCCATCCTGCCCCCCAATTGTTCTATTCTCTACTTTGTCCCTGTCCCTTTAAAGTCTGTGCTTCAAACAACTTGATCCCCCTGAACTGCCCTCCACTCCATCATCCCCCCTCTGATCCCCTTTCCCTCTACTCTCCTATAGGGAAAGATACCCAGATTAGAGCATATGCCAGATCAATGGATAAGGGGAGAGTTTAATGACCAAATGAAAAATAGAGAGGTATACAAATCAATAATTTTGATTACAAGAAGTTAAAAAGGTTTTATATAAGCAAAACTAATATAATCGAAATTAGAAGTGAAACAAGAAACTGGTGAGAAAACTACACATTTCTCTCATAAATACCTTATATCTCAACTATATAGGGAACTGAGTCAAATTTATATAAAGAAAAGCCATTATCCAAGTGATAAATAGGCAGTTTTCAGAAGAAATAAAAAATATAATCAGATGAAAAAATGTCCTAAATTACTAGTGATTAAATTAATGAACACTAAAACAACTCTGAGGTAAAACTTCATTTCTATGAGATTGGCTAGCGTGACAGAACAGGAAAATGACAACTGTTACAGAGGATATAGAAAAGCAGGGACATTAAGGCATTGTCGATGGTTATAAACCAGTCCATCTATTCTGGAGAACGATTTGGAACTATGCCCAAATGAGTATAAAACTATACATATCCTAGTTGATGGAGTGAGAGTTGAGATAGTGGCATAGAAGCAGGAGAAATATGGGAGCTCCCCCTATAACCACTTCAAATACCTATAAAACGTGACTCTAAACAAATTTTAGAACTCCAGAATCCACAAAAATGACAGAAAAACACATCTCCTGCTGAAGGCAGCCTGGCAGGGCATCATCACAGCATGCTGGGAGCAGAGCCCAGCACCATGTGGTTTCAGCCAAAGGTGTCCAGTAGAAGCCACAGCTAGAGCATTCAGAAGTAGATCATCATCATCAGCTGTGGTGATTTCTAGACTTACCAACCCATAAGATCCAAGGACAAAGGGAAAAAGTCAGTTGAACTCAGCTAAATTTGGGGGAGAGGTTCCTGTCAAACAGCCTCCAGAGCTAGAAGCAGTCTGAAGCGGGAGCCCTGCAGCCACCTCCACGTGGTTGCTTCAGAAGCTCCCGGCTTACAGATTGCAGGGGGGGGGGGCGCGTCCAAGTGATCATTCAGAGGCTAAGTGGTCTTTCCTTGAGCTGCCTGGATCAGGATCAAGGTCTTGGATGGTGGTCTTGAGGTGCATGACCAGTGAGCCAAAGATGGTGGGAGCTGCAGAGATGACAGTCCCCTAATACCTCTGGAAACTATGAAAACCCCAATGATTTGGGACAAAGTGCTCCCCTCTGAAAGCAGAGTTCTACTGAGCCCAAAAGTCAAGTAATTGACTGGCAACATGAACAGGCAAAGGAAGCAAAGCTAGCCCAGCAATCCAACTTTAGATTCCTTTTTGGAGGACAAAAAGCATGTAATGGGAGAAAGACAACACATTCAGAACTCCTGCACTGAAAGCTTTCAAGAAAAATGTAAAATGGTTACAAGCCAGAGAGGAGTTTAAGAAAGATTTTGAAAACCAAATAAGAGAAGTGGAGGAAAAACTGGGAAGAGAAATGAGAATGATGTAAGAAAATAATGAAAAGAGAGTCAACAATGTGACTGAAGAAAATAACACCTAAAAAATAGATTAACTCAAATGGAAAAAAGAGGCCCAAAAAGCCAATGAGGAGAAGAATGCCTTAAAAAGTCAAATTTGCCAGATGGAAAAAGAGTCTCAAAAGCTTTCTGAACAGAATAATGCCTTCAGAATTGGAGTGGAGCAAATGGAAGCAAATGATGTTATGAGAAATCAAGATAATATTAAACATATCCAAGCAAATGAAAAAATAGAAGGCAATGTGAAATATCTTTTTGAAAAAAACCACAGACCTGGAAAATAGATCCAGAAGATACAATTTAAAAATTATTGGACTAACTGAAACCATGATAAAAAATGAACCTAGAAATCATCCTTCAAGAAATTCTCAAGGAAAACTGCCCTGATATATTAGAACCAAAGGGCAAAATAGAAATTAAAAGAATTCACCAATCACTTCTTGAAAAAGATCCCAAAAAGAAAACTCCTTGGAGTGTTATAGCCATGTTCTGGACTTCCCAGATCAAGGAGAAAATATTACAAGCTGCCAAGAAGAAACAATTTGAATACTGTGGAAACATAAATCAGGATAACCCAGGATCTACCAGCTTCTATATTAAAGGATTGAAGGGCCTGGAATATGATATCCTGGAGTTAAGGGGATAGGATTAAAACCAAGAATCTTCTACCCAGCAAAATTGAGTATAATGTTCAAAGGGAAAATATGATCATTCAATGGAGGAGGACTTTCAAGTATTCTTGATGAAAAAACCAGAACTGAATAGAAAAATTGGCATTCAAATACAAGAAGCATGAGAAGATAAACGGGGAATACAAATCATAAAGAACTTGTCAAAGTTGAACTATTTACATGCCTACACCAAAAAATGATAATTCTAACTTATGAAACGTTTCTCAGTATGAGGATAGTTGAAGGGAATATATATGTATAAATGTATATATACACATATGTCTGTATAGGAGAGCATATATGTATATGAATACATTTGTGAATGTGAGTATATATGTGTACATAGATGGAGGGCACAGGATCAATTGAATAGGAAGAGATGATACTTTAAAAGGTGAGATTCTGAGGTGGGAGAGGACTAGAATGAGAGGAGACAGGGAGAGACAGAATGGGGTTAATAATCTCATATAGAAGAAGCAAGAGATAACTGTTACAATGGAGGGGAAGAACAGGAAGGCAAAAGGTAATGGGTCAACCTTACTCTCATTGAATTTGGCTTAGAGAGGGAATGACATACACTGTAAATTGGGTATCTTGCCCTCCAGGAGAGTAGGGAGGACGGGGATGAGAGGGGGGATGATAGAAGGGAGGGCAGGTTGGGTGGGAGGTTTGTTAGAAGCACACACTTCTATAAAGGGACAGGGACAAAGTAGACAATAGATCAAGTAGGGGGTGGAATAGGAAAGAGGGAAATATAGTCAGTCTTTCACAACATGTCCATTGTGGAGATGTTCTGTGTAACTACATATGTACAGCCTGTATAGAACTGCTTGTCTTTCCAGTGGGTGTGGGTGAGGGGTGGGTGAGGGGTGGGTGATGAGAGAGAAAGGTAAAGAATCTAGAATTTAAAATTCTAAAATCAAATGTTAAAATATATATTTGTTTATATATATTATATAAATGTTAATAAATATATACATATATATAATCATTATTATTATTTACATACAACTGGGAAATAAGATATACAGGCACTGGGGTAGGGAGATCCATCCTGATCTACTGGAAAGTCAGTGGGGTGATGGGAGAGGATATAGGAGAGAACACTTTGGGGGAGGGTATATACAGTGGGATTGCTGTTTTGGAGTGGTGGGCAGGGGAAAGATGGGGAGAAAATTTGTAACTCAAAATCTCTTGGAAATGAATGATGTAAACTAAAAGTAAACAAAAGTTAATTGGGGGTGGGGGAACTGTACATATCTTTGCCCTAGGGAAACCACTACTAGATGTGTATTCCAAAAAGACCAAAGAAAAGGAAAAAAGACCTATTTGTACAAAAATACTTATAGTAGTTCTTTTTGTGGTGGCAAAGAATTGGAAATTGAGGGGACTTCCATTAATTGAGGAATGCCTGAGACAACTGTAGTATATGATTGTGAGAGAATACTAACTGTGCTATGAGAAATGATAAACAGAGTAACTTCAGAAAAAACTGGGAACTTAAATGAATTGATGCAAAGTCAAGTACGCAGAACCAGAATATTGTTACAGAGCAACAGCAAAATTATAATGATGACCAACTGTGAAAGACTTAGCTACACAGATGAAAAAAAAAGGCAACACAATTCCAAAGGAACTATGATGAAAAATGTTATTCATTTCCAGAGACAGAATTGATGAGCTCTGAGTGAAGATTGAAGCATTCTTTTTATTTTCTTTTTCTTTAAAATAAATGTATTATTTTCTTGTTTACATCATTCATTTCCATGAGATTTTGAGTTACAAATTTTCTTCCCATCTTTCCCCAACCCCACACCTCAAAATAGCCATCTCACTGTATAACCCCCTCCCAATCTGATCTCTTCTATGTC
The DNA here is from genome assembly GCA_028646575.1 of Pseudocheirus occidentalis. Taxonomy (NCBI): domain Eukaryota; kingdom Metazoa; phylum Chordata; class Mammalia; order Diprotodontia; family Pseudocheiridae; genus Pseudocheirus; species Pseudocheirus occidentalis. The sequence continues at coordinate 331,337,828 of CM053594.1, forward strand.
CTCCCTCTGACTTTCCAGGAGGGCAGGATGGATCTCCCTACCATAGTCCCAGTTGGATGTAGTTAACAATAATTATATATA
>CM053594.1:331338008-331350847 GCA_028646575.1 Pseudocheirus occidentalis
ACACACACACATATATGCACACACACATATATTTTTAACATTTGATTATAGAACTTTAAATTCTAGATTCTTTCCCTTCCTCCCTCATCACCCACCTCCACTGGAAGGACAAGCAATTAAATACAGGCTATACATGTGTAATTATGCAGAACATCTCCATAGTGGGCATTATTGTCAGAGACTGATTATATGTCCCCCCTTCCTATCCCATCAGCCACTTGTTCTATTCTCTATCCTGTCCCTGTTCCTGTCCCTTTACAGAAATGTGTACTTTCAGCAACCCTCCCACCAACTCTGCCCTCCCTTTCATCATCCCACCTCTCATCCCCATCCCCTCTACTCTCCTGTGTGGCAAGATACCCACTTTAGAGTTTATGTCATTCCTTCTCCAAGCCAAATTCAATGAGAGTCAGGTGGGACCTTTCCCTTTTGCCTTCCTGTTCTTCCCCCCCATTATAACAATTCTCCCTTGCCTCTTCTATATGAGATGATTAACCCCATTCTGTCTCTCCCTGTCTCCTCTCATTCTAATCATCTTCCACCCCAGAATTTCACCTTTTAGAGTATCATCCCTTCCTATTCAATTGATCCTTTGCCCTTTATGTACTCATATATATGTACATACTCTGATATGTGTTCATATGAATATATAAACCCTCCTATATAGGCATATGTGTATGTACATGTATGTATATATTTATATGTACATATTTGTATTCCCTTTACCTATCCTCATACTGAGAAAAGTTTCATAAGTTACAATGATCATTTTTTCATGTTGGCATATAAGTAGTTCAACTTTGATAAGTTCCTTATGATTTCTTTTCCATATTTACTTTCTCATGCTTCTTGTTCTGGGTTTTTCAGCAAGAATCTTTGAAAGTCCTCCACCTCACTGAATGATCATATTTTACCCTGGAACATTATACTCAATTTAGCTGGTTAAGTGATTCTTGATTTTAACCCTAGCATCCTTGATCTCTGGAATATCATATTCCAGGCCCCCCATTCCCTTAATGTAGAAGCTGGTAGATCCTGGGTTATCCTAATTGTGTTTCCACAGTATTCAAATTGTTTCTTCTTGGCAGCCTGTAATATTTTCTCCTTGATCTGGGGACTCCAGAACCTGGCCATAACATTCCCAGGAGTTTTCTTTTGAGAATCTTTTTAAGAGGTTATCAGTGAATTCTTTCAAGTTCTATTTTGCCCTCTGGTTCTAAAATATCAGGGCAATTTTCTTGATGTAATAGCAATCAGATTATCAGATACTTAGTAACTTAGGGCTAAGTAACACTTAGTAACTCAGGGCTAAGTATGGAAGGGGTGAGCCCTGTCCACTGCTGAGAAGGCGTGAACTCCCCTGTGGAAGAAGGCTATTAGCTGAAATAGGAGGCCATTACTTTATATAAAGAAAAATTCTAGAGACAGAGAGGCAGAATTGGAATTTTCCTGTTGGAGCTGCTGGACTGAAGAGAGAGAGAGAGAGAAAGAGTTTCTCTCACAGCATCTGGAAGCTGACTGAGACCTGAGATGGAGTTTTCCTGAGACTAGAATCTGGTGAAGGCCACCCAGAAGGCCGATATTCTTTCTGAGTCCGAGGGCTGGCCGAAGTGCTGGAAGACTGAAGAAGCATGACCAGGATAAGACTTTGTTTATTCATGTCCTTGCTGATCCTTGAGTTCCAGGCATGAGAAGTGGTGAAGGGTTTGAGATGTACTGGACCTTGTGAACTTCAGTGTGTGCCAGGGATTGCCCTGAGGACTGGACAAGGACCTGGGAGCTGTGTACCTCTGAGGACTGGACGAGAACCTGGCAGCTGTCTGCTTATGTATCCAGGCGACTGTTTTGTGGATTCATGAGAGAGCTGGAACCGTGGAAGGGGATCCAGAGAATCAGAGAGACTACCCAGAGTCAAGATGAAGAAAAGGCCTCCCCTTGGATGAAACTGAGGTTTGCAGGACACCAAGGGCTGGAGAGTTTGTGTGGTTTTCTAATGACTGTGCTAGTGATTAATTATATTTAGTAACTGGGAATCTAGCTTAGTGACTGACTGCTAGATGAGTAACTTTTTAAGTTAATGGTTGCCCCATGAGTGGAAGTTTGATTATTGTGAATTGATTGAGTGAATGATTAGGAGAGAAGAGTTTCTCCCTTAGGCAAACCAGATGATTATTCTTTTGTTCCTTGTTCTAAATATTGTGGCCACTGTTGTGAAAACTGTGTGGCCATTCTAATGTTAAGCTGTTATGAATACCATATTATGACTTTCTGTGATAAGATGTAATGTTGTGAATATTATATTGTGAATGTTTGCCTTGATTTTTAATGGAATAAACAGAGTATTCACTATTACTGTGTAATCCGAATCTTAAAAGCTGTTCACAGTAGCATTCTTTTGGGAATCTGCAGGTGCATGGTGTTATACTTGAGAATTTCTTGAAGGATGATTTCTAGTTTCTTTTTTCAATAATGGCATTAAGGTAGTTGAATAATTTTTAAATTTTCTCTTCTGGATCTATTTTCCAGGTTTTTTCAAGGAGATATTTCACATTGCCTTCTATTTTTTTCATTTGTTTGGATCTGTTTAATAGTATCTTGATTTCTCATGAAGTCATTTGCTTCCATTTGCTCCACTCTAATTCTGAAGGAATTATTCTCTACTGTTGAGTTTTTGAGATTCTTTTTCCATCTGGCAAATTTGACTTTTTAAGGCATTCCTCTCCTCATGGGCTTTTTGGGTCTCCTTTGCCATTTAAGTTTATTTTTTAAGGCATTAATTTCTTCAGTCAGGTTGTTGATTCTCTTATTATTATTTTCTTGCATCATTCTCATTTCTCTTCCCAACTCCCTCCACTTCTCTTATTTCGTTTTTAAAATCCTTCTTAAACTCCTCTATGGCCTGTAACCAGTTTACATTTTTCTTGGAAGCTTTTGGTTTGGGATTTCTGACTGTGTTGTCTTCCTCCCATTCCGTGTTTCAATTCTTTTTATCTCAGCAAAAGGTATCTAAGGTTGGATTGCTGTTCTTGCTCTTCTTCCTTTGCTTGCTTATGTTGCCAATCAATTACTTGATTTTGGGCTCAGTAGAACTTTGCTTTCAGCGGGGAGAGCTGTGTCCCAAGTCACTAGGGTTTTTGCAGCTACCGGAGCCATTAGGGGGCTGCTGCCTCTGCAGCTCCCACCAGCTTTGGCTCACTGCTTGTACACCTCAGGACTACCACCCAAGACCATGATCCTGATCCAAGTGGGTTAAGGCAAGAGCACTTAGCCTCTGAACGACTGCTTAGCCCCTCTGCAATATGCAGGCCAGGAGCTCTACAGCAACCACTTGGAGGTAACCACTTTGTTGCTTCTTGCCCTGGGGGCAGTTGGCTGGACCCATTTCTTTCCCACAAATTCAGCTGAGTTCCTCTGACCTATCACTTTGTCCTTGTTTCTGATAGGTTGATAATTCTGGAAACTGCCACCGCTACTGGTGGTTTGCTCTCCAGAAAGCTCCAGCTGTGGCTTGTCCTGGAGACCCTTGGGCTAAAGACATGGTTTCAGACCAGGCTGGTTTCAGCTCCCAGTGCTCTGCAATGAACCCTTCTTGTCTGCCTGTTGGGCAACAGGAGCCTTGTTTTTCTGTCATTTGGGGGGTTCTGGAGCTCTAAAATTTGTTTAAAGTCATATTTTATAGGTTTTTGAGGTGGTTATGGGGGAGCTCCCAGAGTTCTCCTGCTTCTATCCTGCCATCTTGACCCCACCCCCTGTAGAACCTATATTTGACTACATGTTGCTATGGGGGGGCAGAGTGGGGAAGAGGGAGGGAAAGAAAATTTGAAACTGAAGAGATTGTAGAACTGATTGCTGTAAACTAAAAGTAAATAAATAAATTACAAAAAAATTTAAACCAATTTTGTCAATTAACTGAAATGATTATGCAAGTAAGTTATTGTGATTAGGAATTGTCTTATGTAAATTTATCCTGTCTTCTGTTCTTTATTTAAAATTCCTAGCCAGTTTATCATTGGCTAGAAATCATTTTCTAATTCTACTGTTTTAATTCACCCTGAATTGGACCCTGCTTCTATCTATCCTCTTTCTCCCATCAATCTTCATCTTTCATTTATAATATTTGAAAACTTTCCAAGAAAAATTACATTTCATTTCAATTGGATTAATTATAACTACCTATTAAAAATATAAAGCAAGTTCTGCATAAATGAAGTCAATATTTTCTTCAGGTCATTCTTGGCAGAACTGATGGTGTTAAAAAAGTCAAAAGTTGTTCAGTTCCATTGTTGGAATATTATAAGAACCAGTATGTTTACTGAAGTTGGCCACTTTTGTTATTAAATATCCTTTTAAATGAGTCTAAATGGGCTGTTTTCAGAAAAGTCAATCAAAGTTACAAATAGCCATGTGAGAAAAAAAATAGCTCTAAATCACTAAAGAAATGCAAATTGAAGCACCTTTGGCAAACATAGATAAATCATTATTCAATTTGATTTTTTAAAAAAAGAAAACCAAATTACTAGTATTTTAAAAATTCATGAGCAATGAAGAGGAAATAAAAACAATTACTAGGAGTTGTTTTGCTCTACTATATGCCAATAAATTTTGAGTCTCAAATAGATGAATGCATACAAAAACTTAAATTACTCACGTTAACAGAACAAGAAAAAAAGACTCTAAAATACTATTTTAGAAAAAGAAACTGAACAACATATAAATGAGCTACCTAAGAAAAAAAATTCAGGACCAGGTGGATTTCCAAGCAAACTCTACCAAAGATCCCCATTATCACCATTATTATTCAATATTGCACTAGAAATGCTAGCAATAGCAACAAGACAAAGAAATGAAAGGTATAAGAAGAGGCAAAAAGAAATGAAAATATCACTCCAAAAAAATCTGCAAGGAGCAGATGATATGATGACATACTTGGATGAAGCATATTTCCAGGAATTGAAACCATCTATGACACTTTCAGCAACCAACTTTACCAGAAGTCTTCCCATAGCTCTTGTGGCTACATTAAGGCAAAGCTTTTTTGTGGTCCAAAATGATTTTCTATTATCTAATTCTACATTATGGTGCAGCGGTCCTAATTTTATACTATTCTCTTTGAAACCTCTAAACACTATATGATTTCCTTGTATTAACAACCCTCTTTCATCCTATGCACCATCTCACCTGCCCCTAAATCCATTAAAAGCTTCTGCTTTTCAAGATTTTTCAATAAACTAATGCATTTTATAAGATTTAATGATCATTCTGTCCATCTGATTTCTCAATCATCAGTTTTTCTTTAAATTTTAGGATTATATACAATCCTACTCTTCATGACTTCCCCGCTCTCAAAAGAAGCCCCTCCAGGTGACACAAAGCTAATGTCCATTTCCAAGTGTCTTTGTCTTTTGAGAAAAACATTCATTTGAAATATTTACATATGTAAAAACTCAATGTTTTATATTCTCTTGTCCTATAGACTGGCATTCATTCACTAAATAACATGATTTTTAAAGGGTAAGAGTACTTCTTTCTCATGGAATCATAATTACCTAAGGAAGACTTCTTCCATGGTTGTGCCTGAAATTCCATAGCTGGCAATTCCCAGACATTTTTCGTTCATTTCTAGTTCAGTAAACAAAGCTTCAAAACTAGAAGATAGAAAGAAGCATAAAAAGAAATGGGGATTCTGAATTGATTTCTGGCATTTTTTTTGAGGTCTAAAATATTTTTTTGAAGGATGGGCAAAGTTGGTAGGCTATGTTCAGTTTTCTGGCAATTTGAGCTTGGTAGTTTAGCATGACCTTAAAGGAAAGCCACACCAGGGTACTCCATCTCATTTCTACACATTCTTCTTCAGCTTTTCTACCCAAACTATTCCTGTTTGGCTTCATCCTATCTCCTGTCAGTTATGGTTTCCTAATTCTCTTTCTGTCATCTTCCAAAATCAGATAAGTTCTACCTGTTCCTTACCAGTTATGGTTGGTTGTTGAAGTTACTACTACATAATTATATATTATAGCACTTATTCAAATTAATTTACCAGTTGTCAACTAGGAATGTGAGATGTAAGGATGGGAAGGAACTTTGAGAAATACCACAAATGGTTGTGCAGAAATTAGAGGTATCACCTTTGTATAAAACATTTGATTTTTGTTAGCTATTTGAAATAACATATACATATATATACACATATATATATATACACAACCACACACACATGTATGTGTATATATACATGTGTGTTTATGTATATGCATGCACTTATGTACATGAGTACATACTTTTAGTACATATTAAAGACATCCACCTACACATATCCACATATATGTATATACATAGACAGATAGACAGAAAGACTCTGGGAGATGTATTTCTTCTGAGGGCAAGCAGAAGGGGCAGTTCTCCAAAGTAGAGGGAGGGTTTTTAAATTAAATTTTATTTTAAAAGCTTCCCTCCTTCCCCATTCCTTCCCTTTATTCACTGAAAAAGAAAACAAAACCTGTTACAAATATGGACATTTATATTTTATTATAAAATAATAAAACTTAGACTACCAATAATAAGCACTTGAAATTTGTCAGATCATTTTGATTTTAGACTTAGATGTCTTCATTTTAGAGTTAGATATCTTCATTTGTGTAAAGAATGTTTCATTGTACTCCTATATTCTCTGTGTATGTCCTGACAGGTAGAATCCAATGTATTTTATATTGCCTATAGCCATTTTATTTTTCTTTACTTTTTACATTTTTATTATTTATTTGTAACATTTTCAGTATAAAATTTTGAGTTCTAAATTATCTCCCTCCCTCCAGTCCCTCCTCCACCCACTGGAAAGGCAAGCACTATAATATAAGTTATACATGTAAAATAATCCAAAACTAATTTCTATATTTCATGTCACAATAAATCAAGAAAAATAAAGAAAGTGAAAAATTATTACTTGATTTTGCAAGCAGAGTTCATAAATTTTTTTCCTGGATATAGATAGCATTTTTCATCATGAGTCTTTTGGAATTTTCTTGGATCACTGTCATGGTAAGAATTACTAAGTGTATCACAGCTGGTCATTACACAGTTGGTGTACAATGACTTATTTCTGCTTACTTTAATTTGCATCAACTAATATAAGTCTTTCCATGTTTTACAGAAGCCATTTCCCTCATCATTTTTTATATCATAACAATATTACTTATAATTATATACCACACCTTGTTCAACCATTCCCCAATTGAATTCAGCCAATTCCCTCAATTTCATAGAGTTGCAGGATACAAAATAAACCCACTGAAATCATCAGCATTACACTATACTACCAACAAAACCCAGCAAGAAGAGATAGAAAGAGAATTTACATTTAAAGTAACTGCAGCCAGTAAAATATACTTGGGAGTCTACCTGCCAATACACACAGAATATACAATGTAATTACAGAACATAATTAAAAACACTTTTTACGTAAAGAAAGAACTAAAGAACTAACAAATATTAATTGCTCATGATTAGGCCAAGAAAATATAAAAATTGCAATTCTATCCAAATTAATTTATGCAGTGCCATCTCAGTAAAACTACCAAAGAATTTGGCATGGAGCTAGAAAAATATAATAACAAAATTCATCTTGAAGAAAAAATGGTCAAGAATATCAAGGGAATCAATGAAAAAAATGTGAAGTAAGGCAGCCTGACAATACCAGATTTCAAGCTATATCACAAAGTGGTAATCACCAAAACAAACTGTACTGCCTCAAAATCAGTGGTGGATCAGTGAAATATATTAAGTATACAATATACAACAGTAAATCACCATAATAATCTATATGTTTGATAAATCCAAAGATGCAAGTTTTGGGTACAAGAGCTTATTATTTGACAAAACTTGTCTGAAAAAATGGAAAGAAGTCTGGCAGAAACTAGGCAACATCTCACACCATATACCAAGATAAGGTCAAAATTGCTACATGATGTAGACACAAAGGGTGTCATTATAAACAAATTAAGGACATGGAAAAATTTACCCATCAGATCTATAGATAAGGGAACAGCTTATGACCAAACATAGTGATAGTGACAAAAATACTTTAATGTACTTTACACAGTAAAATAGTTATTTTTACAGCAGAATTTGAACCTAAACACAAAAGTGTATGTTGAAAGACCATAAAGATTTATTTTTTCTCTCCAATGGATCTCTGCAGTACTAGAGTATCCAACATGGATATACTGGATAAGCTCTCTTAATATAATGGCCAGGCATTCTCCTCTAACACACAGCCCCACCCACCTCCTTTAGAATACTTCAGGTTCAAGGTTTCCTTCACCAGCCTAATTGAATTTAAGATTTCAGATGTGTATACAAGCATAGTACTTTAGAAAGATGCTAAAATTCAATTAATTACAATACTAGGAAGGAAATAAAATTTATTCAGAAAAAATATTGCACTAATTTTGTATCCCAAATATTCTTCCTGCTTACAAGATAGAGATTACTAGATTGCCATTTCCATCCTCACCCCAGCATACACACACACACACACACACACACACACACACACACACACACACACACCCCTCCCCAGTCTCAATTACAAGATCTGTGTCTTAGAAATGACTTAGTAGAGCTCCTACAATTTAAACAGAACTCTTCCAGTGACCACCCATATATTACACAAGTAATATCCACATTGTCACATTAATCCAAATACATACACATTGTATTCTAAAAGTTGCTGAATTTTTCTGTTATTTGGTGATGATGTTGCTGCCTTTAAACAGTGTGTGGGTTAGGGATGGGGGGGGTGGTGCAGCAGATTTGTGATTCTGCTCTTATGCTAATATGAGGAAAATAAAAGCAATTTTCAACATGTGAATTTCTAATGTGCACATTTACATATGTTATTTGCTATAGCAGTAACAGAATTTTCAGATTATCAAAAGGTCCATTTGGCAAGTTTAAGAAATTTTAAAAGGAAAATATAAACACTGAGTTAGCAAAACTTATAAGGCCAGAACTCTCAGGATTCTTACCTGTCTCTACTCTCTTTGGGTAGGATAAAAGATAATTCATTTTCAGAGTTGCTCTCCAAAGTAGCACTTGGAACAAATTGATGAATAATACGGAAAATTTCTTCAATATTACACCTAGAATCCTTTACTATGATCATGTGGTATCCAGCACCTGAAAAATATTTTTAAGAACAAATGAAAGTTTTATGTGTTCCACTGGTCTTTATAGACCATACTTAGCCTACTCGTTGTTTGGGCTGGTTTAGCTTCTGAGGAAAGGGAAATGGAGTGTGGTGTTGTGGAAAGAGAACCAAACTCAAAGTCAGGGGACCTGGATTTGAATTCCTACAGAATCATTTATGAGGTATAAACAAGTGATTTTGGAATCTTTTGCAACCTTAGTTTCCTCAAGTATAAAATGGGATGATACATTAGTTATGTTATAGAATGATTGTGAAAAAAGTGTCTAATAAGCCTCAATGTACTTAAATATGAGTTTTAATTATTTGGCTGAATCTCTTAACATTAAATATTGCTAGTAAGTCATATTTTTTTTGTTGGGAACTGACTAATGACTAAATTTAGTTATAGGATTCTCGTGTTTAAGTCAAACAATCAGAAGAAGAAAATTCTTAATTGGAAATCCAACACCTAATACATGCTAGATCAAGCTGAAAATTAGCTAGAGAAGATAACCTGTTGATTTTGAGCAAAATGCACTGTTTTAGAGATTTGATACTATCTAGTCAGTAAAAATAAGGAATAGATCTGCCTAGTTTCTAAATATTCTCGCCTTCACTAGTAACTCAATCAATTAATTTGGAAACAGTAATGTTTTCTGAGGAAGCATACCAAAATGCACAGTAGCATAGAGATGGGAATAACAATACCAACTTTGAAGGTATATTTTTCATATTTGACTTCTTGACTGGAAAAAAGGTAAATGCTGGGCAACAGGGGGAAAAGTTCAGGGAGTATGGAAACACATAGCATTAAAGCTTTAGTTGTGTTATAAAATATTAAGAAATAATATTATAGGTCAGGTGTGGTAGCATACACTTGTAATCCCTATTACTGGGAAGGCTAAGGTTGATGGACTAAGTTCAAAGGTTTTGAGCTCAGGAGCTCTCAGCTGCAGTAGGACTAAAGACAGTAGGTCTGGCATCAATGTTGTGAACTCGCAGGAGAAGAGGACCACTGGCCTTCTTAAGGAAGGATGCAATATCCCAAGTCAGAGAAACAAAGCAAGTGAAAGCTTCTGTGCAGATTAATATTATTGGTCCTATGAGTGACTGTACTTCCAGCATCTAGTCAAAATAGGGAGACCTAGTTAAGAAAGGAAAAGAGAAGAAAAGGAAGGGGATAAAGAAAGAGAAGGAGGAAGGAAAAAAGGAAAAGGGAAAGGCAGTGGGAAGTGGAAAAAGATTATCACAGTATTCCAGTCTGAAGTTCTTTCTAACACTTAAATCAAAGACTTAGTCTTCCTTCAATCAAAGACTTAGTTTCAGGGAAAGAGCTTAATTTCCAAAGACAGGGCTCATTCGAATTTGTCTTTTTCATGCTGACCAAGGAATAGGAATGTCTTCCTGTTTAACCCAATTAAGAGAGATGTTTCCTTCTTTTTGTTGACTAGATTAAAAAGTAATTGTTAAAGGGAGTGGTTAGAGTAAAAATGATTTGTTTCTGGAAGATATTTTCTAGAGTATACAGGCAGTAATATTTTAGAATCCTAAGATTTAGAGTTGGAAGGACCCTTAGAGGTCATTTAGTCCAATCATCTCATTTTACAGCTAAGAAGAATAAGGCAAGAAACTCAGAAAGGTTAAGAGATGATGACATTCACCTAAAAAGTGTCAGGAGGAGGATGGGACACCAAGTCTTCCTAAAGCCAAGTCTGGCACTATCAACTCTGCTATTCTATTTTGTTGGGTAATTTTTTTAAACTATCAATTTAAACTATGAACATTTTTCACTTTGCTGTGGAATTCTGTCTTCTGTTTCTAGATTACTAGAAAGTATAAGTGGACATTTCTGAGGACAGAGAGAATTCTCCTCAGTAGGGGATCTCTACCTGTTTGTACCTCTCTTTTAGCATAAATATAGACTGGTAAATGGTTTCTGACAGACTTTGGCTATAATGTTAGAGGAACCAATTTTGTTCTTTAAGGAGCAATGATGAGGCTATATTGGAGGAACTTGAAAATTAGGGAGAAGAGTTTTGATGTAATGGAGGCAAGAAACACTGAAGATTTCTGTCCAGAGGATATATGTAATAAAAGAAGTTTGTAAGGATGATTAATCTGACATTGATATGGAGGAATCATCAGAAGGACAGAGACAGAGAGACCATATTTCTGTTTGAGGAAGAGTGAAGAACCACAGCATTTCAGAGTCCCATTGACCATGATGGCAATGCGGTCACCCAGGAGATCAGCCTCATCCATGTACTGGGTGGTCAGCAGGATGGTGCACCCTCTTCTGTACTCCTGAATGAGATTCCAGGTGACCCTCCTTGAGATGGGGTCCATGCCTGATGTTGGTTCATCCAAAATAATGACCTACAGGATAAAAGGATAGCACTGTGATGTTAGTACTGATGATGTGCCACATAGATAGTTTCCTTTTTTGTTTTTAATAAATCTATTTATTTTACTTTTACATCATTTCCATGAGATTTTGAGTTACAAATGTTCCCCCCATCTTTTCCCTACCCAACATCTCAAAACAGCCATCCCGCTGTATAACCCCTCCCCCAATTGGCTCTCTCCTATGTCCTCCCTTTTGCTCCTCTGATTTTCCAGTAGGGCAGGATGGATCTCCCTACTACAATGCCTGTATATCTTAATTACCAGTTGGATGTAGTTAATAATAATAATAATGATATATATGTACATATATACTTTTAACATCTGATTAAAGAACTTTAAAATCTAGATTCTTTCCCTTCCTCCCTCATCACCTACCCCCACTGGAAGGACAAGCAATTAAATACAGGCTGTACATGTGTAATTATGCAGAACATCTCCACAGTGGGCATATTGTGAGAGACTGATTACATGTCCCTCCCTCCTATCCCGCCCCCCACTTATTCTATTCTCTACCCTTCTACGTCCCTTTACAAAAGTGTGTACTTCCTGCAACCCATCCCCCCACCCTGCCCTCCCTTCTGTCATCCTACCTCTCATCCCCATCCCCCATACTCTCCTGTGTGGCAAGATACCCAGTTTAGAGTTTATGTCATTCCTTCCCTAAGCCAAATTCAATGAGAGTAAGGTTGACCCATTCCCTTTTGCCTACCTGTTCTTTTGCTCCATTGTAAGAATTATACCTAGACTCTTTTATATGAGATGATTAACCTCATTCAGTCTTTCTCTGTCTCCTCTCATTCTAATCCTCTCCCACCTCAGAATTTCACTTTTTGGAGTATTGTCACTTCCTATTCAATAGATACTGTGCCCTCTATGTACTCATATATACACATACTCAGATATGTGTTCATATGCATATACAAACCCTCCTATATAGGCATATGTATATACATATATATACATAAATATATGTACATATATATATATATATATATATACACACATATATACATTTGTATTCCCTTCAACTATGCTCATACTGAGAAAAGTTTCATAAGTTACAATGATCATTTTTCCATGTTGGCATGTAAGTAGTTCAACTTTGATAAGTTCCTTATGACTTCTTTTCCATGTTTGCCTTCTCATGCTTCTTGCATTTGAGTGTCAAATTTTCTTTTCAGTTCTGATTATTTTCAGCAAAAATGTTTGAAAGTCTTCCACCTCACTGAATGACCATATTTTCCCCTGG
>CM053594.1:331351347-331377970 GCA_028646575.1 Pseudocheirus occidentalis
CATATTATTCCAGGGGAAAATATGGTCATTCAATGAGGTGGAGGACTTTCAATCATTCTTGCTGAAAAAACCAGAGCTGAAGAGAAAATCTGACAATCAAACACAAGAAGCATGAGAAGGTAAACATGGGAAAGAAATTATAAGGAACTTGTCAAATCTGAATTATTTACATGCCAATATGGAAAAATGATAATAGTAACTTATGAAACTTTTCTTAGCAAAAGGATAGGTGAAGGGAATACAAATGTATATATGTATATTTACACATAGGTCCATATAAGAAGCTATATATGTGTATGAATACATATCTGAGCATGTGTGTATATGTGTATATGGACGGTATAGGATCAATTAAATATGAAGGGATGATACTTTAAAAAGTGAAATTCTGAGGTGGGAGAGGACTAGAATGAGAGGAGACAGGGAGAGAAAAAATGGGGTTAATAATCCCATAGAGAAGAGGCAAGAGATAACTATTACAACCTTACTTTCAATTACTGTCATTGAATTGGCTTAGGGAAGAACTAAACTGGGCATCATGCCACATAGGAGAATAGGAGGCATGGGGATGAGAGGGGGAATAATGGAGGGGAGGGCAGGGTCTGGGGGAGGGATGCCCGAAGAACACACTTCTGTAAATGGACAGGGACAGGGTAGAGAACAGAACAAGTGTGTGTGTGGTGGGGAGGGATAGGAAGGAGAGACAGATGATCACTGTCACAATATGTCCACTATGAAGATGTCCTGTATAATCACACACCCAGAGCCTGTATTGAATTGTCCTTCCAGTGGGGGTGGGTGACAAGGGAGGAATCAAAAGAATCTAGAATTTAAAGCTCTGCAATACCTGCAACTAAGAATTAAGATATACAGGGGCTGGGGTAGGGAGACCCTCCCTGCCCTACCAGAAAGTAAGAAAGCAGATCAGGGAAGGGGCTTTACAGTGGGATTGCTGTTTTAGGATTGGGTTAGGGGAAAGATGGGGAGAAAATTTGTAATTCAAAAATCTCATGAAAATGAATGATGTAATCAAGAAAACATATTTTAAAAATTATTTTAAAAAATTGTGGATGGTTAAACAAACTGTGGTATATGATTATAATGGAATAATAATTGTGCTATAAACCTGTTCATACTCTTTGGTTTAACAATCCAAAATTTGTGTATTTCCACAAGGAAATAACTCCAAAGAAAAAGAAAGATGTTAACTTCAGTCAAATGTGAAATACTGAAAAAAGAAACAAGCCAAATTCTTTATTATAAAGGAATAACTAAGCTAACATGATATATTAAGACAATGGAATACTAATTATTAAAGACTATAAATATGCACGAGTGATGCACAAGTGAACTTATATGAAATGATGTTGAATGGAAAAAGCATGGGTTGTAATTAGAATTATGTCAAAATGTAGGTATGTATATTAACAAAGATTGGGAGTCATAGTTTACTATTTATATTTTATTTTCTTATTTGCTTGACTTCATAATTTAAAAATGATTTCAAAGCCTTGACATAGAAATACATGAAAAAGTACAAAAATAGTACAATCAAGGATAGTAAGTCAAGCAGGGTTGATTAAGAAACCTTTCTTGGGGGTGCCTAGGTGGCACAGTGAATAGAGCACCATCCCTGGCATCAGGAGGATCTGAGTTCAAATCTGGCCTCAGACACCTAACACTTACTAGCTGTGTGACCTTGGGTAAGTCACTTAATCCCAATTGCCCTTCCCAAAAAAAAGGGAAAAAAGAAATCTTTCTTGGAAGAAGTGACTTTGAAAATAAATTTCTTTAAAATGATTGCTATATTTTGCTTTCCAAATAAATCCATCCATCTCCTATACCTACAGAAATATATCTTGAGACAGAAAAAGAAGGGGAATTCATTTAAAACTAACAAATACACCCAATAAGCTTCCCAGCATATTTAAAGTTCCATGTATGGACATGGAAAAAAGTTTCTGGGAAGAACAGATCAATCACAGGGAAAAGTTGCATGGATGGAGGCATCTTCAGAGTGAGTTCCATCTTTCCAAAAAAAAGGAGGAATGTATATTTTTATTTTTCTTTGGTGCTCAAGCTTGGTCATTGAAATAGTTAATAAATATTTATTAACTACCTAGTACATGTTAGGCACTATGCCAAGAGCTGGAGTTACAAGTAAGGAAAAGAGAATACCTTTCCCCTATCTAAACAAGGATCCCTTTAAAAAGGAATGAAAAAGGTAAAAGTAGAAAAAGAGAAGTAAATAAAACTAAAGCATCAACCAAGTCTGACAATATATTCAATATTCTACATCCACCTCTGGAAAGAAGGGAAAGATGTACATTCTTGTATCTCCTCTTAAAAACTAGTTTAGTGATTATAATTATACAGCTTTTTATTTCATCTTTTCTTTTTTTGCTCTGATCATTCCATTGTTGTAGACAACATTGTTTTCCTGCTAATGCTGTAATGGTAATTAATTTGAATTTGAAGACCCCTTTTTGTATTGGCAAGTAAGCAGGTACTTAGCACCTTGTTTCAAGTTAAGGAAAGGTAGAAGATACTTAGCACTTAGTAATTGAGCAAGCCTCTGTTGGGGAAACAGAAGATATGAATTCTTGTCTCCTGTTACTGACATAACAGGAAGGGGTTGGCTGAAACAGGAAGCTAATGCTGTGTGTATATTAAAAAAGTCCCAGAGAGGGATGGTCAAAATTTATTTGAGCACCTCGGAGGCAGGAGCAGCCCCTGGGAGGAGGCTTAAGAAGAGCCCAGGGGACCAGGAGGCCAGGAGCTCCCCCCTCCCAGACTGGATAAGGTGATTCTGATTTTTTGAACAAGCTTCAGAAGACTGAGGAAGCATGACCAGGATGCTAAGACTTTGTCTGTGGCTTGGTTGAGCCTTGAATTCTTAGGAACAGAAATTGTGAAGGATTTGAGATGGACTGGACCCTGTTAATTCCAGTGTAGAGAAGGACCTACACAGAGAACTGGACAAGGACCTGGGAGCTGTTTGCCTTTGAGCCCAGATGACATTTTGGTGAATCCAGGTAGTATCCAGCACAATGGAAGAGGATCCAGGGAATCTGGGAAACCACCCAGAGGCAAGTTGAAAGAAAATTTTACTTGGATGCTGTGTGCTAACTGAGGAATTGTAAATTTACTAGTGACCTAGGGGTGGAGGGTCAGTGTATTTTCTAATGACTGTACTTAGTGATTAATTATACTAAGTAATTGATTGCTGAATAAGTGACTAATTGAGCTAACTTTAGTTGCCCCATGAGTGGAAGTCTCTGAATGACTGAGTAAGGAGGAAAACCTCCTTAGGGATACCAGATGATTGTTCTTTGTTCAAAACTTTGTGGCTACTATGGTGGAAACTATGTGGCCATTTTAGTGATGAGCTGTTGTGAATACTATATTGTGATTTTCTGTGATAAGTTGTAATATTGTGAATGCTGTACATTGACTTTCTGTGAATGTTTTGCTTTGATTTGTTATGGAATAGAGTGTTCGCTATACTATGTAATCAGAACCTTAAAAGCTATTCACAGTAGCATTCTTCTGGAAAGCTGCTCATGCATGGCATTACAAATGCTTACTTCATTTTGCATCAGTTCATATTAAATATTCCCTTACTTCTCTGTATTCTTCATAATTTTAATTTCTTATGGCCATGTAATATTCCGTTACATTCATGTACTACAATTTATTTATCCATTCTCCAATTAATAGGATTCTGGCTTGTTTCTTGTCCTTGCTGTCACAAAAAGTGTTGCTGTGACTCTTTTGGTTCACATGAGAACTTTCTATCTTTCAGCTCATTGGGGTTTCTGATTAGCAATGGTATCTCCAAGTCAAAGAGTCAAGAAACTTTCCTTTTCTAGGGGTAGGTAGGTGGCAAAGTGGACAGAGTGTTAAGCCTGGCATCAGGAACATCTGAATTCAAACCTGGCCTTAGACACTTACTGTATCTCTGACCCTGGGTCAGTCACTGAACCTCTGCTTATTTTAATTTCCTCAACTGCAAAATGAGGGTAGCAGTAGCATCCACTTCTCAGGGTTATTATCAGGATCAAATGAGATAATACTTGTAAAGTGTTTATCACAGAGACAGGCACATCATAGATCTTTAATAAGCATTTGCTTCCTTCTTTCCTTCCTTCCAGTATGGCTGGACCAATTCATAACTCCATCAAGTCATCAGACAATTTTTAATGCTATATTAAGACTAAACTTAGCCAAGACCTGTGCTAAACTCTAGGAATACAAATGCAATTTATAAAAAAGACAGTACTTGTCCTCAGGGAACTTCCATTCTAATGGGGAAAACTAAAAAGTGAAGGGAGATAAAGAGAGAAAGAAATCCAAAGAACCAGGAATAGAGCCTGGAGAGGAATGAAGGACTGAAGGTGGCTGACCTTCCTTAAAATAAAGGTTCTGGGAAGAACAGACCAATCAGAGGAAAAAGCTGCAGGGATGGAGGTATCTTCCAGAGTGAGAAGGCTTCTGGAAATTGTTGTGATGATCAGCTGAGATAACATATACACAGTACTTTGTAAACTTGGAAGTACTATATAAATTCTTGCTGCTGTTATTGTTTGATTTATTGTGTTCCTTTACCATGGAGTCTAGGAAAGGTGAAGGAAGCAAGAAAATAAGGTGACAAAGCTGGGACAAGGTAGAAAGATGGTCACAGTATTCATTCATGGGTTGTGAGGCTGAGAATAAGCAAGACTAGTACAATGAAACCAAATTGAATGGGCAAGACAAAAGTATTGGCGTCCAGTTAAAGAGCCAGTGGTAGAAAAGCTTGGAATGTTAAGAATGAAGCGGTTATCACAAATCATCCACTTTCCAAGTAGCAAGTCCCTTTGATCACCCAGGATAATATGGCAACATTTCCTTTGTGTGTTTTCTGAAGTAGAGAAGATGTTAACCAGCAACATCAAGTTTTCATCTGTCTCCTTGTAACTGGATTTGTTATTTCAGTATTACATATTATTATTGCTCATTGAACTAGTTTTCAGTTCTTGGTAAGAAATTTGTTCTGTATTCAAATATAGAGCAGCTTTTGTTGTATTCTACAAAAATACTGCTCTCAAATACAAAACTTAAACATGGCCTCTAATTTTTTCTTCTGCTTCAGTTAAACTTAACCATTCATTGTTTTTCACTCTACCTGATTTCAGAGTTCCTTTTTCCACACATTTGAACATTCCTTTCCCCATAATTAGGTGCTACTTCTCTGGTCCCAGTTCTATAAAAAGCTGTGTAGAGTAAATCCCTGGTCTCTCTACAGATAATATACCTGTGAGCATTGACAGGGCGGTGGTTTTCCCTGATCCATTATGTCCTAGGAGGACAGTGATCTGCCCCTCGTAGAAGTTCAGAGTCATGTCTTTTACAGTTGTTTTGGTAGTATGCCCTTGGTTAAATACCTGTGGAAAAGGCAAAGAAAGAGTAATATCATATGCCTCTCTGGAATTTCTGCAATATACTGGTTAAAAAAGCAAAAAATTTGGTCAATGGAACAGATTAAGTAAACAAGACCTAGAAATAATCAAACATAATAACTTCAGCAGTTCTTGAAAACAGCACCACCTGTGGATCAGGTACTGTCCTAGGAGCTAAGGGCTAAAGATTTAGAGGGAATTTAAAGAATTTGGAAAAGAGAAGGACAAAAACCTGAATTAAACATTATGGTCCCTGACCCATCCCCTCACTTCCAATATGTTTTGTGGGAGCAGTAATACAGTAACAACACACAAGAATTGACCTGAGAAGAGCTATAGATTCACCTGTACCATAGCTTAAAAGAGAAAGGATAGTAGTTTTTCTAATTTTTCAATAAGAATAGGGAATATAAAATACATAAATATATATGTATATAAGGATAGATACATCTCTGTGTGTGTGTATATATATGTGTGTGTGTGTGTGTGTGTGTATATATATATATATATATATATATATACATACATATGTACATAAAATAAAAGCAATGGATAGGAATAACTGAAATTAGGAGGGTAGAGTAGAATAGTTTCATTCAAGAAGTGAAAAGTTAAGGGTAGCTCTAAATAAGTCAAGAGGGGAAAGGGTATATACATACATACATACATGCATATGTATATATAAAATGAAACAAGTGACTTATAATGAGTTTCTTCTAGGTGGATTTTGCACATAATGAGGCCACCTTCTCTGGACAAGGGTTTTATTTCCTAGTATAAAATTCTACCTCAGGAGAGGGAATATTATACTCCTCTACAATACCTAGCATTCAGGGTGGCAGAGGATCCATAGAATGAGAAATCAAATAGATTGGTCTTAGAAGTGGTAAATGGAGGTAAAGGGAGGGACTTGCACAGTAACTTCTACCAAACAGCAGTGTTTCCATGTGATGATACTTGTCTCATGAATTGATATTTCTAAGTGTGAGGCACAAGAGGAAAAAAAAAAGAATGAGTTAAAATCTGTCAATACATAGAAACATTCAAGAAGGAAGTGGTAAAGATTAAAGAAGTGGAAAATGAAATTCTGAACAGCACACTAAAGAAGAAAATAAGGACAAAGACAAAAAAGGGTAAAACTTCATGGAAAAAGATACAGCATGGAATGCTTCTTAAACCAAGAGGTTAGAGGGGAAGGCAGTAAGAAAAGATAATGAACCACAAGCTTAACTGAGCAAGGAAATGGAAGGGGCAAGAGACAGTAAAGAAACAGAAAAATAAATACACTGAGTTAACAATATAACTAAATGATAAGAGTGGAGTCAAGATGGCAACAAAGAGGAAGATAGTGGCATAGAAGGAGCAAAGTTTCACAGCTCCCACACAGTCATCTTAAATACCCATAAAATATGACTCTAAACAAATTTTAGGGCTCCAGAACCCACAAAAATACAGAAAAACATCTCTCTCTGAAGGCATTTTGGCAGGAGGGGCTCATTATAGCAGGCTGGGAGCCAAGGCCAGCCCAGCCCAATAACTGCAGCCTGGCCCCAGGGTAGTTGGGAGAAGCCGCAGCTGGAGTCTACAAGAGAGTGGATTGGTGGCACCTGGGGCAATCTCCACATTTATCAAGCCAGGAGAAATAAGGCTAAGAGAAAGGTCAGTGGAATTCAAGCTAAATTTTGGGAAAAAATAAAAGCGGTCTGGCTGAAACTGCTCCCAGGGCAAGGAAGTAGCCCAACCCAGCTGCCTCAGAGCTCCTGGCCTGCAAGCCACAGGGGGGCCCAAAGTGATTAATCAAAGGCCAAGGGCTCTTGTGTTGAGCGGCCTGGATCTGGATTGTGGACTTGGGTGGTGGTCCTGGGTTGTACTTTCAGTAAGCCAAAGCTGGTGGGAGCTGCAGCACCCACCTAATAGCTCCAAGCAGCTATGAAAATCCCAATGATTTGGGACAGAACTTTCTCCCTTGGAAGCAGAGTTCTACAGAACTAAAAAAAATCAAGCAATTAATTGACTGGCCAACATGAGGAGAAGGAAGCAAAGTAAGAACAGTAATCAAACTCTAGAATCCTTTAGGGGGGGCAAAAAGGATCAAAGCATGGAATGGGAGGAAGACAACACAGTCAGAACTCCCACACCAAATGCTTCCAAGAAACATGAAGATTTTTTACAAGCTGTAGATCAGCTTTAAAAGGACTTTGAAAACCAAATAAGAAAAGTGGAGGAAAAATTGGGGAGAGAAATGAGAATGATGCAAGAAAGAGTCAACAACCTGACTGAAGAGAATAACACCTTAAAAAACAGATTAACTCAAATGGCAAAAGAGGCTCAAAAAGACAACGAGGAGAAGAATACCTTAAAAAGTCGAATTTGCCAGATGGAAAAAGAATCTCAAAAGCTCACTGAAGAGAATAATTCCTTCAGAATTAAAGTGGAGGAAATGAAAGCATATAACTTTATAAGAAATCAAGACACTATTAAACAGATCCAAACAAATGAAAAAACAGAAGGCAAGGTGGAAAATCTCCCTGAAAAAAACCACTGACCTGAAAAATAGATGGAGGAGAAACAATTTAAAAATTATCAGACTACCTGAAAGCCATCCTCAAAAAATTAACCTAGAAAGCCTGGAATATGATTTTCCAGAGATCAAAGGAGCTAGGATTAAAACCAAGAATCACTAATGCAGCAAAATTGAGTATAATGTTCAAAGGGAAAATATAATCATTCAGTGAGGTGGAGGATTTTCAAGTATTCCTCATGAAAAAAACATTTGATTATAGAACTTTAAATTCTAGATTCTTTCCCTTCCTTCCTCATCACCCACCTCCACTGGAAAGACAAGCAATTGTATACAGGCTGTACCTGTGTAATTATGCAGAACATCTCCATAGTGGGCATATTGTGAGGAACTGATTATATGTCCCTCCTTCCTATCCCCTCCACCTCCCCTTATTCTATTCTCTACCCTCTCCCTGTCCCTTTACAGAAGTGTGTACTTCCAGCAACCCTCCCTCCTACCCTGCCCTCTCCTCCGTCATCCCACTTCTCATCCCATCCCCCCTACTCTCCTGAGTGGCAAGATACCCAGTTTAGAGTTTATGTCATTCCTTCCCTAAGCCAAATTCAATGAGAGTAAGGTGGACCCTTTCCCTTTTCCCTTCCTGTTCTTCCCCTCCATTGTAACAATTATCCCTTGTCTCTTCTATATGAGATGATTAACCCCATTCTGTTTCTCCCTGTCTCCTCTCATTCTAATCCTCTTCCACCTCAGAATTTCACCTTTAAGAGTATAATTCCTTCCTATTCAATTGATCCTGTGCGCTAGAGGGGCACTGAATTCATATATACACATACTCAGATATGTGTTCATATGTATATATAAACCCTCCTATATAGACATATGTGTACGTATACATATATATACATTTCTATTCTCTTCACCTATCCTCATACTGAGAATAGTTTCATAAGTTACAATTATCATTTTTCCATGTTGCCATGTAAGCAGTTCAACTTCGATAAGTTCCTTATGACTTCTTCTCCATGTTTACTTTAATCATGAAGATCATGCATTATGAGCAAGTATATATTATGACCAGGTATGCAGGACTGTTTCAATATTAGGAATTCTGTAAGTATAAGTGACCATGTCAATAAGAAACAAACAAAAAAATAATGCTATTATTTTATCAATAGATGCAAAAAAACCCACTAGCAAGCATAGGAATAACTAGCACCTTTCTTAAAATAATAAGTAGCTATCTAAAATCAAGAGTAAGCATAATCTGTAATGGGGATGAACTAGAAGCCTTCTCAATAAGGTCAACAATTAAACAATGATATCCATTATCACCACTATTGTTCAATATTGTACTAGAAATGCTAGCTATAGCAATAAGAGGAGAGAATGAAATTGCAGGAATAAGAATAGGCAAAGAGAAAACAAGACAATCACTTCTACAATATAGCTAACATAGAAATACATTTTGCATAACTTAACATTTATAACTGATAGTATAGTACTTGCCTTCTCAATTTGTAAGATATAGGCTCAAGGGAGGGAGAGAATTCAGAACTCAAACATTTTAAAATTAATGCCACAAATAAATAAATGAAATGAATCATTAAAATCCAATGCTGTTAACAGATATTTAGACTCAGTTAGGGAGAAGAACTAGTGAAATATAATACCTTCCACAAGTGTCTTATTTGGATCCCAGGTACTAATCCTGTAGGATCATCCTCAACGTATTCGTTGTTTAGATTTTCGTTAGTGTCATCCTCCATAGTCATGATAAATTCTTGAGTCCTAAACCAGTAGGAGGGCTAAGAACAAAATCAGAAATTGATTACAAAAAGGAGCAGTTACCAAAGTTTGCATTATTTAGATGGTTCAAAATCAAACAGCTTTATTAACTTTTCTGCTTAAAATTGGCAAAGCAGGTAAAAATTTAAAGGTACTGAATTTTCACAGGAAAATTACCTTAGATTTTAATTCTTCAATAATATTAAAACATGTTTTTAAAATATCACTTAAGATTTCAAACTGTGTTACAAACCAGTATTCATTAGAACCCTCTGGTACTGGAAAAGAAATAGTGGTGGATCAGTGGAATGGATTAGATACACAATGAACAATAGTAAATTACCACATCAATCTGGTGTTTGACAAGCGTCCAAATCCAAGCTTTGTGGATAAAAACTCATTGTCTGGCAAAAAAAATATTCAGAAGAATAAAAAACAGCCTGGCAAAAATTAGGAAAGAAAATATCTCAGAACATATAGCAAAATAATAAGGTCAACATAAGCACATGGTTTATCATAAAGGGTGATATAAACAAATTAGAGGAACATAGAAAAACTGGCTTTTCATATCTACAAATAAGAAAAGACTCTATGACCAAACAAGAGATAAAGAGCTTTGGGGGAAGTAAAATGGATAATTTTGATGACATGAAATTAAAGAGGTTTTGCACAAACAAAATGACTGTAGCTGAAAGGAGAAAAATAGAAGGAAATATTTTCCATCAAGTTTCTCTGATAAAGATCTCATTTCTCAAATATATCAAGAACTGAATCAGATTTATAAAAATAACGGTTACTTTTTAATTGACAAATGGTCAAAGGATATGAAAAGGCAGTTTTCAGAAGAAACCAAAGGTATCAATCATCTAATAGTCTAAAGCTCTAATAATTAGAGAAATGTTAATTAAAGCATCTCTGAGGTGCTACCTCATACCTATCAGATTTGCTAACAGACAGAAAAAAAATAACAAATACTGGAGGAGATATGGAAAAGCATTGGCATTAATGCACCGTTAGTGGTGTTGTGAAATGGTCTAAGCATATTGGAGAACAACATGGAACTATGCCCAAAGAGTTATAAAACTCTGCTTATATCCTCCAACCTAGCAATACCCACTATTAGTTCTGCATCTGTAGCACCAACATGATATTCACAGGGCCTACTGTGGCTATGAATATGCCAGTGTAATTCTGAATCACAAAATATAACAGACTCTCTGCATGGAAGACAGAACCAAAACATTTATTCAAGCACCAGAAAGCTGAACCCAAACACCAGAAAAGCAAATCCATCATAGCAACAAAGAAATCTATACACAATAACAATGTAGAAAGCACTGCCATCCCCCTCCCTTCCCTGTGGTAGGGCCTTCCCACAAACACTCACAGATAGCTGCCTGCTTCCACTCTCCCTCACCTCTAGCTACCCTGACCAACTTCCTCTGGGCTCTGCTCCACCCACTCCTGTTCCATCCTTTCAGCAAGCTCCTTCTACAACAGGCTTCATGTGTCTCAAACTCACGTGACTTGGGCTTTCATGTGACTTAAGCAGGTCACATGGGCCTATTAAAGGATGGGGAAGATCTTCCCATTTACATTACCATTACAGTATCCTACAAAGATTAAGAAAAAGAAAAAAGAAAAGTACTCATATGTAGAAAAATATAGCAGGTCTTTTTGTGGTGACAAAGAATTGGAAATTGAGGGTATGTCCATCAATTAAGGAATAGCTGAACAAAGTATGGCACATGATTATGATAGAATATTATTGTGCTGTAAGAAATAACAAAAGTGATAGTTTTTTTAAAAATCTGGGAAGACTTTCGTGAACTGATGCAAAGTGAAGTGAGCAGAATCAGCAGAACAGTGTACATAGTAACTGCAGTATTGTATAATGATCAGTTGTGAATAACTTAGCTATTCTCAAGAATACCATGATCCAATACAGTTCCAAAGGACCCATGATGAAAAATGCTATCCACCTCCAGAGAAAAAACTGATGACTTCTGAATATAGATTGAAGCATGCTGCTTTCCACTTTATTTTTCTTGCTTTTTTGTAACATGATGACTATGGAAACGTTCAGTAAGATTTAACGTGTGTAATTGACGTCATATTGTTTGTCCTATCAATGGGGATGGGAGAAGCTGGAGGAAGAGAAACTATTTGTAGATCAAAGATAAAAAATGTAAAAGAAAATAGATCACTTATATAGAAGCAGTGGTCAAAATGAAATAATGTCAAAATGAGGTCAACAAAGAAAACAGAGTAGCAGGACAGGAAGAACCAGAGAAAGAAGAAAGAAGGTAAGATTCCTTAGTTTGCTATAGCCATTAAACTATTTGTTGAAAAGTCACTTACTATACATCTACTATGTGCTAGACAATATGCTGGATCTGGGGTAGACAAAGATAAATAATATAACACTAACCTCAAAGAACTTAAATTTTTACATGGAGGAGACATGTACATCAATAATTATTATTCTATATAGCCAAGACAAACTGGGAGAAGGAAATAACATCATTTCAGCCATGGGTACTTGTTTCCTAATTACAGGTTTTGTGAACAAGACACCTTAGAGCAGCGGTTCTCAACTTGTGGGTCACGACCCCTCTGGGGGTCAAAGGATCCTTTCACAGGGATCACAGGGGTTGCCTAAGACCATCAGAAAAAACATATTTCCTATGGTCTTAGGAACCAAGACACCCCTCCCCTGTTCATCTCCAGGCAGGTCCATCCACATGCAGATATGCCCACATATGAGTATTAAAGGGTTGCAGCATTAGGAAGGTTGAGAACCACTGCCTTAGAGAATAAGTTGGATAGTAACCCTTTTACAAACTAGCTCAAAAAAGTGTTGTAAAGACCTTAACCACAGCAGCTTTAGAACTCACCATCAAGAAAAAATTCCAGGAGTGGGGTATTCCATATTTCCCTGGAAAAACAGTTTCCATATACCAGATCACCAAGGCATAGATAAAAGAGTCAAACAATAGCATTCCCAATATATAGTCAAAGGATAAATCATCGTCAGTGGTAACTCGTTGTCTAAGTCCTTCCCAATGAAGCCCAGTTCCTGAAACATAAGAAAACATTAAGTCACTATTCATACCAACCTAAAAATACCTCAGAGTTAACCCTACAGGACTCAGAAATTAGATGGTATCAAGAAGGGAAAAATCTGCATTTCTTGAAAATTTCCTCTTTCCCACATGTCTTTTAACTTGTGATGAGAGTTTATCTTCTTAGGTGAGAGAAGCTTTAAATAAGCTTGTAAACTAAATGCTTTTAAAAACTGAATTGTAATGCAATTTATATGTAAATATATAATACAATATACTTATTTAATATATTATTATATATTTACAATATATGATTTTTTCAAGGAGATTTCATTTTAACAGAGTAGCTTACCTTCAAATATAACTAATATCCTGATGAGACATTCAAACACTGAAAGCCAAACACCCTTTATAATCAATTTTAAAAATGTTTTGCAATTACATGTAAAAGAAATTTTTAAGATTTAAAAAAATATTGAGTTCCAAATTATCTTCCTCCCTGCTCCCCCAACCTTGAGAAGGCAAGAAATTTGATATAGATTATACATGTGAAGTCATGCAAAACATTCCCAAATTAGTATGTTATTAAGGAAAATACAGACCAAAAAAATAAAGAAATTTTGAAAAAGAAAAGAATACTTTGATTTGCATTCAGACTCCATCAGTTTTTTCTCTGGAGATACATAGCATTTTTAATCATAAGGCCTCTGGAAATGTCTTAGGTCATTGTACTGCTGAGAATAGTTGAGTCATTCACAATTGATCATCATACGATATTTCTGTTACTGGTATTATATTCTCCTGGTTCTGCTCACTTCACTTTGCATCAATTCACATAAACCTCTCCAGGTTTTTTGAAAGCATCCTGTCCATGTCTTATAGCACAATAGTATTCTTATCATAAGTATATACAACTTTTTCAGTCATTCCTTAATTGATAGACATCCCTTATATTTTATTCTTCTAATTGTTAGTTTTTCTAGCTCTATAAAATAATTTTTGGTTATTTTATTGGTATGGCATTAATAAGTAAATTAAACTGAGGTAGAATTGCCATTTTATTGCGCTGGCTCAGTCTACCCATGAGCAATTAATATTTTTCCCATTGTTAAGATCCGATTTTTTTTGTGAAATGTTTGTAATTGTATTCATGTAGTTCCTGGATTTGTCTTGGCAGGTAGATTTCCAAGTATACTGTATTGTCTGCAGTTATTTGAAATAGAATTTCTCTTTCTATCCTTTGTTGTTGAACTTTGTTAATAATGGACAATAAACTGACAATTTCTGTGCATTTATTTTATATCCTATAGCTTTGCTCAAGTTATGAAGTATTTTAACTAATTTTTTAGTCAATTCTCTAGAATTCTCTTGGAATATCATAATGTCATCTGCAAAGAGTGATAGTTTTGTTTCCTTATTGCCTAATCAAATTCCTTCAATTTCTTGTTCTTATTGCTATAGCTAGGATTAAATAATAAGTGTTGAACAATAAGTGATGATAATAGGAATCCTTGGTCTACCCCAGATCTTATTGGGAAGTTTTCTAGCTTATCCCCTTATAATGAATGCTTCCTGATGATTTTAGACAGATACTATCATACTAGGAACAGCTCCACATATTCTTCTGCTTTCTATTGTTTTTTGATAGAAATGAGTGTTGTATTTTGTCAAAAAGCTTTTTCTGTAGCTATCGAGATAATCATATTATTTCTGTTGATATTGTTGATATGTTTAATTATACTGATAGTTTTCTTAATATTGAACCAGCCCTGCATTCCTGGTATAAATCACACTTTGTCATAGTGTGGTATTTTGCTGTAATCTCCTTGCTAGTGTTTTATTTATTGGCCTATAGTTTTCTTTGTTTTTGCTCCTTATAATTTAAGTATCAGCATCACATTCGTGTATTAAAAGGAATTTGGTAAGATTTCTTTACCTATTCTTCCACATAATATAATATTGGAATTAATTGCTCTTTAAATGTTGGTAGAATTAACTTATGAATCCATCTTTTCTGGAGAATTTTTCTTAGGGAGCTTATTAATAGCTTGTTCAACTTCTTTTCCTACAATAGGATTATTTCAGTATTTTATTTCCTTTTCTGTTAATTTGGCAATTTATATTTTGTAACTATGACTCCATATCATTTAGATTATTAAATTTATTAGAATATAATTGAGCATAATAGCTCAATTGCTTCAATTTTCTCTTTCATTGATGATAAATTTGCTCTTTATTTTTGATACTGGTAATTTGGTTTTCTTTCCTTTTTTAAATCAAATTAATCAATGGCTTCTATATTGTTTTTGTTTATTTGTTTCTTTAAAAGGAAGGTAGATTGCCACATGTTGCACCTCATTTAGATGTGTCTGGAGTCCTGGAAGCTTTATTATCCTACATTCTTCTACAAATGGACCTTTAAAACTTATTCTAGCAAGGGAGCACAGCTACTCATAAACGCTTGACCAAAGAATGGTATGATTCTATTGGAACAGGTCATCCTCTTTGTTTGAGCATGAAGCTTCAGGAGGAATGAACATGGAGTAGTGAAGGAAGGAGAGATCTACCTAGCTAGCCAGACCAGCCAAATCAACCCTGGCAATAAACAGGGTGACAAATGCTACAGCCAGATTACCCTCACATCCTATTTCATTGGTTTTTAATAAAACCAGTTCCTACCTTTCATTTTTTAGTTCAATAGTTTTCTTAGTTTCAATTTTATTAATCTCTTGCATTTCAAGGTTTTCAATTTGGTGTTTTTAATTTGTTCCTTTTCATTTTTTTTCATTCTATGCCCCAAAACATGTGAATTTTCCCAAAAGTATCCCTTTGGCTGCATCCCATAAATTTTGGTTTGTTGTCTTCATTCTCCTCAATGAAATTATTTATAGTTTCTAATATTTGTTTTTGATCCAATTATTTTTTTACAATTAGATAGTTTAGTTTCCAATTAATTTTTAATCTATGTTTCCACAGCATTTTATTTAATATAATCAGATGGTCTGTAAGGAATGCATTTCATAGTTCTCCTTTTCTGTACTTGGTTGTGCAGATTTTATGCTTTTATCCACGGTCAATTTTTGCACAGGCTCCATGTACCACAAGAAAAAGGTATATATTCCTTCCTATCCCCATTCAATTTTGTCTAGAGGCTTATCATAATGAACTTTTCTAAAATTCTATTATCTCCTTAACTTCCTGGGGTTTTTTAATTTGTCTAATGCTGAGAAAGGAAAGTTGAGGTTCCACTCTAGTATATTTCTACTGTCTATTTCCTCCTGTGACTCATTTAATTTTTTCTTTAAGAATTTGGATGCTATCCCATTTGATGCGTTTTATACTTAGCATTGATATTACTTCATTGTCTATTGTACTTTTCAGCAAAATATAAAGTTTCCCTCCTTATCTCTTGTGATTAGTTGGGGGAGTGGTGGGGCTGTTTTGTCTGAAATCATGATTGCTACCCCTGTGAGTTTTACTTCACCTGAAGCATTAACAGATTCTGCTTCAGCCCCCTACCTTTACTCTGTGTTTCTGCTTTGTGTGTTTTGTATAAACAACATAATGTAGGATTATAGTTTTTAATTCACCATGCCATCCACTTCAATTTTATGGCTGAATTCATCTGATTCACATTCAATTAAGATTACTCCCCTTCCCCCCTTCTCTTTTCACCCTATCCTTTTTCTAAAGTGTTTTCCTCCTAAGTGCTACATGCCTCAATCTGTCACTCCTTCTATTAATACCCCTCTTTCATCCCCTTGTCTAAGTTCCTGTAGGGTGAGATAAACTTCTATATCCAAATGAGTGTGTATGTTATTTCCTCTTTGAGTCAATTCCAATGAGAGTAAGGTTTAAGCATTGCCACCATTCCCCATTTTCCCCTTCACTGTAAAAACTCCTTTTATGCTTCTTTTATGTGAGATAATTTACCCCCCATTCTACCTCCCTTTCCCCTTCTTCTAGAGAATCCCTCTTTCTCAACTACTTATTTTTTAAAATATTATCTCATGATATATTCAGTTTATACCAATACCCTCTATCTATGTACATTCCTTATGACTGCCCTAATAATAAAATTCTTAGTAGTTACAAGCATCATCTTTCCACGCTGAATGTAAATATTTTAATCTTATTGAATCCCTTATGCTTTCTTTTTCCTGTTTGCCTTTTTATTCCTCTCATGATTCTTGTATTCAAATTGTTCATGATCATATTTTCTATTTAGCTCTCATCGTTTCAAAAGGAAAGCTAGGAAGTCCTCTATTTCATTAAATTTCCACTTTTTTCCCTGAAGGATTATATTCAGGTTTGAAGGGTAGATTATTTTTGTTTTTAATCCTAGCTCTTTTGCTTTCTGTAATACCATATTTTCAGCTCCCCAATGCTTTATTGTAAAAGCGGCTAAATCTTGTTTTACCTGATGACAGCTCCACAATATTTGAATTATTTCTCACTGGCTGTATGCAGTATTTTCTCTTTGACCTTGGAGCTCTTGAATTTGGCAAAAAACATTCCTGGGAATTTTCATTTTTAGACTTCTTTCAGAAGGTGATTTGTGGGTTCTTTCAGTTTCTATTTTACCCTCTGGTTCTAGGATATAAGGGCAGTTTTTATCCCGCCATGATTTATGTTGCAGGTCAATTGTTTTTCCAATGAGATATTCCCCATTTTCTTCTATTTTCTTCATTCTTTTGATTTTGTTTTTGTTTCTTGATGTCTTGTGAAGTCATTAGCTTCCACTTTCTCAATTTTAATTTTTAAAGAATTTTTCTCATCAAGCAGAACCAAGATGGCAGAGTGAAAGCAGGAACTCAACTGAAATCTTCCATGAATTCCTTTAGTAACCTCTAAGAAGTGAATCTGAATGGATTTTAGAGTGACAGAGTCTATTGGGAGACAGAGTGTGGCATATTTTCAGTCCAGGATAGTGCACATCTGGGAATGGGCAGGGGAAGCATGTAGCACAGGGGCTGCACCAGTGCCAATCTAAGACCCAATCAGAGCAGAGCCAGAACAAGCTGAGTTGATTCACCCACTTGCAAGGGCAATTCTAAGATCTCTCATCACAGGACAGGGGATCTGTCAGAGGTGGGTAAGAGAAAGGGCAGAGCCCATGGCAGCAGCAGCTAATTCTGGGGCTACCAACCCACAGCCTGGATATTTAAAAATCAACTACCTGAACTCCTGGAAGCCAAGATGGTGGAATAAACTCTAGCTGCTTTACTCTCTTCCTAATGCCCTGAAAACCCACAGATACTGCCACAGAATAAAATTCTGAACTAGTGCAATCTATGGCAGGGTTGGAGTCCTAGAGGAAGAGCATGGATGTGGCTGTGCTGAGTCTAAGGTGCAAGGCAGGAGCTGTCCCAACAAGTCCCATCTCAGCTGACCAGGAGGAAATCCTGAACACCAGAAGGGTGGAGGCAGCAAGCACTAACACTAGAATCCCAGGTGTACCTTCACAAAACCGGGGGAACCAGTAGACATCTGTGTGGCTGGTCACCAGCAGTTGAGGCTCTCTGAGTTTCAGCTTAGGGGCTGGGAGGTGGCATCTTGAAGCAGCCAAACCACCCCTCCCCCACACCTTACGCTGTGAGCTTCAGAGTAACTTTGAGGCAACTCAGGAAGTCCTGGCCTTGGCCTCAGCCTAGACACCCAGAGGAGACAGCACACAAAGCCAATAACCAGATCCCTAGCTCACAGGGTCAGAGCCCTCTATACCCCAGAAACAGAAATCCACTTTAAATGCCAGGAAATTGGCAATCACAACAGGGGACAAGCAAATAGGAAGAACAAAAATGATTGAATCCTTTTATAGCAAGAGCAAAGGATCAAATTCACAAGAGTTTGGCATTGACTCTATACCCAACTCCAAAACCTCAACAGGGAATATGAACTGATCTCAATCCAAGAAAACATCCTAGGAAGAGCTCAAAAAGGATTTAAAAAGCCACATTAGAGAAGCAGACGATAAACTGACTGTTTTAAAATTATACTCACCAAAATAGAAAAAAAAATTATTGAAGCAAACAGTTCCTTAAAAAGTAAAATTTGTGAAATTGGAAAAGAAGTACAAAATTTAACTGGAGAAAAGAACTTCTGAAAAAATAAAATTTGAACGTACAGAAAAGGAAATTCAAAAATTAATCAAGGAAAATAATTTGCTAAAAATTTGAATCAGTCAATCTGAAGCTAATGACTCTATGAGGCATCAAGATCCATCAAACAAAACCTAAAGAATTAAAAAGTGAAGAAAATGTAAAATATCTCATTGGAAAAACAACTGTTAAGGAGAACAGATCCAGGATAGATAATCTAAGAATTATTAGTCTACCAGAAAGTTATGATGAAAAAAAGAACCTGGACAACATCTTCCAAGAAATCATCAAAGAAAATTGCCTGGAGGTTCTAGAACCAGAGGGTAAAACAGTTATTTTAAAAATTCACTGGACATCACTTGAAAGAGATCCCAAACAGAAAACTCCAGGAAATGTTGTA
The DNA here is from genome assembly GCA_028646575.1 of Pseudocheirus occidentalis. Classification (NCBI taxonomy): domain Eukaryota; kingdom Metazoa; phylum Chordata; class Mammalia; order Diprotodontia; family Pseudocheiridae; genus Pseudocheirus; species Pseudocheirus occidentalis. The sequence continues at coordinate 331,370,664 of CM053594.1, forward strand.
GCCAAATTCCAGAACTATCAGATCAAGGAGAAAATACTGCAGGCAACAAGAAAGAAACAATTCAAATACTGTGGCAGGATCATGCAGTTCCTAGCAGTTTCTACATTAAAGGATCAGAGGGACTGGAATATAACATTTCATAAGGCAAAAGAACTCAGACTATAACCAAGGATCAACTATCCAGCAAAATTAAGCATAATCCTTCATGCAAGGAGATGGTCATTAAATGAAATAAGAGACTTCCAAGCCTTCCTGATGAAAAAAATCAGTGCTCAATGGAAAATTCGATTTCCAAATACAAGACTCAAGAGGGACATAGAAAGGTAAACAGGGAAAACACACACATACACACACACACACCACACAAAACTTGTTATTCAATAAGGGCATATTATGTACATCCCCATATGTGAAGCTGATAACCATCAATATTGAGAATTGTATAATATTGCAACAAATAAAAGGTTATATATAGGTAGAGAGTGCGGGCATAAACTAACCAAACTGATGATTTAAAAAAAACCCTATTAAGGGGTGCAAAGAAACTGTAATGAGTGAAGAGAAAAGGAGGAGGAGGCAGAAAAAGGTAAATTATGCCACATAAAGAGGCATGAAAATATTATATTAGAAGGAAAGAAGAGAAGGAGATGAACATTTTATGAGCTTTACTCTCATTCGTTTTGGTTCAAGAAGAGAATAACATAATAAGTTAAGTATAGGATTCTAACACAAAAAGACACAAAAACTCATCATAATAGAGGGAAAAAAGAGAGGGAAAGGAGCACTGTACAAGATTTACTCTTATTGGTTTTGATTCAAGGAGGAAATAACATACCTTGTTAAGTATAAAAATCTATCATGCCCTTCAGGCATTAGGAGAGGAAAGGAGAAAGAAAAGGGAGTGTTCTTAGAAGGGAGGGAATAAGTAGTAAGGGGGAAGAGTAGAAAAAGGGAGGGAGTTAATAGTGAGGGAATACTGATGGTGGTCAAAAGGAAAACTCTTAAGGAGGTGAAGGGAGAAGGGAGGAATAAAAGCATAAACAGGGGAGGGAACAGGATAGAGGTAAAGAAAGTGATAGCAATCATAACTGTGAATGTGAATGGGATGAGCTATTTCATAAAACAGAGGCAGATAGCAGAATGGATTAAAAACCATAATCCTACAATATGTCCTATAATATGCTGTCTACAATTGTGACACACATTTGAAACAGGGATACATATGCGGTAAATGTAAAGACTGGAATAGAACATATCATGCACCAAGCTGTATAGCATCCAAATTCCTAGAGGAAAAGGTAAGGGAGTTAGAGAAAGAAATAGATAGCCAAACTGTACTAGTGGAGGACCTCAATCTCCCCTTCTCTGAACTTGATAAATCTAACCTCAAAATAAACAAGAAGAAAGTTAAGGAGGAGAATAGAATGTTAGAAAAGGTAGATATGATAGACCTCTGGAGAAAACTGAATGGAGATAAAAAGGAATATTCCTTCTTTCTGAGCAGTACCTGGCACATACACAAAAACTAACCATGTACTACAGTACTGCAGAAAATACTAAATACTGAAATACTAAATACATCCATTTCAGATCATAATGCAATAAAAATTATATGTAACAAAGGACCATGGAAAGATGGACTAAAAACTAATTGGAAACTAAATGATTTAATCCAAAAGAATGAGTGGGTCAAACAAGAAGTCATGGAAAAATCAGTAATTTCATTCAAGAGAATAACAATAATGAGACAACATACCAAAACATGTGGGATGCAGTGAAAACAGTTCTTAGTGGAAATTTTATATCTCTGAGTGCATACATGAATAAAACAGAGAAAATGGAGATCAATAAATTGGGCACGCAACCAAAAAAGCTAGAAAAAGAACAAATGGAAAATCTCCAATTAAATACTAAATTAGAAACACTGAAAATCGAAGGAGTTATTAATAAAATTGAAATTAATAAAAATATTGAACTAATAAATCAAACTAAGATCCAGTTTTATGAAAAAAGACAATAAAATTGATGGACCTTTAGTCAATTTGATTAAAAAAAGAAAGAAGAAAAACAAATTACCAGTATCAAAAATGAAAAGAATGAATAACTTCCAATGAAGAGGAAATTAAAACAATAATTAGGAATTGTTTTGCCCAATTGTATGCCCATAAATTTGATGATCTTAATGAAATGGATGGATATTTACAAAAATATGAACTGCCCAGATTAACTGAAGAGGAAGTAGAATGCTTAAATAACCCCATCTCAGAAAAAGAAATTGAACAAGCCATTAATGAACTCCCTAGGAAAAATCTCCAGGGCCAGATGATTTTACAAGTGAATTCTATCAAATATTTAGAGAACAATTGATTCCAATACTTTATAAACTATTTGGGAAATTTGGAGAAGGAGGAATCCTAACAAATTCTTTTTATGGTACAAATATGGTACTGATACTTAAATCAGGAAGAGACAAAACAGAGAAAGAAAAATATAGGCCAATTTCTTTCATGAATAGAGATGCAAAAATTTTAGATAAAATATTAGCAAAAAGACTACAGCAACTTATCATGAGAATAATACCCTTTGGTCAGATAGGACTTATTCCAGGAATGCAAGGATGGCTTATTATTAGGAAAACTATTAGTATAATACATCATATCAACAACAAAACTAGTAGAAACCACATGATTACCTCAATAGATGCAGAAAAAGCTTTTGATAAAATACAACACCCATTCCTATTAAAAATATTAGAAAGTATAAAAATAAATGGAGTCTTCCTTAAAATAATAAGTAGCATCTATATAAAACCATCAGCAAATATTATATGTAATGGGAATAAGCTAAAAGCATTTCCAATAAGATTGGGGGTGAAATAAGGATGTCCACGATCACCCCTCTTGTTCAATTTGGTAATAGAAATGTTAGCAGTAGCAATACAAGGAGAAAAAGAAAATGAAGGAAATAGGTTAAAGAAGAGTCTAAGCTATTACTCTTTGCAGATGATATGATGATATACTTAGAGAATCCTAGAAATCAAATAAAAAACTACTTGAGATAATAAATAAATTTAGCCTAGTTGCAGGATATAAAATAAACCCACATAAATCCTTAACATTCCTATATATGTCTGATGAAGTTCAACTGCGAGAAATAGAAAGAGAAATTCCATTTAAAGTTACTGTAGGCAATATAAATATTTGAGAATCTACCTGCCATAACAAGCCCAGGATCTACATGAACAGAACTACAAAACACTTTTCACATAAATAAAGTTAGATCTAACTAACTGGAAAAAACATCAGTTGCTAGTGACTAGGTCAAGCTAATATAATAGAAATGACAATTTTACCTAAATTATGCCTATTTAGTGCCATATCAATAAATCTACCAGAAAATCATTTTATAGAGCTGGAAAAAAATAACAAAATTCATCTGGAAAAACAAAAGATTCAGAATATCAAGGGAATTAATGAAAAGAAATCCTAGGGAAGTCAGTCTACCCACACCAGAATTTAAACTGTATTATAAAGCAGCAGTCGTCAAAACTGCTTGGCTGAGGAACAGAGTGGTGGAGCAGTGAAATAGATTAGGTACATTAGACAGAGGAATCAATGATTATAGTAATCCACTGTTTGACAAAACCAAAGACCCCAGCTTCTGGGATAAGAATTCACTATTTGACAAAAACTGCTGGGAAAACTGGAAAATAATTTGGCAGAAACTAGGTATAGACCAATAACTTACACCGTATACCAAAATAAAATCTAAATGGGTGCATAATCTAGATATAAAGATTGAGACTATAAGCAATCTGAGAGAACAAGGAGTAGTTTACCTGTCAGATTTATGGAGAATGGAGGAATCTATGGCCAAACAAGAGATAGAGAGCATTGCAAAATGCAAAATGGATAATTTTGATTACAATAAATTGAAAAGGTTTTGTTCAAATAAAGTGAATGTAAGAGGAAAATCGGAAAATAATTTTTACAACCAATGTTTCTGATAAAGGCCTCATTTCTAAAATATACAGAGAACTGAGTCAAATCTATAAGTATACAAGTCATTCCCAAAGTGATAAATGGTCAAAGGATATGAAGAGACAGTTTTCAGAGGAAGAAATTAAAGATATCTATAAAAATATGAAAAAAAATGTTCCAAATCACTATTGATTAGAGAAATACATATCAAAACAACTCTGAGGTACAAGATGACAAAAGAGGAAATGATAAATGCTGGAGAGGATATGGGAAAATTGGAGCACTAATGCATTGTTGATGGAGTTGTGAATTGATCCAAACATTCTGCAGAGCAATTTGGAACTATGCCCAAAGGGCTATAAAAAAGTGCATACCCTTTGACCCAAGAATACCACTTTTAGGGGTGTATCCTAAAAAGATGGGAGGAAGTGGGAGGAAGACCCATTTGCACAAAAATATTTATAGCAGCTCTTTTTGTTTTGGTAAAGAATTGGAACTCAAGGGGATACCCGTCAACTGGGGAATGGCTAAATAAGTTGTGGTATAGGAATGTAATGGAATACTATTGTGCTATAAGAAATGAGGAGCAGATGGACTTCATGATGTCCTGGAGAGACTTATAAACTGACGTTGAATGAGAAGAGCAGAACCAGGAGAACTTTGTACACAATTACAGATACAATGTATCTGTGATGACTGACTTTGATAGAGTGGGCTCCTCTCAGCAATGCAAGGCTATAAGACAGCTCCAAAAGACTCATGGAAGGAATATCCACATCCAGGTAAAAGAACTACGGAGTCTGAATGCGGACCGAAGCAAACGACTTGCTCTCTTAGTTTAGTTGTTTTGTTGTGTTTTGTTCCTTCTTCCTTGTTTACTTCATTAGCTATAATGCTTCTTTACAACCTGGCTAATGCTTAATGTGGAAAAAAGTCCACGATGATAGCAGCGTGGGTACTTCCAGGAGATACGGAAATAATCCGTGAAATATGGACAATGAAGCTAAATTATAATTTGAGGGTCTTGTTAGAAAGAGAAGTTTACAAGGAAGCTCTAAAATTTCAAGTGAAGCCCCCTCTATTCAAATTCAAAAGATCTATCTTTGGAGACAAAAACTTGCCCCAAGCAGTTTTCAATATTCTTTTGTTTTTAAGTAGGAAGCTGAAGCAAGGCTGTGGTAGTCCCTAAGACTCAAACCAGGCTGTCTTATGAAGCTTGCCTTCCTGATGAAGCCATTCCTCATGTGTCTGAATGGGCTTAATATAGCAGCCTTGAAGTTCTTTTGCATTATCATCTGATTGCCAGTGTTTGCCATCAGAAGTCATTCTGTTCTCTCTTTGTCCTCAGTCACAATTTCCCCCACGGTGTCCTTTTCTAATACAACACAGGTTCTGATGTTCTAGAAATGACTAGCTGGCTGCACCTGAGTGAACCATGGGTCAGGAGGTTGAACAAAATCCTGTTTCTGAGAAATGTCTATTCCCCTATAATCTCCCCCAAAGCACGTTATTTCTGAAAATGCCAGGGTAAAATAGCGTAAGAAAAACAGGAAAAGGTCACTCCCATAAGCCAGAGGGAGTCTAAGGCAAAAAAAAAAGGGAAATGGCTAAACAAGGTGGGGTATATGATGGTGATGGAATTCTAGTGAGCTGTAAGAAATGACAAAGGATATGGTTTTATAAAAATCTAGGGAGACAAATAAACTGATGCAAAGTGAAGTGAGCAGAACTAGGAAAACATAGTACACAGTAACTGCAATATTGTATAATTATCAACTGTGAATGACTTAACTATTCTCAGCAATACAATAATCCAAGACACTTCCTCAAGAGAAAAAAGTGATAAATTCTGAGTACAAATTGAAGCATATTGCTTTATCTTTCCTTATTTTTCTTACTTTTTTCATAACATGGCCAATATATATGTTTTACAATACTTAACATGAATACGGGAAGCTAGGTGATGCAGTGAATTGACCTGAGTTCAAATCGGGCCTCCGACCCTTAACATTTACTAGACATGTGACCTTGGGCAAGTCACTTAACCTCAACTGCACTCCTTCCTTCCTTCAAAAAGCAAAAAACCCCTACTTAACACAAATAATGGGTACTATATTGTTTGCCTTTTCGATCGATGGGGGAAGGGAATTTGGAACACAAAATTTTAAAAATGAGTATTAAAAATAATTTAAAATAAAAATTATTTAATCATGAATAAATGAGGAACCTTGAAGAATTTTAATTCTGTAGAGAGAAAAGATGTCTCTTTGATGTCAGAGACTGAAAGAGTAATTTCTAGGAAAAAAACACTAATAACTAGTTGACAAAACCTCCCTTTTAAAGAAGGAGATCAAACAACTACCTAGAAAAAATTAGGAAGAAAGGAGTTATTATACTTTGAATGTGAGCACCAAAGATGAAGTCCAAGCTAATAAGGAAGTGGGAAGAATGCAGTGGATTGTATAATTCTTAAAATATATTCCTATCAGAAGCGCAAAAGTAAAAGAAGTTGGCTAGGAAGTGACCCTGACTATTCAAAAGCTATTCCAACAGAGTTAAATCTCTGGCAAATTCTACTTTGTTGGGAAGGCTCTGAGTATCCCCTCGGCAACAGATTAAGTCAGCCTTCTAAGGACTAGTCTATTTAAATACAGAGAAATTCATCAGCTAGTCTGGCCACTTGTTGGTAAATTCTTTGACCATGAAAAATGCAACAGGGAAAAATATCAAATGGCTTTCAGTCCTGTGTGACTGCTTTTTAGTTCTGTAGTGATGGTAGTTGAATGGCAAAAAAGGGGGCAAAAGGTGCTAGAAAAAATCAGTGTTTTTAGATAAGTCTATAAATTTTCTATAGGGACTGAATCATCAATTTTTATATTCTCACTATAAATGAAACTGAAATAAAGAAGGAAGCTACAACTGAATGGAAGGATGACTCTCAGGCCACCCCTTGGTAAGGAAAAGAAAGGTGGCAGCATTAGTTCTATCATATGCCTCAAGAAAACAATATACATTATTTTATAGGATTTTTTTCTCATATGGCAAGAATAATGATAATTTTAATGGAGTATTATAGGAACAATTATAGCTTATAGACTAACACTTGTGGCAGTAGATGAAGAGATTAAGACTTTCTACAATGAGCTTGATAGAGTCCATCAAATTAAATCAACCTGAAGATGGCGGCATAGAAGCAGCAAAGGGCCACAGCTCCCACACAAACACCCTAAAAAACTCATAAAATGGGACGCTAAACAGATTTTCAAGCTCCAAAACTCTCCACAAGACAGAAAGCACTACAGGCAGCGCAGCAGGCCGGGCTCTTCG
>CM053594.1:331378470-331414182 GCA_028646575.1 Pseudocheirus occidentalis
AAAAAAATCAAGCAATTGATTGACTGGCCAATACCAGTGGCCAATACCAGTGGGCAAAGTAAGAACAGCAATCAAACTCTAGAATCCTTTTTTGGGGACAAAAAGGATTAAAGCATGGAATGGGAGGAAGACAACTAAGTCAGAACTCCCACACAAAATGCTTCCAAGAAATGAAGATTGCCTACACACCATAGATCGACTTAAAAGGGACTTTGAAAACCAAATAAGAGAAGTGGAAGAAAAATTGGGAAGAGAAATGAGAATGATGTAAGAAAATAATGAGAGTCAACAACCTGACTGAAGAAAATAACACCTTAAAGAACAAATTAACTCAAATAGCAAAAGAGGCCCAAAAAGCCAATGAGGAGAAGAATGTCTTAAAAAGTCGAATTTTCCAGATGGAAAAAGAATCTCAAAAACATTCGAAGAGAATAATTCCTTCAGAATTAGAGTGGAGCAAATGTAAGCAAATGGCTTTATGAGAAACCAAGATACTAAAAAGGAGAAAACAATGTGAAATATCTCCTTGAAAAAACCACTGGCCTGGAAAATAGATCCAGGAGAGACAATTTAAAAATTATTGGACTACCTATAAGCCATGATCAAAAAAAATAGGAACTCAGAAAAAAATTATCAAGGAAAATTGTTGATATTCTAGAATCATAGATAAAAGAGAAATGGAAAGAATCTATCACCTCCTAAGAGATTCCAAAAATGAAGGCTTCCAGGAATATTAGAGCCAAATTCCAGAATTCCCATGTCAAGCAGTAAATATTGCAAACAACCAGAAAGCAACAATTCAAGTACAGTAGAGCCACAGTCAGGATAATACAAGATTTAGTTGCTTCTGCATTAAAGGATTGTAGGGCTTGGACTATGATGTCCTGAAGGACAGAGGAGCAAGGATTACAAGCAAGAATCATTTAAACAGCAAAACAGTATAATCTTTCAGGGGCAAAAATGGACATACAACAAGGTAGAGTACTTTGAGGCATTCTTGATGAAAAGACCAGAGCTGAATACAACATTTTACTTTCAAATATAAAACTCAAAAGAAGCATAAAAAGGTAAAGAAGAAATGGAAATCATAAGGAATTTAATCATGTTAAACTATTTACATTCCTACATGGAAATTTGTACCTCATAAGACCTTTCTCATTATTAGGGTAGGAGTACATACAGACAGAAGGCATAGGTGTGAGTTCAATATGAATGGACCATATCTAATGAATAAAATTAATGGGTGTGAGAGAAATGTATTGGGAGAAAGAGCAAGGGAGAGGTAGAACGGGGTAAATTATCTCATATGAAAGAGGCAGGAAAAAGCTTTTACGGTGGAGGAGAAGAGGTAGGAGAGGGGGAGTGAGTGAACCTTACTCTAATCAAAATTGGCTCAAAAAGGGAATTACATACACCCTCAATTGGGTATGGAAATCCCTTATACTAAAGGAAAGTAGGAGGGGAAGGGGATAAAAGAGAAGGGATGTGTGTGATAGAAAGGGCAGATTGTGAGGGTGGGGGTAGTAAAAAACAAAACACTTTTGAGAAGGGACAGGGTGAAAGGAGAAAGAGAATAGAATAAATGAAGGAGTAGGGGTAGGGTGGAGGGAAGTACAGTTAGCAATAGTAAGTGTTTTTTAAAAATGAAGCCTCTGATAAAGGCCTTATTTCTGAGACAGAGAACTGAGTCATATTTGTAATAATGAGAGCCATTCCCCAACTGATAAATGTTATCAAAAGATATAACCAGTTTTCAGGTGATTTGCCATATGAAAATATCCTCTAATTCACTAGTAGTTGGATAAATGCAAATTAAAACAATTCTGAGGTACTATCTCATACCTATTAGATTGGCTAATAGGACAGAAAAGGTAAATGACAAATGTTGAAGGGGATGTGGGGAAAATGACATTAATGTATTGTTGGTGGAGTTGTGAACATATTCAACCAATTTGGAATTATAGAACTATTTTTAATTTGGAACTATGCCCAAAGGGATATAAAACCATGCAGACCCTTTATACCAGCAATACTACTACTAGGTCTGTATATTAAAAGAAAATTTTAAAAATGAAAAGGACTTATCTGTACAAAAATATCTATAGTAGGTCATTTCTGGGGACAAAGGATTAGAAACCGAGGGGATGCCCATCATGGTTGTTGGTGATGTTAAGATCTTCCTTCTATAGTTCTTTTGTGTATTCTTGTCACTTCTTAATCCCTTTTGCTTCTGTTAAGTCCCTACCATTTTTTTTCTTTTATTATATCCTTTTTAAAAATTTTCCTTAAGAGATCTCTTGTTTTCCCCATCCTATTGTTTTCCTATTTCCTTGCATTGCTCACTTAAGAAATCTTGTTTTTCATTGCTATTCTTTGGAATTTTACATTCAGTTATATCTATTTTTATCTTTCTCCTTCCTTTTCCTTCTTTCTTCAGCTATTTGTAAAGCCTCATCAGACAGCCATTTTGCTTTCTTGCTCTTTTTCTTTGGAATTTTTTTGGTTACCTCCTTTACAATACTGAAACTTCTGTCCATAGTTCTTCAGGGAACTCTACCAGATCTAAGCCCTCAAATCAATTCATCACCTCTATATTCATAAGGCATATTATTTACGTCATCCCCATGTAGTCTAATAGTTTCATCTACTTTTTTCAATTTAAGTCAGAATTTTGTAATGAGAAACTCACAATCTGAGCCATAGTCAGCTCCAGATCTTGTTTTAATATAGATACATAATATCATATAGTATATGTTAAAATATTACATGCTATATTAATATATAGTATATAATACACACTATATATTATATATACCACACATTAATATAATATAGTATAGAACTTCTCACCTTTGACTTCAAAGTGTATAATTATTTTGTTTTCTTTTTTGATCATCTGGTGATGTCCATGTGTGCAGTCATCTTTTGGGTTGCTTGAAAAAGTGTTTGCTATGACCAGTGCATTATCTTAACAAAACTCTATTAGTCTCTCTCCATTTTATATTGCAACACCAAACTTGCCTGTTATTCATTCCAATTATCTTTTTATTTTCCACTTTAGCATTCCAATCCTCTAAGTTAAATGTAAAGTCTTTTTTTGGTGTTATTTCTAGAAAATGTTGCAGATCTTTACATTATATATCAACTTTGGCATCTTCAGCATCAGCAGATAGAGCATAGACTTATTACTGTGATGTTGAGCAGTTTGCCTTGGACTTGAACAGAAATCATTCTGTCATTTTTAAGATGATCCTCTAGTTAAGCTTTTCTCACCTTTTTATTAACTATGAAGGTAACTGCATTTCTTCTAAGGGATACTTGCCCATAGTAGTACATGTAATGATCACTTGAATTAAATTCCTGCATCCCTGTTCACTTAAGTTCTGTGAGACACAAGATATTGATCTGCCATTTTCTTCTCCAGTGGGTCACTCTTTGTCATAACTTTCCATGATGAAATGTCCATTTTAGGCAACCATGCACAACATAGCTCATAGTTTCACTGAGCTACGCAAGTCCATGTGCCACAAGACAGTGATCCAGGAGGGGAAAGTATGGTGAGACAACTGCAAAGACTCTTGAGTAAAATAACTTAAAGGTTTTAGTGGAATAAAGGTTTTGTATGAGGCTCAAACTAGCTAATGAAATTTTAGCTTTTATTAATAGAATCATGAGGCAGTATGATGTAAAGAAGGGGTAGCAAACATGCAGCCTATGGGTCACACTCAACCCAAAATACTCTCAAGTATGGCCTAAACTAGATTTAAAATGTAACTGGGAAATATTTAATAGACAAAATTAATAAAATATGCATAATATTAATATGTGGTTTTCTTAGTATGTGGGCGGTAGTGATCTTTTTAAACTATTATTCCCATTTTATTTTGTTTTAAAATTAATTTGTTTTTCCCCAGTTATATGTAAAAACTATTTTTAACATTCATTTATTTATAAAATATAGAGTTACAAATTCTTTCCCTTGTTCCCTCCACTCCTTCCCTTCATTGAGAAGGCAAGCAGTTCAATATTGGTTATATATGTGTAGTTGTGGTAAAAATATCCATAACAGCCATGTTGTAAAAAAATAGACCAGAAAAAAACTCAACAAAAATAAAGAAGGTAAAAAGAAAATATTCTTCAATCTATATTCATACACCATCAGTTCTTTCTCTGGGGATGGAGAGCATTTTTCACTATAAGTCCTCTAGAGCTGTCTTAAATCACTGTATTGCTGAGAATAGCTAAGGCATTCACAGCTGATCATCTTACAATATTGCTATTACTTTATACACAGCACATTTCACTTTGCATCAGCCCATGCAAGTCTTTCCAGGCTTTTCTGACAGCATTCTGCTTGTCATTTCTTACAGTGTAACAGTATTGCATCTTAATCACATATGTTTATCTCCTGAGGAACCTGTAGTTGGGCCAAGAAACAACAGTTAGAACTGAGCATGGAATACTGATTCATTGAAGTTTGGAAGAGGTATACAACAAGGCTGTATATTGTCGTCTTATTTATTTATTCATACGTAGAATGCAACTTGCATAATGCCAGACAAATCAAATCAAGTCAAAAGTCAGAATTTAGGATTGCAGGGAAAATATCAACACTCTCAGATATGCAGATAATGCCACTCTGATAACAGAAAGTGAAGAATTAAGAAGTCTCTTGATGATAATAAAAGGATGGTGTAAAAGGTGGCTTGAAGCTTAACATCAAAAAAAAAAAACCCAAACCCTAAGATCTTCACAACTAGTCCCATCACTTCCTGGCAAATAGAGAGAGAAGAAATGGAAGCAATGTCAGATTTTATATTCTTGAGCTCAAAGATCTCTGCAGACAGCAACAGTAGTCATGAAATGAAAAAATTATTGCTCCTTGGAAGAAAGGCTATAAGAAATCAAGACAGGGACGGCTAGGTGGCACAGTGAGTAGAGCACCGGCCCTGGAGTCAGGAGTACCTGAGTTCAAATCCAGCCTCGGACACTTAACACACACACACACACACACACACACACAAAAGCTAGCCATGTGACCTTGGGCAAGTCACTTAACCCCAACTGCCCTCCAAAAAAAAAGCAAGAAAAAAAATAAATCAAGACAGCATACTAAAAAGCAAAGACATCACCTTGTCAACGAAGGTCTATATAGTCAAAGCTATGGTTTTCCCAGTAGCAATGTATGTGGGAGTTGGACAATAAGGAAAGCTGAGTGGCAGAATTTATGCTTTCAAATTATGGTGCTGGAGACTTTTGAGAGTCCCTTGGACAGCAAGGAGATCAAATCAGTCAATACTTAAGGAAATCAATTCAGGCTATTCACTGGTAGGTCAAATACTGAAGCTGAAGCTTAAATACTTGAACCACTTATATAATGAGAACATGGGCTCATTGAAAAAGACCTGATGTTGGGAAAGATGGAAGGCAAAAGGAAAAGGGAATAGCAGAGGATGAGAGGAGTAGATAGTATCCTGGAAACTGAACATTAATTTGGACAGACTTCAAGAGAATAGTGGAGGATAGAAAGATCTGGCACGCTATGGTCCATAGGGTCACAAAGAGTCAGTCAAAACTGAATGACTGAACTAGAAGGACCAAAAAACCCATATTTCACCTGCCCTCTCCCTAATGGGCTGAGTTTTTATTTATTTATTGTTACATTTTAAGTTTTGAACTCTACTTCCCTCTTCTCCCACCCCAGCCACCATTTGAGACAAATATGTATGTATGTATACACACATATATGTAGAACCATAGTAAGCATACTTCCATCAGTTCTTTCTCTGGAGGTGGATAACATCTTCCTTTGTAGTTGATTTGAGTATTTATAATACTCAAAATAACTTAGCTGTTCACAGTTGTTCTTTGAACAATACTGCTGTTAACTGCATATAACATTCTCTCGCTTCCACTCACTTCACTCTTCATTATTTCATGCAAGTCTTTTCATGTTTTTCTAAAATGAACCAGCTCATTGTTTCTTATAGCACAGTAGTATTACATCATAATCACAAACCATAACTTGTTCAACAATCATTCTCCAACTGATGGGCGTTCAAACAGGTGAATTTTAAAAACTAAATGTAAGATTTTTCTCTTTAGTCTTAATTATAGGCCCATAACTCCTTGTTTTTATAGACTTCTACTTGTGTATCTGTTTCTTGTTAGAAAAAAGATTTTCTTATCTTCCTTTCTTTCCCTTTTTCTCTGGTGTATTCCTCTTCCTCTCTTTTTTAGTATTATAAAGATTACAAAGGCCTAACAGAACTTTGGCTTCTAAGAAGAGTCCCTCAGCAACCTCTGATTATTATATGTTTCAGAGGACACAAACACACATATATCATCATTTCATATGAGAACGTAAGCAGATTATCCTTGTTTAGTCCTTTATCATTTTTGCTCATGTTTATCTTTTTACTATTTCTCTTGACTCTTTTAATTTCAAAGTTTCTATGCAGCTCTAGTCTTTTCATCAAAAATGCCTAGAAATGCTATTCCATTAAAGATCCATCTCTTCTTTTTAGGATTATCCTCAGAATTTAGTTATTTTTGGTTGCACACCTATATCCTTTTCTTTCTACAATATAGTTTCCAAATTTACCACTTTTTTTTTACTAGTAACTGCTAAATTGAGTGTGATGTCAACTGTGGCTCTTTAGTATGCAAATTCTTTGTAGATTTTCAGTATTTTTTTCTTTGACCTAGAAACTCCAGAGTCGAGCTATAACGTTCCTGAGAGTTTTACTTTAGGGTTTCTTTCAGGACATGAACAGTGGATTCTATTTTTACTTTGCCCTCTGGTTCCAAGAGTTCTAGGCAGGTTTTTTTTTAACTTACTGAAATATGACATCTAGGTTCTGTTTTTCAGTTAAGTTGTTTTTGTTATGAGTTATTTTAAATATTCTTCTATTTTTCCAGATTTTTAAGGTCTCGTTTTTAATAATTCTTGTTGTCTCATGGAATCACTGGCTTCTACATGGCTTATTCTAATTTTCAGGGAGTTGCAGCAAGGTTTTCGTATCTCTTGTACGAAGCTGTTAACTCTTCAACTTTCTTCCATAGCTCTTGTTTATTTTCCAAAATTTTCCTCTAGCAGTAACTTAATTTATTTTTAATTAACTTTTTTAAAAAAATCATGCTTAAGCACTACATTTTCTCTGACCCCCATGACTTCTCAAATATATACAAAATAGAAATGATATGCCAAAGATAAAGCAGTTGCTTCAATAGCTTCATCCAGAACACCCAGATTCCAAAAGAAGGTAAGAAATAAAAATATGAATTGATGCTTACTGACCCCTAGCTCACTTAGTACCCCTTCCCAACCTCTCACTCTATCTGTACTGATGCTGCACTACCACACGCAAGGAAACAACAAAACACATCCCTACGATCTGGTCTCTTCTCCCTCTCTCCAGTGCCATAGAGACCCTGGATGCAAACTGTGTAAGTTTGCTTAGGGTTGTAACAGCCACTGGCCACATCCCTTCAGGAAAAAAAGCCTGTCAGGGAATGCAGTCCTGTAGTACTAGTGTTACAAAATTCTGAATTATCAGTGCCAGGATAAACAGTGATGCAAAGCTCTGAAATTCCACTGCCAAGTCAGAGAACTGAGGAATAAAGGCACTGGGACAAATCTGGATAGGACACTATGTACTGGGAGGGACTATGCAGAATTCCACCAAGCCAGAAGGAAAAAGCACAGCATTCAAATAGAATAAGTACAATAATAAAGAAGCATTTGATACATTTTAGAGAGAAAACTATTAGCTTCTCACATACACTAAACAACAGAAATGGGGGAATAAATGAATGTAGCAAGCAAGGTCAGCAACAAAACAGCAGAAAGATCAGGAAGAAACTTCTTTTTAAATGTAAACAAGGAAACAGAAGCTTGGGGTGTTGTGGACAGAACCTAGTGACACATAGCCTACAGGTGAATATTTTTTTTTATTTTGGTGGGCTATATGAGAGAGGGCATGAAATGTTAGGGAAAGGAATAGGGAAATAGGAAGATGTAAGTGCCAGGATCTAATCAAGGGCTAGCAATGAAGAGAAGGTGACTTCTGTCAGAAAGAGAAAAGCCAATAGGATAGAGATGAGGATTGAAAAGCAGGAGAAAGGTCTTACTTTGGTGGTAGGAGGTGGTTACATTGATGAATGCATCTATGAGTTCACTTATTTGGTCTATAAAGAGAAATGAGGACTTTGCACTGGATATGGCACAAGGTGCTTGAAGTCTACCTGAGGAGCAGGGAGTTGGAACTCTAGGGCAACTGAAAGTTGGAGGAGAGGGAGAGCATTGACACAGGGAGGAAAATTTGAGGCAAATGCAGATAAAAGATAACCAAGGAAGAGTAGAAATCAGGGGAAGGCTTCCAATAATCAGAGATGTTTTGGGGGAGGGGCTATACCATGGGACAATGCCCTCTCTGACACCCGTAATAAATAATTAGCCTTGTTTTGGGAGTGAGGCATGATGGAAAAGAGGAATTCATAGGCCATACTCTAGAAGGCAGTGACAGACAGCACCTAGAGCAGTGGTTCTCAAACTTCCTAATGCCGGGACTCTTTAATACTTGTATGTGGGTGTATCTGCATGTGGGCGGACCCACCTGGAAATGGATAGAGGAGCAGTGTCTCAGTTCCTAAGACCACTGGAAATATGTGTTTTCCGATGGTCTTTGGTGACTCCTGTGAAAGGGTCATTTGACCCCCAAAGAGGTCATGACCCACAGGTTGAGAACCACTGACCTCAAGGGAGGTTTCTATAATGGATTACTCTGGAAACCTGGATTGCATGAAGAATATAGAGAAAAGAGAGACCAGATGAGTATAGGGGTCACGAATCAGAGAAGGAGGGTTTAGAGTAGAAAGAAGGAGAGGATGGATAACGAAGAGAGTAAGAGAAATTCTCTCTAGAAAGGGGTGCAAAAAGGGAAACTTTAAAAAGTAATGAGCAGGACAAGTTGAAGGGGAGGTAAGGAAAGGGGAATCAACTTGACTAACTGGAAGGAAAAAGGGAGAAGAATTATATAACCAAGGGGCGGCTAGGTGGCGCAGTGAATAGAGCACTGGCTCTGGAGTCAGGGGTACCTGAGTTCAAATCCGGCCTCAGACACTTAACACACACGCACAAAAAAAAAAAAAAAACTAGCCATGTGACCTTGGGCAAGTCACTTAACCCCAACTGCCCTCCAAAAAGCAAAAAAAAAAAAAAAGAATTATATAACCAGATAAAAACAGGAAAGTAAAAGGAATCAATATGCAAAACCCTAAAGGAAAAAAGGGAATAGATGAGAGAAGTGGATCAGAGGTGAGGCAAAAGAGAGCCAATGAGGACAATGCCACATTAAAAAAATTAAGTAAATTAAATGAAGGAATACAATACTGCATTGGAGAGAAGAAAAAATTAGAACTTAAAAAAATATTCAAGACAAATGGAGGAAAATATAAACCTAATTTGCATAACTTTAAATGTGCATGAATTGAGTAGTCCTATAAAATGAAAAACAGTGATAGATTGCAGAAGAAAACAAAATGCTACAATTTGGTGCTTACAGGAAACACATCTGACATACTCAAAATAAAACTGTGAGGATAGGAGAAAAACTGAACATCATCAAACATCAATCAAATTCAAAAACTGCGACTATTGCACTTTTGTCTCAGGAGTGTTGGGGAACTAGGCCTTTGGGGTTATTTGCCAAGCAGCATCACAGGTCACCTGTAAACAAGAAGTCTCAGTTCCTTGGCAGACGGTGGAAGAAGATGTGAATCCTCCCAGCATAAGAAAGGAGAGGCTGCTTCTTTGGCTGAGGAGACTGTGAAGATCTGAGCAGAAGTCGGACACATAGCACCACCATGAATATCCCAGAGGCCTAGCCACAGGCTCACCATGTCAAAAATTTACTTGAAGATCAGCCTGAACTTGGACTCATGACTAAAAATGACTAAAAACTGCAACAGTTGGAAGAATTTGAAGAGTTGTAGAATGACAGGCACGTTAAAACATTGCTGATCAATCTGTAATACATTATAACCTTTTGGAAAACAATTGGAATTGTGCCAAAAAGTGACGAAAATGTATATATCCTTTGAACAAGAGACTAATTACTGGGCTTAAATGCCAAGGAAGTTACTGGTAAGAATAAAGTCCCCCATATGCCACAATATTTATAGCAACATTTTTTTGTGATAGCAAAGGACTGAAAACAAAATAAATGATCGACTGGGGAATGACTAAACAAATATATTAATGTAACTGAATATTACTATGCTGTACAAAATGATGTGTGATGAATATAGAGAAGCCTGGAAAGGTCTCTATGAGTTGATACAGAGAAGGAAGCAGAGGCAAGAAGATAATACGCATAGTAACTGCAACATTGTAAAGAGAAAGAACAGCTACATACCAAAAACTCAGAAGTAAATGCAACAAAATGATAAATATCTAGGAGGAGGCAGATGAAGAGAGAGAAGACCCACACACACAACTCAACCCTTTATAGAGGTTGGAGGTATTACATATTACACAGGTGTTCCACATCACGTGCATTTTTGGATTCTTTTTAAGATATTGATCAGTTGTGCTCTTTTTTTTCTAAAACAAAATCGCTATTTGTTAAATGATAGCCCTCTGGGAGGGAGAGGGAGATAACTATGATGTTATTAAAAACAGAAAATCTGAATAAAAGCTTATTATTAAAAGACAAATAAAGATCCTGCCTCATCTCTTCTAGGAAGTCTAGTTAATTTATACCTAAGCTATGGTTTTCTTTGATGATTTGCTTCTAGACATTTTGGAATCATTCTCCTTTTCTGGGTGTCTTGAACAACTCTGTCACCGTAACAGTTTTTTATGGTATGATTAATTTTTTATTTTTATTCTTATGATCTATTTTACCACTTTGGACTTCATGTTCTGGATTTCTGGAGAGGTCGAGGCTGGTCCTACTGGCTGTTGTGTTCTTGTAGGCATTGAGTGTTGTTTTATTCTAAGCTCTTAGAGATATAGCTGAGACTGAGGATGTAGAAGCTTTCGTTACTCCCAAAGCAGTTTGATCCAGAACAAAGTCTGATCCCAGTCCTTTTAGTTTGGGGTCTAAAAGTTCCTCATCTGAATCTGGGACAGCACCAGTAAACTGTTGCCAGACTCAGCCACTATCAGTTAGCTGGGAACATTCTCCTGGTTCAGAATGATAAACTGCTGGTTTGCCTTTTGTCTGAGAATAGGAATCTATTAGGAATCTAACTATGCCCTCATTACCCCTGTGCAGGCTTCAGAATGGGCTTGAAGCTGGACCTGCCACCCCGTTCATGGAGTCTGAGCCACACTGCTACAGCTTGTTTTTACATTTCCTCGTAGGACCAATAACCACTTTTCACCCCTGGATGTGGGTTACTTCCTCAGCCTTTCATGGATGCTGTGAACTGACAAAGCTACCAAATGGTACCTGCCCAGTGCCCCGTGCACAAGGCCATATGCTAGTGGTTCTAAGGCATCACGTTGCAGTTTAGCACAGTTCTTATATGCTGAAAGGCTCTGCCTGACACATTCCTGGCCAAACCCTCTCCCTAGTGTTTATAGCGTGTCATGTAACATTTTATACTATAAGTCTGTGCCATTGATGTATGTGAATGGCATGTTTAGATAATTACCTGGGGTGCTAGATTAATCATCCCTGTTATGTTAAGTGCAAATGTTTGTGTTGTTATGCTATACAAATCCAGATGTCAGGTATGCTATAACTGATTTTGCAAGACAATGCAAAATTTCAAACCCTAGGCAGAATGTATCCAGATATGGGAAGAGAGAATTCCATTCGCTTATCATAGATATAGCCACAAAATGGAAGAGGAGGTGACTTCTTGGGTGATGAGGCGATAAGAATCTTGAGTTGCTCAAATGGTGAAGAAGCAATTTAAAATGATAAATTTTAAAAGTTAAAGTGAAATGTCTACAGCAATCCTACAAGTTTCCTGGGGTCTTTTCTACCTCCCTCACTGGTATAGTATAACTGGAGGGCTTTTGTGAGTTCTTTGAGTGTTTTGTGTTTTTATTTATTTATAGATAACTATATGGTCTGTCTTATAGGCTACAGTTTTGTTTTAAATATTCATCAATGCATATCCATATTCCTCTGTGAACTGTGTTCCTTTGTAAAGAAAGAACTACACAGCTACCCCCTTATCCAACATGCACTACTTTGTACATTAAATATCATTCTAAAAGGGATTCTGTTCAGCCCTCTTTGGGGGAGATCCTTGATATGAACTACTCCAAAGCCATGTTTAAGAAAATTTTCCCAGAACTCCAAGAATGGAAACAAATAACACACACACACACACACACACACACACACACACACACACACACACCTCTTTATTTGGGATCATTTGGGATCAGGCTTTACCAAGTATTTTACCCCCATTCATGTGCATCTAGAGCTTGAATACCTTTTGGGAAAATGGTACCCTTTTTTTGCTGTGGATCTTTATAAGCAAAGTTTTATGTTGATCATTAATGAGATATACTGACAATCCATCAAAAGTATACCTTTGCTTAAACTTTCTTGCAGTTTAGGATCTAAAATTACAAACTGATACAAACCAACTACCTAGGGTTTTCCACAGTTGGCAATTTTATTCAAGGAGGATACCAAAAAAAATGGATCATATTTAAGATATACAAAACATTCATGTTGTAATCCACATCCAGTATAAGGTTCTTCACTTGGTGGATTTTTCTATTTGTACAAATATCACAAATTTCCTTATTTATACCTTTGTTAGATGATTTTAAGAAGGAGCATGCCAGCTGCTTAGGTGCATTCACCACATAACAACTGCTGTTCTGGTCCCATTTAAGCATTCATAAACAACCTAGCTTAGAACACTTATGTATGTATGTATGTATGTATGTATGTGTGTGTATGTATTATGTATGTATATATGTATATATATGTATATGTGTGTGTATGAAATTATGTTACACTATATCACTAATGAAGGGACCCTCTTATTTTCCAAAAAATAAATGGTGACATTTCATGGTTGGACCATTCCCCATTCCTTTATAGGCAAGCAATAAAAGCATATGTAGATCAAATACTGAAAGAAAATATATTCATTCCTGATATCAATTGCCACCTTTTAAAAGAATTACTGACATGCTAGTTAGCTTCATGTTGTCAGATTCAAATGGGCTTTTAGGAATTCCAGTCCTAACTACATTAGAAATTTTTTTTCAACTGAATACTCAATTTTTTTCTCCCTTCCATTTTATCCCCCACTATTTAAGAAAACTGAAAAAGAAAAACGCAAAATAATTCCTACAATGGCCAGACCTGAAAAATCTGTCCCAATCTGCACCCTGAATCCCTCACTTTTTCTTCTCCAACCTATAAGTTAAAAAGATATTTTCTTCTTTAGACCATGCTTTTTATAACACAAATTTTCCCCTTACTACTCTTATCCTACTACGTCCCTAAGTCATCAGAAGAATGATCTCAGTTACTCATCTAGTGTATGTATATGACACAAAACAGTTAGTTGTATTAGAGTCAAGAATTTTTTAGATATATCATTGATCCTTGGGAATCATGGTTGTTTGCAGTGATAACATGAGCTTTTAAGTCTTTCAAAGTTATTTACCTTTAAAATGTTGTTGTTGTATAAATAACTCTCCTGGTTCTGCCCAATTTACTCCATATCAGTTCATACAAAGTTTCCCAGGTTTTTCTGAAACCCTTCCCTTTATGATTTCTAGGAGAATAATTCCATTGCATTTATATACCATAATTAGTTCAGTTACTTCTCAGTTGATAGCCACCCCTTTAGTTTTCAGTTCTTTGCTATTACCAAAATAGCTGCTATAAATATTTTTGTATTTAAAGGTATTACTTTGTTGTTGCCCGTTTTTCATCCCCCAAATGGGCCAAACTTTGACACAATTGTTATTATTAACAATAACTTGAAATATGTGGGAGTCTACCTGCCAAGACAAACCCAGAAACTATATGAACACAATTATAAAACACTTCAAGCAAATAAAGGCAGATCTAAATAATTGGGAAAACATCAGACATACCAGTAGGGGGATCAGGAAAGGCTTTACATATAAGGTAGTGCTACAGCATCATCTCTGAGGTAAAGGTGAGGGAGGAGTACATCCCAGGAATGAGGTGTGACAAGGGCAAGATATGGAGAGGGGAGATGGAGTGCTATCTAGGGAACAGAGAGGATTCTGAGTGGATCACAGAGTAAGTGAAAAGAGTAATCCAGGATTGGGAATTGACAAGGGACATAAGAACAAGGGAAGAAGGGACTGACATAAAGATAGTTTACAGTTGAATTGGTCATACCATTAGGATTGAGAAGAAAAGCAAATGTAGTCAGTGTAGAGGTGTTAATATATAGGCATTGAATCAATTAATTATATCCATGTGTGTACAGCGTAAATATAAAGTTAATAACTATAAATATATGCAAAGTAGTTAAATATGAATTAGTTATAGAAGAAAGGCACTCACAGTTAGACTACCTCTCAGAAAAGTGTTCCCAAAATTGGAACACTAATGAATTGTTGGTGGAGTTGTGAGATGATCCAACCATTCTAAAGAACAATCTGGAACTATACCCAAAGGGCTATCAAAGCCCTTTGACCCAGCAATAACACTTCTAAGGCTACCCCAAAGAGATCATAAAAATGGAAAAAGGACCCACATGTATAAAAATAAAGTAGTTCTTTTTGTGGTGGCCAATAATTGGAACTTGAAGAGATGCCCATCAGTTGGGGAATGGATGAACAAGTTGTAGTATATGAATGTAATGGAATATTATTGTTCCATAAGAAGTGATGAGCAGGAGGACCACAGAAAAACCTGGAAAGATTTGAATGAACTAAAGCTGAGTAAAGTGAGCAGAACAAGAACTATACAGTAATAGCAACATTGTACAATGACTAACTTTTATAGACTTAGCTCTTCTTAGCAACGAAAGGATCTAATATAACTCCAAAAGACTCCTGATGGAAAATGCCGTCCACACACAGAGAAAGAACTACGGAGTCTGAATACAGATTAAAGCATTCTTTTTGTTCTCTCTTTTTTGTTTTTTCTTTTTCATTGTTCCTCCCACTAGTTCTGATTCTTCTTTACAACATGACTAATGTGAAAAATGCTTAATATGAATGTATATGTAGAGTCTCTATCAAATTGCATGCGGTCTTGGGGGGGAGGGAAGGGATGGGAAGAAAGTTTGGAATTCAAAATCTTACAGAAGCAAATATTGAAACCTAAAAATAAATTTTAAAAAAATAACTTAAAACAGTTTTGGACATTATTGATGGTGATGATGATAACAATAACAATAATAATTACCAAGCAAATCTTAATTTGCAGATTTTTTTTTCAATGTTGGCTAAGAAGCTACTGGGCTTAGGTGTATGCAGCAAAAAGATCATTCCTTTTGGCTATACTGAGGAAGAAACACTGTCTTAGCCACCAACTAATAGCATGTATCATGGTACCTAAGCATGTATCATGGTGCTTAAGCTTCTGTGAAGTGAAAAATTCTTTACTCTAATACAGCTGTTTTGTGTCATATGCACACACCAGATGAGTGACTGAGATTGTTTTTCTGATGACTTAGTAGGGAAGTCATAGGAGAAGAGCAGTGAGGGGAAAGTTTGTGTTATAAACACCATGGTGTAAAGAAAAAAATATCTCTTTAACTTACAGGTTGGAGAGCAAAAAGTGATCTGTAGTTAAGTCAATCAACCCTCTAAATAGAGACAATGATCCCCTGAGTGGGTCCTTTTCTATGGTAGATAATTTGTCTATTTGGCTATAATAAATGATGGCCTCCCTGCCTAGACTTCTCTCCCTGTTCCTTTCTATGAAATTATGTGTACTCTAATGACTCTAGACTTTCTTTAAAAAGGTAACTAACATTTTGCCTGTTCTAACACAATTTCCCTTGTGCTCACAGTAATAATTTCTTAATTCTACATCGTCCTAGCACTCATAGTCTGTGTTTTAATTTTTTGTGTTCACTTGCTCTCAAATTGTTTGATATGTACATTTGTCTCCCCAATTAGATAGGAAGTTCCACAAAGGCAAGCATAATTTTAAAGAACTGTACGCAGTAGATAACAACTTTTTTTCAATCTTTACATCATACCTTTCCATAGGCCACTAACTCCATCTGAAATGTCCATCATGTCTTTTAAAACCAGGCTCATTTTTTCCAGGAAGTCTCACATGACTGGCCCCACATGATCATGCTTCACTCTTCTACTCAAGGTCTCCCCACAAATCCAAGCAGTTTTTGTATTATATTAACTGCCATTTAGGGACAGCTAGAGGGCACAGTAGATAGAGCACTGGTCTTGAAATTAGGAAGATTCATCTTTCTGAGTTCCAATCTGGCCTCAGACACTTTTTAGCTGTGTGACCCTGGGCAAGTCACTTAACTCTGCCTCAGTTTCCTCATGTGTAAAATGAGCTGGAGAAGAAAATGGCAAACAACTCCAGTATCTTTGCCAAGAAGACTCCAAACAGGGTCATGAAAATCAGCTATAACTGAAAAATGACTGAGCAACAAAAATTGTCACTTCATATGGTATGTTGATAAGATTATATAGCCATTGCTCTGTGTGCACACAGACACCCTGTTTCTCCCAACTAGAGCACAAACTTTGAAAGCAAGGAAGGAGGCACATCTTTTTTTAATTTCCCCATATTATCTAACAAAATACTCTGCATTCAGCAGGAATTCAATTCTTAATTGAATATCGTTCTATGTGCAGATCCAGAGTGATTATATCAAGCCACCCAAGGACTGGTACGTGAAGTAATTTTGTAAATAACAATCACAAGTTAAGTGTGGAACCAAAAATGCATTATTAATTAAAACAACCTTTATTAAAATGTAGTTAGCATATTGAACTAAAATGTATTAAGAGTAAGAACTTGGTTCTCAAATGCCTGCCTAAATCTTCTTATATTCTCATGAATGGAAGATATGGCACCTAATAATGCTACCTGAAGAGGGAGCACTAAAACATGTTCCCATTGTGTCTTTACAAAGTCCAATTCAACAAACATTTATTAAGTGCCCACTGTATGCAAGGCACTGGAGGTACGCAGACAAAAATGAAAATAATCCCTGAGGATTTGACATAGAATGGCCCCTGGACTCACTTTTGCTGAAGAATGTGCTGACCACGAAGCTGAAGATTATCGAAACAATGGCGAAACACATCAGAAAGACAAACACCAAAGACACATCACTGTAGCGGATTACTGGCAGGTGTACAATCTACCACAAAACATCCAATAAATTCATTCAGTTGCACAAAAAATGTTAAAAGAAAACAAAGGGGAAATTATGAAGAAATAGATCATGTCCTTAAACAGTGCAATACTACAAGAAGCAACTAACCTCACCTATCCACTGACTAAAGCTCAATTAAAGGGAGCATAAACTATATAGCTCACCCCTCAGTGAAGGGCAAAGGTCTTCCTGATTTCTATAAATAGAAGAAATATTTCCCAAGAGACTAAGTATCTACTTTTGATCAGTCTTAATGCTTCATTCATCCAATAATCCCAGTACAACTTACTCATGTCAGGCTTCTCTCCCTTTATTAGACTCTTCTTGCATCGACCCCTTCAATTGTAAACCCTGTCTAAGGTAGGGTTAGGAAAATATAACTTCTGTATCATCTTCAATGCCCTCTTTTTCCCTGGTATCCTACAGAGTTGAATGCTTGCTTAGTTATACTATCACTACCTTGACAATGCAACAACTGCGTTATATTACATCTTGGGTTTGTTACATGTTGTTTGATTGTACAGCATCTCTTCAACAACAAAATGTCCTCTCCTCTCCAACCTCAAAGAAATTAAAACACACATACACACAAAGACAGACACACACAGAGACACTTGCCTTGGCAAAGAGAATCACAAGCACCAAAAGTATGATGAGAAGAAAACGCATGAAGAATGTCAAAAAATAAGCACTCCAGAGCAGAAAATTACTAACTCCCATCATGTGAAGATATTCCTGTTAGGAACCAGAAAAACCAAACAAATAGCACATGACCAAGCACTTTAGTCTTATGACATAGTAAACTGTTCAATAAAACTCTGCAGGACTGAATGGAAGGTTCTTTTCCTTTTCTCTTACATCTTATCCTTGGGAAACATATGATAAAAGTGTCCATAGAGCCTAGTTTTACCTCCAACTGCTGATTATTAAGAAATGCTAAATCTGAGACATAATTTTAAAAGGACATTAACGCTCAGAGCGATTAAAACCATAAAGATTCTTTTGATATTAATCACAATGAAAACGCCTGATTTTTCCAACTGTAACACACATCAACTGGTACAAGATGATAAATCATGTTGTAGTAATAACTTGCAAGGATGAAAAGAATGCTGCTTTTAGGTTGGCCATGAGAAAGCACTATATTATACTATAGACTTTATTATGTTATAGTTTTTTAAACTATCTATACATATATACACTTCTGTGAGTCTTTGGATATAGGAGTTATTATTTAGATTATAAAGCATAATGGGTTTTGGTTCTTTGCATACCGTCATTTGAGGTTGGTAAGGAAGGCTTGCCCATTCAATAGATGAATGAAAAAAAAAACAAGCTGCCAATGTATTAAGGTGTCTGTTTTGTTTAGAGAAAAAGTTGAGATAAATGGGTGTTTCCAAAAGGATAACTATAAATAATGACATTTTCCTTGGAATCAGAGTTACAATTGGTCTGTGTAACGTATTTCTACAAATTGTCCTAGTAACGGAGTCCACAGAAAAATCTCATAGTTTTCTGGTGACATTAAACTCTTCCAAGTAAACAAGTCATACCAATGAACATAATGAAGATAAATTAATCTATTCCCCTTTTGGACAGAATAAAAGTAGACCAAGGAATTCACTAACCATAGCATACACTGGTTTCTGCAAAACAAGTTTTTCAGGCAATCCTTGTGGACAAGATAGAGATATGTAGGCTACAAGGTAATACATTTTGGTGGATTTGGGATTTGTTGAATGATCAAACCAAAAGCATAGTCATTTTAATGGGCCAATGTGAAAGTTTCTAGTGCAATGTTCCAGTGGCCTGAATTTGGTCCCGAGCCCTTCAACACTTTTATTAATTATTTGGACAAAGGCATAGATGACATAAAGCCAAGAAGAAGAAAAAAATATTTGGTTAGCAGGGTCAGAATTTTTAAAAATTCTTTATTTCTTTTCATCTCAGAACAAAAGCTAAAATCAAATAAGGTAAAAACAACTTAACAAACATAAAATTCTATAAATAGTTTCAAAAAGTCAGTGTCAAAATGAAGGATGAAGCTAAACAACAGCTCCTGCATATAGGGTCTGTGGTTTCTTGTGAACATCAAAACAGGAATCAAACGTGTGATATGGTAGCCAAAAAAAAAAAGAAGCAATAACTATAAGTTTACTGAAGTCAATAGTAACCAGGATAAGGTATGTATAATGACAATATACTCAGTTCTGGTAAACTCATATTTGGAATATTGCGTTCAGTTTTGGAAATTACACTTTATGAAAGACAGACAAGTTGGAGAGTGACTAGAAGAACATAACAAAGATGATAAAAGAACTAAATAACATGCCATACAATAACTTGTTGAGGGAACTGGGTACATTTAACCTGGAGAAGAAAAAGACTTAAGAAGGAAATTATGATCTTCAAGTATTTGAAAGGCTTTTGAAAGACAAATTAAATTTGCTCTGCTTGGACCCAGAGAATAGAAGTAGGAGCAATAGGTGGAAGCTGCAAAGGTCAGATTTTGGTTTAATACAAGGAAAACTTTCTAACCTTTGGAACTACACTAAAGTGGGCAGGGAAGGTAGAATGTTTCAACCTACTGTAGTTTTTCAAGCAAAAGGTGTATGACACTTGGGAATAGTGTAGGGATGCTCAGGGATTAGAAGTGGATTAGATGGCCTGTAGAGTCCTCTCCAATCTTAAATTCTGTCTCCAATACCCCACAAGAATTTTAAAAATTAAAAAAGTCTTAAAAACTAAAAAGGGATTTAAATCCAAACACAAATGGCTTACCTTGGATTTGTTTTGCTTTTCTGTCACAACAGAGTAGACTGAGTTGAGTACAGTAATGGAGAAAACTGATAAAATTGAATAGGGAAAAATTAAAGGGAGAAGAATGTAGAAGTCATCAGTAGTTAAAGATGGTAATGGAAATCTCTTTACAAAAACAAGAGGAGTGATAACAGACTTGTCTTTCACATTATTTCTTCTATGGTACTGTATGATGGCTTTGTCTACAGCATGCTGTATAGCCAGGAAACCTTCACTGAGATACCCTGAATGAGAAATAATAATAAAATATTGATCAATATACAGTTTTAGATTTTATAAATTATTGTCATATACATTATCTCTTATGATGTTCTCAATAACTTTGTAAAGTGTTGGTAGAGTGGTTATATAGCCCCTCTTAGGGGGATTTCCCAGTGAATTATGGGAAATTCACATGCACAGTTGATATAAAAAGTGCATGTCCCTTTAAGCACAGATGACTCCTAAACTCCTCCCAAACTCCACCTTTGCCCACCTAGTTAGTGTAATTAACCTTTTAGGTTTTTTTTGTTTGTTTTTGGTTTTTTGGAGGGCAGTTGGGGTTAAGTGACTTGCCCAAGGTCACACGGCTAGTTTTTTGTGTTGTGTCTGAGGCCAGATTTGAACTCAGGTACTCCTGACTCCAGGGCCAGTGCTCTATTCACTGTGCCACCTAGCCGACCCAGTGTAATTAACCTTTGACTGACAGTTTTATGGTTATAAAACTTCCCCTCAAGCCCCAGCTCTTTGCAGGTTCCCTTAACCTTTTCCTGCTCACTGCAGAGCGTAAAACTTTATAACTCGGGGCGGCTAGGTGGTGCAGTGAATAGAGCACCGGCCCTGGAGTCAGGAGTACCTGAGTTCAAATCCGGCCTCAGACACTTAACACAAAAAACTAGCCGTGTGACCTTGGGCAAGTCACTTAACCCCAACTGCCCTCCAAAAAGCAAAAAAAAAACAAAAAAAAATACTTTATAACTCTACCTTAGATCCCTGCACTTTGCAGGTCTCCCTTTTTCTTCTTCCTGCTACTAAGCTAGCATATCAATAAACTTTGTAACTTTGCCAAAAGACAGTTTGAGTCCTGATGAAATTCTTTCCAGACAAGAACCCAGGAGGAATTATATGATATCCCTCAGACACCCCAACTCCCCACACCTCTTCACTTTTTGGGAAGGATTTAGTAGTAGCTAAAGAAAGTCAAAGATTAATGGCATTCTAAAAATCTAGAGTTTCTCTAAGATGGGGGAGGAAGGTAGAAGAACGGAACACTTTGTGCCAAAAGGGGCTTCCGGTAACTGCAGTCCATGATAGTCAAGCTAGGAATTTAGGAGTCCCTTATGCAAGTAACCATAATACTGCCCAGACTTATTATAACCAAAGGATGAATTAAAACCAGAAAGAATCAGCTGTTCACTTCCTAAATGCCAAAGCCAAAATCCAGAGATTCTCTGTTAAATAAAATATCTCACAAGTGGCCAGAAAAAAAAGTATTTCAAGTACCAATAAATTAGAATTAGGATGATATAAGACTACACTGCAACTATTTTAAAGGACAGAAAACTTTCCACATTGCAAAAGAGGATGGCGGGATGGGAGGGAGCTGGACTCTAACAATCAAATATAAAATCTCTTATAAAACTGAATATAACCCTACTGGGGAGTTCGAGGGATTGAGGAATATACCTTTAATGTAATAGTGGGTGCTGTGATTTTATCCTTGTAGGAAACTTTCTCCACCAATGTAAATCAGCAGTTTCTATTCATCTTTTGGCCACGAAGACCAACTGATAAACTGCCTGCTGCCCAGTTCCAGTCAGCCAGTACCAAGGAGGAGAATATAGATTAACCAAAGTCCCATTTCCTGGAGCTTGCCCAGCAACAATACCCCCTGGAAAGTTTGAGAATTATGATTCATCAGTCATACACGATTACTCCTCTATCTATAATCCACTACCATTTGCTTCTTTTCCTATCCCTATAGTGCTGTTTGTCCTTCATTTTCAAAGAGGACCAATAACATCACAGGGTGATGTCTTCACTTGTATGTGAATTAGATTTAAGTGAGATGGAATTGCACAAAGTCAATAGCCTCACTCACTTTTCCTAATTTGAATTTGAAGATCTTCCCTGCCCCTTAATAAGTCTAAAGGAATTTGAAGAGTTCCCTGCTTTGAAGATTTTCCCTGCCACCTAATAAGCCAAAATGATTAATCACTTGGAGCCTGAGATTGGAGGAGCCTGCTGAAGGGTGGAACTGTGCTATGGAGTATTAACTTCTTTGTTGCTATGATGGATTTGGTTTCCTGGTGTTGGGATTTGGCTTTCTGGTGTCCAAATAAATGTTTTGTTCTTATTTTATATATGGAGAGTCTGTTATATTTTGTGATTGAGAACAATGCCAGGCAATGGGCTGGACATAGTCACTGTCGGCACTGTGAATATTGCATTGGTGTTACTTTTGGAAGTGAGGATGGGATTGTGAAATATCAGACCTCTATTTGGAGGCAGAAGGGCTTTAGAAGAAGAAATGGATATCCCAGGATGAAAGTAATTTACCTTATTCCTCCTTAGCAAGGGAATGGGCTAAAATTATAGGACTCTGTGAAAACTGGGAACTGACCTCCAGCAGGAAGAACCTAGAGATTTAGACACATGTTCAAGGTATGCCAATAAAACCAGGAAGAAAACTGGAGGGAATATGTAGAAGAGGCTAGGTTTTACTAACAGGTTACCATATTATATACAAAAGCACAGACAGGTTGCTGGAAGCGAAAATTCAGTTGGAAATTAAGTTAGTTGATTTGCATTAGAAACTTTCTGTGTTACAGTGCTTGGGCTCTCCTTTATAAGAGCAAGCTGGAGGATTTCACGTGATAGAAGAAAAAACTGTGCATTTAGCTCTCAAAAAAGAAACAGAAAAGTATCAGGAAGAAAGTTCTTCATATAGCTTTGGCAGAGGCTGAACCTAGTTGCCATGATGATGACTGCCAGAAGAATGTATGGTAGGAAAATGAAACAATGTTAAATGAGGAGATTTTTTACAAGATCAGAAGTTCCCCCCATACTGAGAAGGAAGCAGGAAATCAGGGAGGCCAAACAAAGTTCAGGGACATAATTGAGGATTTCACTCAGCAGAAGGTTACTGATATATTAAGCAGGTTTACCCAAAGTATGGGAAAACTGTTAGTGTCTTGGATAGTGAGAATCAGTGATAAAACGGCTGGAAGAGTACAGGTAGATAGCATGGATTATTTGAAATTTATAGGTATTAAGTAGACTTCTTCTATACAGCAAGCTTTAAGAGATTACCATAAGCAAGGAGGTAACAACAGGACCAGTCTGTTAGCTTTAGCTGCCAAGGGATGCAATATAACGTATCTCACTGATTCTATTCTATGCAATAAAATGTGTCTCACTATTCCACTCATCTTAGTGGAGAGAGACCTTGGTATTTGCTTAGGGACTATATGAGAAAGTTAAAGGAGAAGATAATGAAGATAGCTATCATTGTCAGATACGTGATTCTTATCACCATATTCCCTCAGCAGTTTCTTATATAAACATCATACTGAAGACAGTTCCTCCCACTTATAAGCACCTAATTATGACTCTACTAACTGGTGAAAGAGAGAACCCTCTTTCAGAGGTGCTAGATAAATTTCACAACTAAGTGACTTGGCAGAATGGGAAAAAGATATATTTTGTCAAGAGAGAAGAGTGAATAGCCAGTGGGCTCAAAGACAAAATAGACTAATGAGAAAAGAAGTGCTTACTGCTCTATTGAAAGGAGGGGTAGATTTGGAAAAAAAATTGATAGTATTCTGACTAATGAACAATACAAAATGTACCAAGAAAAAAAGACTTAATATTAGGCAGAATAGGGAAGTGAGGACTACTCCTACAGATCCTCCTGAATCCTTGTATCCAAGTTTGTCACACCTTCAGGGAAAATAGGAAATTGGTCAAGACCCAGCTCAGATTAAAGAAATACACAGACAGGATTAGAGACCCCATATCAATTTGAACATATATTGGAAAAAAGTATCAAATACTATAAGTAGGGCATTAATAGATACTGGTGTGGAGGCTTCCCTTATATATAGGAATGCTGACAAATTCAACCATGGAAATGCTATTATCATTACAGGACTAAAAGGGGCTGAAAAATCAGCCAGACAAGTCAAACTAATGATGAAAATTGGACAATTATCTAAGAAAAAATATATTGTGATAATTTTACCCATATCATATTACATCACTGGAATAGATATATTGAGAGGTATGACTCTTAAATTTACCTGAGGGGAGGTTAAATTTGCTGGAATTAATACAGTTTTAGTGTGAAAAATAAAAATGGACCCAATCACTTTACCTGAACCTTCTAAAGTAATTACTTTAAAGTAGTATCATGTGCCAGGTGGTCAAGATGAAATTACCAATACTATAAAGAAATATGTTGAGGCAGGAGTGTTAGTCCCTACAACCACTCGATGGAATAATCCTGTCTTACCAGTAGGAAAGTCACATGAGATGTGGAGAATGACAAAAGATTATAGACAATTGAATAAGGGACTCCTCTCTTGCATGCTTCAGTTCCAGATACTGTTAGGTTAAGAGAAAGCATCCAAAAATGTGATGAGACTTGATATACAGTGATTGAGATTTAGCCAAAACTTTCTTTACTATCCCAATAGATTCTAAACAATGGGACCACTTTGCTTTCACTTGGCAGAGCAGACAATATATTTTTTCCTGCTTGCCACAACAATATCTGCATAGCCCCACTACTTGTCATAGTATTGTGGCTGAACATTTGGATAAATTAGAGCTACCTGGGGTACAGCTTACCCACTACATTGATGATATTATGATACAGAGGAAAATATAAAAGATGTGGAGAAGAGTTTGATACTTTTAATTGAGAATATGAAAAGCAAAGGCTGGGAACTTAACCCTGCAAAGATCCAAGAGCCAGCTCAAACTGTAAAATTTGGGGGTATACAATTGAATAAGGGGCTGCAAGAGATTCTCCTGCAAGCTTGACAACAAATTCAAGATTTTCCTATCCCTACTAATAAGAAAGAGGCCCAAAAGTATGTAGGATTATTTGGATTTTAGAAACATCACATCTGGGACAGATTTTGAAACCTTTACATAAAGTTATTGGAAGAAATATAAATTTGATTGGGAGCCTGAGCAAAGTAAAGCTTTTGAAGAAGTGAAGGCTGCTGTACAATTGGCACTAGATTTATGGCCTATGCAAAATGGCCTGGTGGAATTACAAGTGACAGTACAGGATCAATATGCAAACTGGAGTTTATGTAAAAAAAACAGCAAAGCTGAAACGTACCATTAGGATTTTGGTCTAGGAAACTCCCTTCATTTGTATTTGAATATAACCCTTTTGCAAAGGAGTTTGTTAGCTGCATGTTGGGCTTTGGTAGAGACTGAACAACTGACTCTGGGCTATTAAATAATATTAAGGCCTGGAATACCAATTATGAACTGGGTAATGAGTACCACAGCTTCTCACAGAACTGAACCTGAACAAGTAGCCAGCATAATTAAATGGAAATAATATATTAAAAATAGATCTAAAACAGGCAAGAGAAGAGTTTCTACTCTACATGAATTTACAGGAAACACAGATACTGAGGGAAATGATACATCCCCTGAACCAAAGCAACAGTGGTACAGTCCTTGGTAAAATGTAATGACAGGTAAATTGGATTAACTGAAGAAAAAAAGAAACAGGCATAGTTTACTGATGGGACAGCAAAATATTTGGGTAATAAAATACATTAGAAAGGAGTAGACTATAACCCATATAACAGGTGGGCTTTGGAAAGTAATGGGACAGGTAGAAGTAGTCATTATGGTAGCATATCAAGCCATTAAACAGAGCAAGGAGGACAGTGTTATATATTCACTGATTCATGGGCAGTAGCTAACAGGCTACATGGATACCGATGTGGAAAAATAAAAAACGGAAATTCATGGTAAACAAGTCTGGGGCAAAGAAATATGGGAAGATATGGGAGACATGTCATTGGTTACTAATTTGTCAGCTTTTCATGTAAATGCATGTAGCCCTCACCATGCAGAACATGAGTACAATGCACATGCTGATTTTAGTGCCAATTCAATATTTACAGTGCCCACAATCACGTTAAAAACCATGACTTTAAGTATTGCATGATGTTCATTTGTAAAAGATACCAAACTTTCCAGATAGAGGAAAGAACTGAAGCATGTATTCAGACACCAGAAAACTGAATCCCAAAACTTTTAAGTCAATTCCATCATAGTACCAAAGATATTCAGAAGCCATAATAACACTGAGAGCCACAACATCCATCAGCCTTCTCACAAACCAATACAAGACCAATATTTATTCACAAACCTCTCTTTCTCCTTGCCTCAACCTCCTCTCTCTCCCACCATCTCTCTGACCAGCTTCCTATGGGCTCTGCTTCCCTTTAGCAAACTCTTCCCACCACAGGCTCCATATGACCACCTTCAACCTATTAGGGGGCAGAGTTTACTTTCAAAGCAGGAGAGGTCTTCAAACTCCTCCTAGGTCTATCAAGGGGTGGGGGAGATCTTCAAATCCCCATTCCCATTCCATTTGGGCCCAAGATCTTTCATGTCCCTTACATAGCAAAAAGACCTTAACAATAAATGAGAGTTGGATAACTGGTGGAAAAATTGGGGTCAACAGAACTTTGCAACAATATAACAGGGATAATAGAAAAACTGCATATAAAACAATAGCTTAGGGTGGGAACCTGGGCACAAGCACGCCACCCTTAGCCCCTCAAACAAATGGGGCTCAAAATACTGGGACAAAGGGTGACAGTCTCTTCTCCAAAGCTACTTCAAGCTGCAATTGGACATAGAGCTGTCTCTGCCCCAAGAGGTCCCATTAGAGAGTTCAATTTGGTCAATGCCAAGTCCAGAAGGTCCCATTTGAAAGATGAGTTCTTTAGCTGGTATCTGGAGCTCAATCAATGCCAGGACCAGAGGTGGCACATCACAGTGATGAATGGGAGGGGTAACATCTGGCTTAATCAATCAGGCATCTGCCAATGGAGGGTACCAAGACTGCAGGAAACAAATCTTGCAAACAAGTTTAACAGACAAAAAGCCAAAAAGTGACAAATATAGGGTCTGCCATGCTCCTGGAGTCCATGGACTCACTATCATAACCTCATTCACAGAATATATGACACAGTCCCCCTCCCTCTGTTCCAATGACTTGATACACTGCCACAAGTTCAGCACATTGACCATTTCCACCTATCCCAACACTTTCTTTAATCTGAGTTTCCCTGAAGGTGTGACAAACTTGGATACAATGGTTCAGGAAGATCTGTAGGGGCACTTCTACCTTCTCTATTCTGTCTAACATCAAGCTCATTTTCTTGATACATTTTGTATAGCTCATTAGTTGAAACACCATCAATATTTCTAAAATCAATCCCTGCTCTCATAGAGCAATAAACATTTCTTTCTTGACAATCTATTCTGACTTTGAATCCATCAGGTGTTTACTCTTCTCTTGAGAAAATTTTTCATTTTCCCATTCTCCTAAGTCACTTAGCTGTGAAATCTTATCAAGCTCCTCTGACAGAGGGTATCCAGTTTCACCAATTAATAGTGTCAGAAGTAGGTGCTTAAAAGCAGGAGGACCTGTCTTCACCATGATATTTCTATGAGGAATTGCTAAGGAGATTTCATAATATGTATCTACATCTCCAACCATGATAGCAGTTTTCGTTCTTTTAACTTTCTCATGCAGTCTCTGAGTACCAGGGTCTGTCTCCTCTAGGCCACATAGAATCAGTGGGATACATTCTAATGCATCTGGTAGCAGCTAAAGCTAACAGATTGATCATACTGTTACCTCCTGCCAAATGAAAGTCTCTAAAAGTTTGCTGGACAAAATAATTCTGGCAAATACTCATCAATTTCAAGCAGTCCACTCTATCTATCACTACCCCATCAGCTCCTTCATCATTGATTCTTACCATCGAAGGCACTAAGGATTCTTCCATCCTTTGAGTGAATCTGTTCATAATATCAGTAATCTCCTGTTGAGTGAAATCCTCAAGTTATTTCTTTGAATACTACTTGCCCTCCCTTACTCTTCTGCCTTCTCAGTATGGGTGAGCTTCTGCCCCTGTAAAAGCTTCACCATGAAAAAAATGGATCATTTGGTAACATTGTATCACCCTCCTGGCCGTCATTGTCATGAACTAGGTTCAGACTCTACCAAAGCTGCTGTATGAACTTTCCTCCTGTTAATTTTTTTTCTTCTTTTTCTGAGCCAAATTTACAACAGGCCTCTCTGCTTCCAACTGAGACTCTGTAATTCTCTCTTCTACTACCTGAGACTCAGCTTGCTCTTCTAAAAGAAATCTCAAATTCTGGCACTTAGCCAACTCTTGTAACAGCTTGTCTCTGATTTTACACACAGTACAGTAGCTTGTTAGTAAAACCCTGCCTCTTCTACTCAATGCCTCCAGCTGTCTCCCCGGTTTTATTGGTATTCTTTGCAAACATGTTTCTAATTCTCCCTGCTGTAGCCTCTGTTCCCTGTTTTCACAGAGCTTGCTAGGGAGGCATAAGGCAAATCCTCCCATCCTGGGATAGCCATTTCTTCTTCTAAATCCCTTCTGCCTCCCACTCGAGGTCTGATATTTTGTGATCCCATCCTTGTAGCCAAATAGAGTGTCAATGCAATATTTATAGTGCCCACAATCATGATAAAGACCATGACTATAAGCATTACATGACGTTAAATTGTAAAATATGTTAAACTCTCCAGATAGAGGATAGAACTGAAGCATGTATTCAGACACCAGAAAACCAAATTCCAAAACATGTAAGCCCATTCCATTATAGTACCAAAGATATTCAGAAGCCATGATAATGCTGAGAGCCACAGCATTCTTCAGCCTTCCCACAAACCAATACAAGATCAATATTTACTCACAAACCTCTCTATCTCCTTGCCTCAATCTCCTCTTTCTCCCACCATCTCTCTGGCCCTGGCCAGCTTCCTGTGGGCTCTGCTTCCCTTCACCAAACTCCTCCCACCACAAACTCAGTGTGATCAAATTCAGCCTATCAGGGGGCAGAGTTACTTTCAAAGAAGGGGAGGTCTTCAAACTCCCCCTAGATCTATTAAAGGGGCAGGGAAGATCTTCAAATTCCCATTCCCATTGCACTGATTGACTAGCAAAGATTGCTACTGAACATATTGTCCCTATTATGAAACCAGCTGATGATCTGGTACTAGTAAAATCGGTTCATCAAACACCTGACCATTTAAGAGTCCATGTCACACACATTTGTGTTAAATGTGATCGAGATATAGTATCTCTCATTCATTGTTAAAACAAGTAGTAGAGGAATGCTATATATGTCAGCTGAAAAAGGAACACACTGTTTCTTTGGTAGTAACTGGAGAGACAGCAAGGGGAAAAGTTCCAGCCCAAATCTCTACTGGAATATGTATGAGAATCCCTAAAAATCATTTTGGGCAGACATTATCTAAATCAGGATAAGCTGCTTGTGAATATATATTGGTTGGAGTAATAGATTCTAATTATCAGGGAGAAAGTATTGTGACATTTCGAAACTTAGGTGAAGAATGCACCCATATAGTTTTATAAAAATGATAGAGCCATTCAAATGATTATTATTTCTTGCAAAATAATACCCTTTTTGAAAACTGACTCTCCTTTAGAAATAACTATCAGAGGAACTGAAGGGTTAGGTTCTACTGATAGAATAAAATTGAGAGCTAAAGTA
Organism: Pseudocheirus occidentalis; assembly: GCA_028646575.1. NCBI lineage: Eukaryota > Metazoa > Chordata > Mammalia > Diprotodontia > Pseudocheiridae > Pseudocheirus > Pseudocheirus occidentalis. The sequence goes on from CM053594.1 coordinate 331,408,435, forward strand.
TGGGTAAAGTCCAAGCCAGATGATGTTCTAAAGGCTACAGAAATTATAGCACATAGGAAAGATAATACTGTAACCATTGTTTATTCAGGAGAAGATGATGTAACAGTAATTAATTTAGCAGGTACTTAGCCCTAAGGGCTTCTGTGAAAGAAACAGAAGATGTGAACTCTGTCTCCTGTTGCTGACATAACAAGAAGGGGTTGGCTGAGACAAGAAGCCAATGTGTGTGTATGAGTGTGTGTGTGTGTGTGTGTGTGTGTGAGTGGGTGAGTGAGTGTGTGTATTTAAGAAGAGCTCCAGGGGACAAAATCAGAATCAAGAATTTTTCTCCTAGGGGTGGTTAGGTGGCACAGTGAATAGAGCACAGGCCCTGGAGTCAGGAGGACCTGAGTTCAAATCCAGCCTCAGACATTTAACACAAAAACTAGCCGTGTGACCTTGGGCAAGTCACTTAACCCCCAATTGCCCTCCAAAAAGTGTAATGTTGTGAATATTATGAAGTAGCTGTTGCCCTCTGGATGGCTGAAATTTCTCCTGGGCCGTAGGGCCAGCTGAACTGCTGGAGGACTGAAAAAGCATGACCAGAATAAGGCTTTGTTTGTTTGTGACTTGGTTGATCCTTGAGTCCCTGGCAACAGAAGTTGTGAAGGATTTGAGATGTGCTAGACCCTGTGAACTTCAGTATGCAACAAGAACTGCCCAGAGGATTGGATGAGAACCTGGGAGCTGTCTGCCTCTGAATCCAGGTGACTATTTGGTGGATTCAGGTAGGAGCTGGGACCATGGAAGGGGATCCACCCTGAGTCAAGATGAATAAAAGGCATCTCCTTTCAATATCAAAGGATATTGAACCCTATGATGAAATTGAAGCTTACTAGACGCCGAGGCGTGGAGGGTTTGTGTAATTTTCTAATGATTGTATTTAGTGATTAATGATACTTAGTCATTGTGAATCTGGATAAGTGACTGATTAAGTTAACTTATGATTGCCCCATGAGTGGAAGACTGATTATTGTATTGTAAGATGATTGAATGATTAAGTAAGGAGGTCTCCCCCTTAGGGAAACCAGATGAGTATTCTTTTGTTCTTTGTTCTAAATACTGTGGCCACTTTGGTGAAAATTATGTGGCCATTCTAATGTCAAGCTGTTGTGAACACTATATTGTGATTTTCTGTGATAAGATGTAATGTTGTGAATATTATATTGTGATTTGTTGTGAATGTTTGCCTTGATTTGTAATGGAATAAATGGAGTGTTCACTATACTGTGTAATCAGAACCTTAAAAGCTGATCACAGTAGCAGTCTTTTGGGAAGCTGCTTGTGCTTACCTTTACAGATGATTACCAAATTGCACTCTTAACTCCTATATTCTAATGTGAATGAAGCTATGATAGTGAGTTTATGGACTCCAGAAGCACAGCTGACCCTACATTTGTTTCTTTTTGGCTTTTTGTCTGTTAAACTTATTTGCTAGATTTGTTTCCTTCAGGCTTAGTACCCTCTACCTGCAGATGGCTGATTGCTTAAGTCAGATGTCACCCCCTGTCCATGACTGTTATGTGTCACCCCTGAAATTGGCATCAAATGAACTCCAGATGCCAGCTAACTAAGTAACCTCTGAAATGGGACCTCCTAGACCTGGCATCAACCAAGCTCCAGAAGCCACCTAAAGAACTGACCTCTTCCTTCATTGGGCCCTCTTGGGGCAGGACCAACTCTACATCCAATTTCAGTAAGAAGAAGCTATGGGAGAAGAGACCTTTGCCACTTACACCAAAGCTTTGAGCCCCATTAGTTCTAGAGCAAAATGATGGGGTGCTTGTGCTCAAACCTCTTCCCTAAGATAGTGTTTTATGTGCTTACTTTCTGTTGTCCCTGTTATATTGTTGTAAAGTTCTGTGGGCACCAGTTACCCCATCAATTACTCCTAAAGTCCCATTAACCTGTGTAATCAAATGTATTGCTAATGTATTTTTGTTATGTAAGGGACATGAAAGATTTTGGGGCCAAATGGGAATTTGAAGATCTTGCCTGATTTGAAGATTTTCCCTGCTACTTAATAGGCCAAATGTAATCACTGTGGTGGGAGAGGTTTGCTGAAGGGGAGGGCAGAGTTCACAGGAAGCTGGGAGTCAGAGTAGTTAGAGCTGGACAGAGGAGAGGATACACCCAAGGAGAAGCTAGGGTTGGGAGTGTTTGTCCCCCTACTTTCACAGCAAGACTTGTGTTTGTTTGTAAGAAGGCTAAGGGATGGTGTGACTCCTTGCTGTGCTGTGGTGTATTAACTTCTTTGTTGCTATGATGGATTCGGTTTCCTGGTGTTGAGATTTGGCTTTTTGGTGTCTGAATAAATGTTTTGCTTCTGTTTTCTATATGGATATTGAGAACTATGCCAGCATATTCATAGGTTCCATAAGCACTGTGAATATTGTATTGGCACTACACTGAGTCAATCGAGTCAAGTGGCAGGGAAAAAAATCAAAATGACGAATGATGGTTCAGAATGCATTGGAGGATATTAGTGTCTTGGGTGCCTGAAACAAACACTCCACAGCACCTGTTTCAGTTGCCTTCTCGGCTGTTGGAGCAAACTGTCTCATTTGCCCATTCTACAGGGGAAAGTTTTCACATGCTTGGGGCAGACATCCCCCTAACTCACCAACAGATTTGAAACCTGTCAGTTACCCTCAGCCTGGTTTAGGCCATCTACTGAAAAGGTTTACCAGGATGTGGCTGCTGTACACACTACAGCTTCTTAGAGTCACACATGAGAGTTGGGTGAATCAAGCGGACACCAAAGTGGATAAGCAGTCCTTAAGTGGGCTCAACAAGCCCTCACAGCAGAGGTGCTGGTCCTTCTGAAAACCCTACACACCCCTATTCCTATAATATTCAGTTCCTGACCCTCTCAGAACATAATGTTTCCAATTCTATATTTTCATGCTCTTAAGCCATTCTCAACCCATATTCCATCTATTTCATACTCTGAGTGCCCACCACTACCACTTCTACTGAACACTCTGGAATTCTCATTCCAAAGAAAACAAATTCCTCTTTTTCTCAGATCTACTTCTTTCATATTGCTTTCCAGTATTTGCCCTCACCAAGACCTGGATTCCCCCAGAAAACATTGGATCCCTCATCATTCTTTCCATCAATGCCTATACCTTCAGTAATACACCACAATACATTGGTCCAACAGGGAAAGGTAGACTACTACTTCTTGCTCCCCAAGGCCACTTTCAGATTTTTCCTTTGCTTTCATTGCTCAAAATCTTTTCCTCCCCTGAAGTTCAGTGTATCAAACTTATCCACTACATTCAATAGGGTCATAGATCACAGGATTACAAACTTAGAGTTTATAAGGAAAAAATTGTATAATGCATATAGTCCATCCCCTTAATTTTATAGATGAGGAAACTTAAGCACAGAAAGATCAAATAACTTGCCCATGGTATATGATGGAGGATAAGAACTCAGGTCTTCCTGACTCCAAGTCCAGTACTCTACCTGCCATGCTAGCTAGCCTCTTAAAGAAGTAGCCCCAAATATCTTACCCTACAGGAATGTAGGGAGGAAAGGTATAAGAGGGGAGATAATAGAAGGTAGGGCACATGGAGGGAGAGGGTAGTTAGAAACAAACACTTTTGAAAAGTGACAGGGTCAAAGGAGAAAATAGAATAAGTGAGGGGGAGGATAGGATGGAGGGAAATACAGTCTTTCACGATACACCTACTATGGAAATGTTTTGTGTAACTACACATGTACAATCAATATTGAATTGCTTATCTTCCCAGTGGGGGTGGGTGAGCATGGAAGAAGGGAAGAAAGGGAGAAGGGAAAGAACTCAAAATTGTAAAAACAAATGTAAAAAAATTGGTTTTTACATGCAACTGGGAACTAAGATATACAAGCACTGGAGAATAGAAATCCATCTTGCCCTACTAGAAAGTTGGGGTGAAGGGGGGAAGATATAAGAGAGAACAGATTGGCATAAGGGGTATTCAATAGATTCACTACTTTGGGGTGGAGTAAAGGAAAGACTGGGAGAAAATCTGTAACTCAAAATCTTGTGGAAATCAATGCTGAAAAATAAAAATAAATAAATAAATTGAAAAAAGTAGCTCCCAAGTAGTCACCCAAGACACGGGCCCACAATACCATAATTAAGAATGTCATTCTCTAGAGGATTGGAGTCAAGATGGAGGAGTGGAGTCAGCATTTATTGAGCTCTCCCAACATACCTTCTCTCAAACAATCTAAAAAATGTATCAAAGAGAATTTTGATGAATCAAAGAGAAAAGATGAATCAAAGAAAAGTCAATTAAAACTTGCAGTGAGCTATTTTTCCAGCTCAGGGCAACCTAGGAAGACAAAAAGAGGGGTCTGCAGACAAGAAGTGAATAGCATAGCAGAAGAGTGGCAAAACCAGGTTGTGGAAGAGGCAGCAGAAGCAGCAATAGGAACAGCAAAGGCATCAAACACTTAGTAAGGAGGTCCCAAGGGACCTGTGTGCTAGAAAGGAGAGCTCATGTAGGTGCCACATAGAAGTTCTATCACATATTACTCAGTTGCAGATCACAGTTTCAGGGCAGAGAAAAGAGTGATCATGGATATTAGGGAGTAGGGATCATACCTAGATAAGTACCAGAGCACAGACTAGGAGGGCAATGAGCAGAATTCTCCCCACCACATCACCTTGGAAGCATTAAAATTTACAGGCTCTTATTAACCTGTGAAAGCAGTAGAAAGATATAAAAGACAAAAGGACAGGACAGGAATACTCCCACACTCAAAAGCCCAACTTTAATATAAAAGTCTAAAGGCAAGAAATACACTGGAGAAATTAGTAAATGGCTAAAAAAATAAAAAGGAGAACCTGACCGTAAAAGGCTTCTGTGGTGACAGGGAAGCTCAAGACATAAACTTAGAAGAAGACAATGATTTGCAAACACCTACAAGAGTTCCGGGGTAGAGCCAAAAAGGTGGCATAGAAACAGCAAAGCTCTGCAGCTCCTACACAGCCACCTTAAGTACCCAAAAATATGACTCTAAACAAATTTTAGGGCTCCAAAACCCACAAAAATACAGAAAACTCATCTGTCGCTAAAGGCAGTTTGGCAGGAGGGGCTCACCATGGCAGGCTGGGAGCCGAGGCCAGCCCAGCCCGAGCCTGGCCAGGACCCAGCAGGTCTGGAAAAGCCACAGCATGAGTCTACAGGAGAAAGGATCAGCAACACCTGAGGCATTCTCCACACCTATCAAGCAGGCCAAGAAAAATGACAGAGAATCATCAAACCAGGCAGCTTGGCAGGAGGGGCTCACTGTGGCAGGCTGGGAGCCAAGACCACTCCAGACTGAAACTGAAACCATGGCCAAGCCCCAGGGCAGTTGGGAGGAGCTGCAGTGTGAGTCTACCCTGGAGGACAGACCTACAGAACCTGGAGCAATCTCCACATCTATCAAGTCAGGAAAAATAAGAATTAGAGAAAGGTCAGTGAGAGTGAAGCTTTCAAGCTAACTTTGGGGGAGGAAAAGCAGTTCAGCTGATCTGCCCCCAAGGCAAGTAAGCAGGGTGGGGGGAAGGGAAGAGCAGGATCTGTTGCAACAATTAACTGCCGGCACTGGGCTGCTTCAGAGCTCCTGTTCTGCTGACCCTGCAGGGGGACGGAGACAATTGATCACGGCCAAGGGCTCTTGCATTGAGCGACCTGGATATGGATGATGGTGTTGGGTGGTGGTCCT
>CM053594.1:331414682-331432112 GCA_028646575.1 Pseudocheirus occidentalis
AGCCACCTCCTGCTGCCTCCTTGCCCTGGGAGCAGTTTGGCCAGACCTTCTCTTCTCCTCCCCAGTTAGCAAAATCCACTGACCTTTCTCTTAACCTTTTTTTCTTCTGGCCTGATAGATGTGGTAACTGTGCCTCCAGTGCAGCTGATCAGCTCTCTTATAGACGCGGCTCCCCACCCGATGCACCAGGGTTTTGGCCGGGGCTCCCAGACTGCTGTGAAGAGCCCCACCTGCTGCGCTGCCTGTAGCAATGGATGTGCTTTCTGTCTTGTGGAGAGTTTTGGAGCTTGAAAATCTGTTTAGCGTCCCATTTTATGAGTTTTTCAGCATGTTTGTGTGGGAGCTGTTGTGCTTTGCTGCTTCTACGCCACCATCTTGGCTCCGCCCCCCTCCCTTATTCTTTACCTACTTTTAGGAATCCCTCTTTTACCTTTTCCCTTGCCCCCTATTCCTTTCTTTATCCATCCTTTAAAGAGTCCCTCCCTTATCCTATTCCCTCACCTTCTTATTTCTATGTAAGTTACAACTCTTATACCCTTCTATTTTCTCTTTAACTCAGTTCTGATAAGAATAAGGTACTAGCACTACCTGTCCTTCACCCCCTCCTGCCTCCACTGTAACAGTTCTTCCATTCATGCCTCATTTATATGACATAATTGCTCTGTTTTTATTTCCCTATTCAATTTTATTATTTAGGATAATCTCATCATATTCAGCTCAATTTCAAGGCTTCTTTTGTCTATGTATGCTCTTTCAAGCTACCCAAATAATGATAACATTCATTAGAATTAGAGATAATATTTTTTCACATTAAGAAGTAAAAGTTTTGAGCTCATTAATTCCTTTATAATTGGTCTTCAGTGTTTACCTTCTTATCTTCCTCATGAGTCTAGTAGGTCAGATTTTCCATTCAGTTCTGGTCTTTTCTTCACAAATACCTGAAAGTCCTTTAGTTCATTAAATATCTATTTTTTCCATTCAGGATAACACACAGCTTGGCTGGTTATTTTTAGTTGCAAATCCAACTTTTTTGTTTTTTAGAATATATTCTTTCATGCCTTTTGGCCTTGTAATCTTGAAACTTCTAAATCTCATGTTAAACTAAGTATAGCTCTACAGTATATAATTTTTTTCTAGTAGCTTGTAGAATTTTCTACTTGATTGGGGAGCTTTGAAACTTAGCTATGATGTTCCTATCAGTTTTTATTTTGGGATTTCTTTCACATGCAGAGTGGTGGATTTTTTTCTATTCCTGTTTTACCCTCTTATTCTAAAACTTCACCCTAATTTTCCTTAATAATCTCTTAAAGTATGTTATCTAGACTTTTAAAAATTATAACTTTTATATAATTCAACAATTTTTATATTGTCTCTCCTCAGTCTGTTCTCCAGGTTAGTTGTTTTTCTGATGAGATGTTTCACTTTCTCTTCTATTTTTTCATTCTGGTGTCTTACAAAGTTATTAACTCCCCCTTGCCCAATTTTAATTTTTTAAGGACTTATTTTCTTCTATAAGTTTTTGGATTTCTTTTCCCCTTGATTGGCTTTCTTTCACAGTTTTCTTGATCTTCTTGCATCACTCTTATTTTTTTCTTACTTTTTCTCAATCTATTTGCTTTTAAAAATCTTTTTAAAGCTTTTCCAAAAACTCTTTTTGACCTTGCAACCATTTTGCTTTTTTTTTTTGATCTAGAAGTAACTGTTTGAACTTCACTGTCTTCTTTGAGTTTGAACCCAGATCTTCTCTATCCCCATAGTAGCTATTGGCAGTTGGGTTTATCTCTTTTGCTTACTTATTATAATAATAATAATAGTTATTATTATTATAATTGTAGTGACTTTTTCTTACATTTTAACTTTGTATTAAAGTCAGACTAGTCATGAGGAATGGGGGATCATTTCTCAGGCTTTAGGTTTTTTGTGCTATTGCTTTTTGAGCTTTGTCCAGTGGCCTGACTTTAGGTATTCCTTTTCACTCTGATCTGCAACAAGCTACAACTGAGTGCAACAGTGTCAGTACAAACACTCTTTTTTCCTGTGGTCTTTCTTGTAGCTGCAAGCTTCATTTCACCTTTCAGCCATGGACGAAACCGAGATTCTCAAAGAGCCCACAGCCAACAGGGGTCCCCACCTTTTGTAACTGTACTCACCAGTGTGCACATAATTTTCCTTGCTCACAGTCATAACCCAGGACCATGTTGGATTCGCACGCCTGAACCTAGTGTCTTGCAAGAGCAGTGTCCTGAAATTTTCCTTTGATCATATGTCTGACCCCCTGTCTGTGAGGCAAAAGTTCCTGAAGTGCTTCTTGTTTGTGGATTTGGCAGTATCTCTCTGGAGGTATTTGCATTTCAGTCAGGTCAAACCACCATTCTGGAGTGTTTGGTCTTTCCTAACATCCTCTCTAGTTGACTTATGTAGACAACAGCTTTATCTCAATTTTTAATTATTTCTGCTTCTGAAAGTCCACTCTGAGGCATTATTTTATATTATTTGTGGGGAAGTTTAGGAGAGCCAAGTAATATCCTGCCTTATTCCACCATCATCCCAGAATCTTCCTCAGTATTGAAGTTTTATAATATTAAAGGCATGCAGCAATGCTGATAAAGTTACAACAAATTTGTATTATCTGTCTAATTTCAACTTGACTGTAACAAGCAGTTCTTTTATTCTTCATTGATTGACAATCATGACACTTCATGGTGACAACTCCTCTCCTCTTCCCCTGCCTTTTTTGTTAACATTTTTATTTTTATGTAGGCAAAAATAAAGTTTATATACAGCCAATTTTGTTTAGTTTCATTGTATACATTGTATTGGTTTTGTTTCTCTTGACTTCACTGCATCAGCTCTTACAAGTCTTCTCAAGTTCCTGAAGCCATTCTTTTGTCATTTCTTATGGCACAGAAATATCCTTCATTATGTTTATGTGACAAAATTTGCCCAGCAATTCCTCATTTGATGGATACTCACTTAATTTCTAGCTCATGGTATAACCAAAAAAGCTCCTACAAATACATCTTTCTTTGATCTCTGTGATATGTGCCTAATGGTGGTATGGTTGAGTTGAAAGGAGTATATAGATTAGTGACTTTTGGGGCATATTTCCAAATTACTTTCCACAATAGCTATACCAATTCATAGCTCCATCAACAATGCATGAATGTGACTTTGCCCACAGTTTCTTCAGCATTTGTTATTTTCCTTTTTTATCAACTTTGTTAAGATAATGGGTATGAGATGGTACCTTAGAATTGTTTTAATTTGCATTTCTCTAGTTATTTATGATCTGAAGCACTTTTTTTCACATGACTTAATAGATTGGGTTTCTTCTTTTGAGAACTACCTACTTCTGTACTTTGACTGTCAATTAGAAAATGGTTTTGATTCTTATAAATTCAAATCAGTTTCTTATTTGTCTTGGAAACAAAACCTTCATCAGAGAAACTGAAATATCCCCTCCCTTCCCCCTCCCCCCCATTTATTTGTCCTTCAAATTTTAGCTGTATTGGGTTTGTGTGAAAACTTTTAATTTTATATAATAAAAATTTTTTATTTTCTAAGTTCTATCCTTTGGTCATGAACTTTCCCCACATAAATAGATCTGAAAGAAAATTTCTTCTTTAGATTACTACATTGGTTATGATAGTGCCTTTTATATATCAACCAATAAACATTTTTTGAAGTGCCTACTATGTGTCAGGCACTGTGTTAAGAACTGGGAATAACTAACTACACATTAAGTAATGTGTCCATTGGAGCTGATCTTGGTATATTTTGTGAGATGTTAGTTTAGAGGTAATTTCTGCCAGGTTACTTTAAATTTTCCCAACGGTTTTTGTTGAATAATTGAGTCCTTACTTCAATAACCGGGGTCTTTGAGTTTATCAAATATTAATCTGTTTTGTTGCCCTTGTGAAATTGTAATTAAAATTGGATTCCATCTTGTGATCTAAATCAGTTGTTGTCCTCCATTTTGTGCTGTTTCTTGTAAATTGTATTCATTCTGGTAAACTAGGGAGCACAAACCCCAAGCTCCCTATTCCCTGAATGTGCCTGCCATAAAGTAGAAATAGGGGGCTTGTGGGTGGAACATTCTGGGCAGCCTGGAAGGTTCCAGTCACAAGACTCCTTGCTTCAGCTACAAGTTCCCTGTCACCTAATGTTCCAACCTCAACTTTTGTATTCTGTTCTAACCACAAGAAATTTTATCAATCACTAGCTGATCAGAAAACTTTGTAGCCATATTACTCAGTATTTATTTCTCTTTATAGACTAAGAATGCTCTGTTAACTCCCAGATGTCATCCTTAGTTTCAGAGGAACCTTTGATCCCCTTTGTTTGTAATTACTAACTTTGCTAATATATTGATTGAGTTTGGAACTTTATTGCGTCAGTTTATCTTTATTGTGGATTTCAAGTGCAGCAGCCTTTGTATTTTTTAACTAGTACCAAATTATTTTGATTACTGCTTTGAAGTTTAGATTAAAGTCTATACCCCCTTCCTAGATCTTCAGACCCCCTATTTTTTTTACTTATTTACCTAGCAAATTTTTTTTTACCTTAAGTTCTTCCAGATGAATTTCATTTTTATTTTTTCTAGCTCTAATCCTTTGGTAGTTTGGCATGTTACTGTATAAGTAGGTTAATTTAAGCAATGCCATTTTTATTATATTGGCATGGCCTATGCATGAGCAATTAATAATTCTTTAAATATTTAGAAATATATATTTTTCAAAGTTTTTTTGTAGTTGTATTTATTTGATTCCTGTATGTGGCTTGGTAGGTAGACTATCAAGTATTTTATGCATTAGTTGTTTTGAATGGACTTTCTTTATTTCTTACTGCTGCATTTTGATGCTAATATACAGAAATATTGATGATCTATGTAGATTTATAGTCTTTGCCTTTCCTGAAGTTATTGTGTTAACTTTTTTAGTTGACTTACTATACTGGATGTGGAATTAAGAGGCCTGGATTCAAATCTTGGCTCTGCCATTAACCACCTCTCCTCCCTTACCCAGCACTCTGTATTTTATTTTTTCAAATTACATGTAAAATAATTTTTAATATTCATTTTAAAAGTTTCAAGTTCCAAATTCCCTCTCTTCCTTCCATCCCCACTTCCTGAGACACCAAGCAATTAGATATTGATTATACATGTGCAGTCATGTAGGACATTTCCATGCTAGTCATGTTGCAAAAGAAAACATGGACCAAAAAACACCCCAAGAAAAACAAAGGAAATAAAAAAGGATGCTCCAATCTGTATTCAGACTGTCAGTTTCTTCTCTGGAGGTGGATAGCATCATCATAAGTCTTTCAAAATTGTCTTGGGTCGTTTTATCACTGAGAATAGCTAAGCCATTCACAGTTCATCATCATACTATGTTGCAGTTACTGTGTACAATATTCTGGTTTTTGCTAATTTCATTTTGCATCAGTTCATGTAAGTCTTTGCAGGTTTTTCCTGAAAGCGTCCTGATTGTCATTTCTTATAGTATAATAGTATCCCATTCCATTTACATACCACAACTTGTTCAGCCTTTTCCCAGTTGATAGGCATCCTCTCAATTTCCAATTCTTTGCCACCACAGAAGAAGCTACAAATAGATCCTTTTTCCTTTTCTTACCTAGTTTCTGCCAACTGTTTTTGAGTTTTACAAGCAATTTTTATCAAATAGTGAGTTCTTGTCCCAAAAGCTTGGATCTTTTTGTTTATTAAACCTAGATGACTGTAGCCATTTGCTGTTGTGTATTGGGTACCTAATCTATTCCATTTATCCATTACTCTATTTCTTTGCTACTACCAGATTGTTTTGATGACTACTGCTTTGTAAAACATACTATGAGATGGGGCAGCAAGGTGGTGCAGTGACTAGAGCACCGGCCCTGGAGTCAGGAGGACCTGAGTTCAAATACTAGCCATGTGACCTTGGGCAAGTCACTTAACTCCAGTTGCCCTGTCTTCCTCCCTCCAAAAAAATATACTTTAAGATCTCATGCTGTTATATCCCCTTCCTTCACACTTTTTACCCAATTGATCTCCTTGATATTCATGGCCTTTTATTTTTCCAGATGAATTTCATTACTATTTTTTCTAACTCTATAAAATAATTTGTTGATAGTTTAATTGGTATGGTACTGGAGAAGTAAATTAATTTAGGTAGAATTGTCCATTTTAGATTTTTTTGTTATTGTTTATATGATCTATTATGTCTGTAGTTTTCCTAATAGTGAACCAATACATCATTCCTGATGTAAATCCACCTTCGTTGAATGTATTTTTCATAAGTTCTTCAGAATTGTCTTGGATTATTGTATAACCATGAATAGCTAAATCCTTTACAGTTGATCAATGTACTATGTCACTGTAACTGTGTACAATGCTCTCTTGATTCTGCTCATTTTACTTTGCATCAGTTCATCTATGTTGCTTTGACCTCTTTTCTGATATTTTATTTAAAATTTCTCTTATTAGAGGAATTGGTCCACAGTTTTCTTTTTCAATTTTGACTTTCTGGTTTAGGGATCAAGACCATATTTCTATAATCATAGAGGAAATTTGGTAGGATCTCTTATTTTTTCTTTTTTTTTTTGCAAAAAAGTTTATGTCAGAGAGTTGGGCATGATTTAAAAAATGAATGAATAACAATAAAATATTATAATTAATTGTCTTTTTGAATGTTTTATAGACATTACTTGCAAATTCATTTGGCCCTGGAGTTAAAAAAAATTTTTTTTATAGTTCATTTATGACTGGTTCAGTTTTCTCTGTTGACATTGGGGTTTTAAAAGTTCTTTATTTCTTTTTTTTTTTTGCTTTTTTGGAGGGAAATTGGGGTTAAATGACTTGCTCAAGGTCACATGGCTAGGTTTTGTATTAAGTGTCTGAGGCTGTATTTGAACTCAGGTCCTCTTGACTCCAGGGCCGGTGCTCTAGTCACTGTACCACCTTGTTGCCCCAAGTTCTTTACTTTTTATTGTATTCATCTGGACATTTAGTGTTTTTGAAAATTTTCTCCAATTTCCCTTAATTTGCCACTTTTATTTGCATATAGCTAGACAGAATAGTTTTCAATAAACTTCTTCATTTGTTTACTTTCAGGTTTCATTTTCAGTACTGATTTTCTTTTAAAAATCAAATAGGGCAATGGCTTATCTATTTTATTGGGTTTTTTTCCCTGTAGAGAAACAGCTTTCAGCTTTTAAAAATTAATTTTTTCCTTGCTTTTGATTTTGTATGAGGCAAGAGCCGGGGTCATGCCATTGAGTCAGGAGGGAGGGCATCCAATGTGAGGAACAATTAAAAGGTTGGTTGGATTATAGCTAAGTTAGTAGGAACTAACATGTGGTAATGCTGGAAAGGTATGTGGGGACCAAATTGTGAAAGATTTTAAAAGTAAATCAGAGAAGTTTACATCTTCTCTTTCTTAGCACAAATCTGTGTGAATACACACACACATATATGCATATACGTATATATGCATATGCGTACACACATGTCAATTCTTTTTCTGGATTCAAACAGCATCTTCATGGGATCATTGTGGTTAATTTGGGTATTCATAATAGAATGACTTGGTTGCTCAAAGTTGTTCTTAATATAATACTGCTGCTACTGTGTGCATGTTCTTTTGGTTCTACTCTTCATTATTTTGTGGATATCTCTCCATGCTTTTCTAAAGTCATTGAGTTCATCATTTCTTATAGCAATGTTCCATCATGAACACATACCAAAATGTGTTTAACTATTCCCCATTTTATTGGCATACCTGCAATTTCCAGTTCTTTGCCACCACAAAGAGAGCTTCTATAAGTATTTTGAAACACATAGGTTCTATTCCTGTTCCCCTAATCATCTTGGGAAACAGATGTAATAGTGGAATTCCTGGGTCAAAGGGTATAGGCAGTTTAATAATTCTTTGGACATAATTCCAAATCTCTCTCCAGAATGTTTGGATCATCTCATGGATCCACCAACAATGAATTAAAATCCCAATTTTTCCATATGCCTTCCAGCATTTGTCACTTTTCACTTCTATTATGGTAGTCAATCTGATAGGTATCTATCTGATATTACCTGATAGATAATAATATCTCAAGGTTGTTTTAATTTGCATTTTTCTAATCAATAATGATTTTGAGCACTTTTTCATATGACTATAAATTGTTTTGATTTCTTCATTAGAAAATTGCCTGTTCATATCCTTTAACCATTTATCAATTGGGGAATGACTCACATTCTTATGGATTGGAAAAAGTTCTTTATGTATTATTGTCTATAAAAGTGTTTCCCCAGTTTTCTGCTTTCCTTTGGATCTTGGCTACATTTGTTTTATTTGTACAACCCCTTTTTAATTTAACGTAACCAAAATGATTCATTTTACATCTCACAACACTATCTCTTGGTCGTCCAGAAATTGTTCACCTATGTATAAGTCTGATACGTAATATGTTCCATGTTCAAATTTTCTTGTAATATCTCACTTTAGGTCATGTATCCATTTTGACTTTATCTTGGTAACTGGTGTAAGATATTCGTCTATGCCCAATTTCTGTCAGACTGCTTTCCGGCTTTCCCAACAATTTTTTTAACCAAATAATGAATTCTTATTCCCAAAACTTAAATCTTTACTCTTGTCAAACACTGAGTTACTATGATCCTTTATTGCTATAGATTGTATGTCTACTCTGTTCAACTGATCTACCTTTCTATTTTTTTTTTTGCTTTTTGGGGGGCAGTTGGGATTAAGTGACTTGCCCAGGGTCACACTGCTAGTTTTTTGTGTTAAGTGTCTGAGGCCGGATTTGAATTCAGGCATTCCTGACTCCAGGGCCGGTGCTCTATTCATTGCGCCACCTAGCTGCCACCTTTCTATTTCTTAGCCAGTACTGGATCATTTTGATAATTACTGCCTTATAATGCAGTTTAGGATCTGGTACTGCTAATCCTTCTTCCTTTACTCTTTTTCCCATCAGCTCCTTTGCAATTCTTGACCTTTTGTTGTTCCAAATGAATTTTGTTATTATTTTTTTTCCAGCTCAGCAAAACAATTTTTTGGTAGTTTAATTGGAATGACATTTAATATGTAGATTAATTTTGGTGTAATTATCATATTTATTATATTGACTCTCAAGACATGAACAGTTACTATTTCTTCATTTATTTAAATATGATTTTATTTGAATACAAAGATTTTTGTGGTTTTGTTCATATAGATACTGGGTTTGTTTCAGTAGGTATATTCCCAGATATTTTATACTGTCTAGAATTATTTTAAATGGGATATCTCTAGCTATCTCTTCCTGCACAATCCTCTTGGTGATATATAGGAATGCTGATGATTTTTGTGGGTTTACTTTATGTCCTGCTGCTTTGCTGAAATTATTGATTATTTTAATTACCTTTTTAGATGAGTCTTTAGGATTTTTCAAGTACATTCCAATGTTATCTGTAAAAAGAGATAGTTTTATTACCTCATTCCCTATTCTGATTCCTTCTATTTCTATTTCTTCTCTTCTTGTTTTTGCTAGGATTTCCAGTACAGTATTGAATAATATTGGTGACAGTGGACATCCTTGTTTCACACCTCATCTTACTGGGAAGGCTTCTAGCTTATCAACAATACAAATAATGTTTACTGATGGTTTTTGGTAAATGCTTCTTATCAATTTAAGGAAAGGTCCATTTATGCCTATACTATTAAGCATTTTTAATAGAAATGAATGTTGTACTTTATCCAATGCTTTTTCTGCAACTATTGATAGTCTCATATGATTTTTGTTACTTTTATGATTGATGTAATTGATTGTGTTAATAGTTTATGTTAAACCATCCCTGCATTCCTAGTATGAATCCTTCTCAGTCATAATGTATAATCTATGTAATACATTGTTGTAAACTTTTAGTTAGTATTTTATTTAGGATTTTTACATTCATATTCATCAATAAAATTGGTCTATAATTTTCTTTCTCTCTTTTTACTTTTCTTAGTTTAGGTATCAGTATCATACTTGTTTCATAAAAGGAGTTTGGTAGGACCCCTTCTTTGCCTGTTATTCTAAATAATTTATGTAATATTAGAATTAGTTAGTCTTACAATGTTTGATAGAATTCACTTGAAAATCCATCTGGTCCTGGTGCTTTTTTTCTTAGAAATCTTATTTGTGCCCTGGTTCATTTCTTTTTCTAAATTAGGCCTATTTAGGCATTCTGTTTCCTCTTCTTCTAATCTAGGTAGTTTGTATTTTTGTAAATATTCTTCAATGTCACTTAAATTCTTAAATTAATTGGCATGTAATTAAGCAAAGTAGTCCCTTATAATTTATTTGATTTCATCTTCTTTAGTGGTATATTCACCCTTTTAATTTTTGATACTAGTAACTTGGTTTTCTTCTCTCTCTTTAAAAATCATATTAACCAATGCTTTATCTATTTTGTTGATTTTTTCATAATACCATCTCCTAGTTAAATAAATAGCTATTAGACAAATTCAATGGTTTTCTTATACTCAATATGATTAATTTCAGTTTTAATTTTTAGGATTTCCAATTCACTGTTTAATTGTGGATTTAAAATTTGTTCTTTTTCTAGTTTTTAAAAAATTACATACCCAGTTCACTGACCTGCTATTTCTTTTTTTATTGATATAAGAACTTAGAGATATAAATTTTCCTCTGACTACTGCTTTTGCTGTATCCAATTGGTTTTGATCTGTTGTTTCATTATTGTAATTTTATTTAACAAAATTATGGATTGTTCCTGTTATTTGTATT
This sequence comes from Pseudocheirus occidentalis, assembly GCA_028646575.1. NCBI lineage: Eukaryota > Metazoa > Chordata > Mammalia > Diprotodontia > Pseudocheiridae > Pseudocheirus > Pseudocheirus occidentalis. The sequence goes on from CM053594.1 coordinate 331,425,462, forward strand.
TTAACCCATATATTCTTTAAGATTAGGTTGTTTAGTCGCCAATTAGTTTTTTCCCTATATTTTCATGGTCCCTTATTAAATATGATTTTTATTGCATTGTTGCATGTAAATGAAATATTTAATATTTCTTCTTCTAACTCTAAAATTTTTGTGCCCTGATACATGATCAATATTTGTAAAGGTGTCATGTACTGCTGAAAAAAAGGTGCGTTGCTTTCTATTTTCATTCAATTCTCTCTAAATATCTATCATATTTAGCTTATTTAAAATTCTATTCACTTCCTTGATTTATTTCTTATTTATTTTTTGTTAGATTTTTTTTCTAGTTCTGAGAGGGGAAGATTAAAATCCCTAACTATTATAGTACTATTTGCACTTGTAATTCATTTAACTTTTCTTGTAAAAGTGTAGATGCTACCATATCAATCATGCTACCAAAAAATTACTTTGTAGAGCTAGAAAAAATAGTAGCAAAATTCATCTGGAAGAACAAAAGGTCCAAAATATCAAGGCAATTAATGAAAAGAAATACTAGGGCATGTGGCCTAGCCATACCAGATTTTAATCTGTACTACAAAGCAGCAGTTATCAAAACTACTTGGTATTGGCTGAGGAATAGAGCAGTGGATCAATGGAATAGATTGGATACATGAGACTCGACAGCCAATGACTATAGTAATCCACTGTTTGATAAACCCAAAGACCCCAGTTTTAAGAATGCATTATTTGACAAAACTTCTGGGAAAACTGGAACATAGTAAGGCAGAAATTGGGCATTGACTAATATCTAACACTGTCCACAAAATAAAGTTGAAATGGGTGCATGATCTAGCATAAGCAATCTGGGAGAGCAAGGGATAGTTTACCTGTCAGTTCTATGGAGAGGGGAAAACTTCATGATGAAACAAGAGTTAGAGAGCATTACAAAATGCAAAATGGATAATTTTGATTATATTAAATTGAAAAGCTTCTGTACAAACAAAGCCAATGTTACCAAGATTAAAAGGGAAGTGGAAAATTGGGAAAGAATTTTTACAACCAGTGTCTCTGATAAAGGCCTCATTTCTAAAATATACAAAGAATTGAGTCAAATTTATAAGATTACAAGCCACTCCCTAGTTGATAAATGGTCAAAGGATATGAACAGGCAGTTTTCAGAAGATGAAATTAAAGACATCTATAAGCATATGAAAAAGTGTACCAAATCACTAGTGATAGAGAAATGCAAATCAAAACAACTCTCACTGGCCAGACTTGCTAAGATGACAAAATAGCAAAATGATAAATGCTGGAGAGGATGTGGAAAAATTGGAACACTAATGCATTGTTGGTGGAGCTGTGAACTGATCCAGCCTTTCTGGAGAGCAATCTGGAATTGTGCCCAAAAGGTTATAAATAAGTGTATACCCTTTGACCCAGCAATACTACTTCTAGGGCTGTGTCCCAAAGTGATCAGAGAAGTGGGAAGAGGACCTTTATGTAAAAAATATTTATAGCAGTTCTTTTTGTGGTGGCAAAAAGTTGAAAAGCAAGGGGATGCCCATCAATTGGGGAATGGCTGAACAAGTTGTGGTATATGAATGTAATGGAATGCTACTGTGCTATAAGAAATGAGGAGCAGATGGACTTCATAATAGCATGGAGAGACTTATACAAACTGATGCTGAGTGAGAAGAGTAGAGCCTGGAGAAATTTGTACACAAACACAGACACACAATGTACATGTGATGGCTGACTTCAATAGACTGGGCTCTTCTCAGCAATACAAGGTTATAGGACAACTCCAAAAGACTCATGATTAAAAGAGAAAGAGATGCAGAGTCTGAATGCAGATTGAAACAGACTGCTTGTTCTGTTTCTTTTTCTTGTTTTTTTTTTCCTTTTTAGAAATTTTTGATTGTTCCATCAGTTACAATCCTTCTTTACAATATGACTAATGATTAATGGGAAGATATTTGTAGATCCTGTATCCAAGTGCATGCTGCCATTATGGGGGGGAGAGGAAGGGGGAGATAATCTGAAACTCAAGGGACTGTGGAACTGAATGTTGTAAACTAAAAGTAAATCAAACCAAACAAAAAACCCCACAAAACAAAAAAAAATTAAAATGTAGATGCTATGGTTTTTGGTGCATGTAAATTTAGTATTGATATTGCTTCATTATCTATGGTGCCTTTTATCATAATGTAGTTTTCGTATTTCTCTTTTAATTACATCTATTTTAGTGTTCATTTTGACTGATGTTATAATTGCTACCCCTGCTACTCCTGCTTTTTTTTTGCATTGACTGAAGCATAATGCATTCTACTCCAGTCCTTTAACTTAACTTTGTGTGTATCTCTCATTTTTAAATGTGTTTTTTTTGTAAGCAGCACATTGTTAGATTTGATTTTTTAAAATCTGTTCTACTATCCATTTTCATTTTATGGTTGAATTCACCCCATTCACATTCAAAGTTATAATTATGATTTGTGTATTTCCCTCCATAGTGTTTTCCCTCACTATTGTCCTCAGCCTCTTTTTAACCCTATCTCTCTCCTTGTTTACTTCTAATTATTACCTCCCTTTTCCCTTCATTTTAAAGAATCTCTCCCTTATCTTCTCCCCTAACCCTCCTTTTCCTTGTTCTACCTGCTCCTCTAAGGTTCCCTCCATTTTTTCTCTCCCACTCTTCTAAATCTTAATCTACACACTATTCTAAATCACCACCCTTACCATGTTCCCTCCTTTTCTTATTTATTTATTAAGAAAACTTTTATATATTTCTAAATGTATATGTTCTTCCATCTTTAACCTAGATGAGCGGAGGGTTTTAGCATTACCAGCCCTCCACCCCAACTTCATTACTCTCATGCCTCACTTGTGTGAGATAATTGCTCTTTTTACCTTTTACTACACAATTTCACTTTTGAGAATCACCACATCATACACAGCTTATACCCAGTCTTCCTTTAAAACTAGTCAATTACTAATAACAGTCTTAAGAATACAGCTTTCAAAAAAAGACTACAGCTTACATTTCTGTGTATAAAAGGTAAGCAATTTGTCCCTACTGATTTCTTGTAATTTGTCTTTGTTGTTTACCTTATATTTTTCTTGCATTTTGTATGTCAGATTTTCAATTCAGTTCTGATTGTTTTGTGACAAAAACCTGAAAGTCTCTCAGTTCATTGAATGTCCATTTTTTGTTGTTGTTATTGTTCAAGGTTATACTTAACTTTGCTGGATAAGTTATTTTTGACCACAACCCCAGTTCTTTGGCTCTTCAATATATAGTGTCCTAAGATCTGCTGTCTTTTAGTGTAGCACCTGCTAGCTCTTGTGTAATTCTAATTGTGGCTTTGCAGCATTTTATTTGTTTTATTCTTGTTCCTCATAATATTTTCACCTTAAACTGGGGTTTTTGAAATTTGGCCATGATATTCCAGTAGGTTTTCCTCTGAGGATCTCTTTCAGTGGATGTTTTTCTATTTCGACTTACCTTTCATGTTCTAAAACTTCAGGGTAATATCCTTTACTTATTTCTTGTAATATTGTATTGAGATTCTTTTTTTTATCATAGCTTTCAGGTAGTCTGCTAATTATGATTTCTCTTCTTGATCTGTTCTTCAGATCAGTTGTTTTTGTCATGAAATGTTTCACATTCTTTTTCATTTTTTATATTTTGTTTTATTACTTCTTGAGGTCTTATAGTGCCATATGCTTTCCCTTGCCCAATTCAAGTTTTCAAGGAGTTGTTTTCTTTCTTAAGATTCTGGATGTCTTTTTCCCATTGGTTGACTTTGTTTTCATAATTTTCTTGTTTTTTTTTTTTGGATTGTCCTTATTTTGTTTTCTAATTTTTCCTCCATCTCTCTTATTTGATATTTAAGGTCTTTTTAAATTCTTCCAAGAACTCTCTTTGGGCAGGTGACCTTTTGATGTCATTCTTTGGGGTAGGAGAAGCTTTTTCTTGTTTAAGTATCCTCCTCTGAAGCTGAACCCATAGTAGCTCTCTATGGTTGGGTTCTCTCTCCTTTGCTTACCAATTTTTATTTTTAGCAGCTTGTTATAATTACTTCTAGTCCTCAGGTGTGGGGGATGGTGCCTCTAGTCTCAGATCCTTCTTACTGTTACTTTCCAAGCTTTGTCCAGAGCCCAACCTCAGCACTCCTTTCCCTTTACAAGCCACAGCTAGGGCCCCCAGTCACACTATTCTGGAAATGCTCTTGCTCCCTGAGAACCCTCCAGTGTAACCTTTAGTTCTTACCACCAGCCCAGAACCTAAACCAAGGATTCAGCTCCTTTTTAAATACCCACAGACAGCAGCATCCCTGCCCCACTGCTCTTGTGCTCACTGGGTATGTATGCTTGTTTCTTCTCACCTTTAACCACAGCCTGGGGCAAGTCTTATCAGCTGTAGCAGCAAGCACCCTAGCATATCCAGGATGGCTGCTAGCACAGGTTCTTTGATCTTCTTTTCTAAAGGAAAGCCACTCAAAAGAGGGTTAACAATCTTACTTTAATCAATCAAACATATATCATTTACCTAGTTCAGGGGGAAAAGACAGCACCATGAATTTCAGAGAATACAAACAGAAGTTATAAGCAGACCAAAAAATACAGAGAAAATAACACAATTCAACAAACAGGGCTTTTAGCTGTCTGACCATCAAATACATATAGTTAGTTGCCAGAGAGAGAAGCACCAACATCTGGGCTTTAAGAGTCAGGGGGCTCAAGGGGCGGGGCCAAGATGATGGAGTAGAAACAGAACTTCTCTGTGGCTCTGGCTTCCACCTCTTCCAATATATGTAAAGAATGACTCTAAACAAATTTTAGAGCTACAGAATCCATAAAGTGACAGAGAGAAACAAATCTCCCACTGAAGGCAGTCTGACAGGCCAGCAGGAAGGGGCTACTGCACCATGCTGGGAGCCAAGCCTGGTTTTGTGTCAGCTGTGTGGTTTTGGCCCCAGGGCAGCCCCAAATAGTAGTACCTGGAGCATACTTCAGGAGAGTGAAGCACCAGCAGCTGTGGTGATTTCCAGACTTCTTAACCCATAAACACTAAAGACAAAGTAAAAGGTTAGTGTGGAACTCTGTTGGAACAGGGGTGGATGGAAGAGTGGGGATCAGGCCCTGCCCTTGGGTCAAGAAGTGGTGGAGGCACAGTGGCTATGCCACATGGCTGCCTCAGGAGCTCCTGGCCTGCAGATTGTAGGGGGACCAAGCAACCATTCAGACGGTAATCACCCTTGCTTTCACATCTTGGATCTAGATCACAGTCTTGGGTGGAGGTCTTGAGGTATGTGTCCAGATGACCGAGCCTGTGGGAACTGCAGAGAGAGTACCCTACCCATTGTTCCAGGAGCTGTGAAAATCCCATAGATTTGGGACAAAGCTCTCTCCATTCTGAAAGCATTGTTCTACTGTGGCAAAGGTTCAAAAGTCAAGTAACTAGCCATATGAGCAAGCAGAGAAAATTCAGTCCTACCATAGATTCATTTTTCAGGGATAAAAAGGATCAAAACATGGAATGGGAGGAAGACAACACAGAATTCCTGCATCAAAAGCTCCCAAGAAAAATATAAACCCATTAGAGGCCATGGAAGCACTCAAGAAGGATTTTGAAAGCCAAGTAAGAGAAGTGCAGGAAAAATTGGGAAGAGAAATGAGAATGATGCAAGAAAAGCAAGCTAATAGACTGAATGAAGAAAATAACACCTTAAAAAATGAACTAACTAAAATGGCAAAAGAGACCCAAAAAGCCAAAGAGGAGAAGAATGCCTTTAAAAGCCAAATTTGCCAGATGGAAAAGGAATTCCAAAAACTCACTGAAGAGAATAATTCCTTCAAATTTAGATTGGGGCAAATGAAAGCTAATGACTTTATGAGAAATCAAGATACTATAAAACAGATCCAAACAAATGACAAAAATGAAGGCAATGTGAAATATCTCATTGGAAAAGCCACTGACCTGGAAAATAGATCCAGGAAAGATAATTTTAAAATTATTGGACTGCCTGAAAGCCATGATAAAAAAAACAGCCTAGACACCATCTTTCAAGAAATCATCAAGCAAAATTGCCCTGATGTTTTAGAACCAGAGGGAAAAATAGAAATTTAAAGAATTCACCAATTGCCTCTTGAAAAGGATCCTCAAAAGAAAATTCTTAGGAATACTATAGCCAAATTCCAGAGTTCCCAGGTCAAGGAGAAAATACAGCAAGCAGTCAGTGAGAAACAATTTGAGTACTGTGGAAACACAATCAGGATAACACAAGACCCAGCAGCTTCTACACTAAAGGGATCAAAAGGCTTAGAATATAATATTCCAGAGGTCAAAGGAATTAGGATTAAAACCAAGAATCACCTACCTGGCAAAAATGAGTATAATGCTTCAGGGGAAAATATGGTCATTCAATGAAATAGAGGATTTTCAAGCATTCTTGATGAAAAAAGCAAAGCTGAACAGAAAATTTGATGTTCAAATACAAGAAGCAAGAGAAGCATGAGAAGGAAAACAGGGAAAAGAAATCATAAGGAACTTATTAAAGTTGAACTATTTACATTCCTACATGGAAAAATTATAATTATAACTTATGAAACTTTTCTGAGTATGAGGACAGTTGAAAGGAATATGTATGTATGTGTATATATATATATATG
>CM053594.1:331432612-331437612 GCA_028646575.1 Pseudocheirus occidentalis
AAAAAAAATGGAAGGTCTGATTGTTAAGCCAGTATTAGGAATATGTAAAGGTCATAGAGAAGAGGAAGGTATTACAGGACTGGAAAAAGACATGTCATTCTGGTTTTTGTAAGGAATAGGAGTCTGCAAAGTATTGGCCAGCAAGCTTAGTTGTATATCCAACCTGGGAAAATTCTATAATGGATCACTAAAGATATGTTTTGCAAATATCCATAAAATGTATCAATGATTATAAAGAACTATTATAGCTTCATTAAGAAGAGTACATGACAAACAAAACTTATTTTTTATGTCATTCTAATACAGGTATATTGGGACAATGTTTTTGAATTAATTTATCTAGATGGTAACTTACAATTAATAAAGTATGCTATATTATTTTCATGGAAAAATTGTGAGGCGTGGGTTAGACAATAATCCAATTAAAATGATTTAGAACCATTTCGTTGACTGGAAGCAGAGAGCAATTATTAATACGACAATGATAACTTAGATGTATTTCAGTGGATTTCCCAAGAGATCTCTTTATGTCCTTATATTATTTAACATTTTTACCAATTACTTGTATAAAGGCACAGATGGCCTGCTTATTGTTTGCAGATGGCACACATCCATGAGAAATGACTAAGTAAGGATCCAAAAACTTCTTGACAGGCCAAAACACTGGACAGAATTTCTTAAGATGAAAAGCAATAGAGACAAATACGAAGTCTCATACTTTGATTAATAAATCAACTTCATAAGTATATTATGGAGGTCCCTTCAGACCAGGAAGATGTCCTAAGAATATATACATCATTAAACTATGTCCTGCATCTTCTCAGACTAAATTCTGGAACACAATTGTTGAACAACCTATTTTGTGCTGAAGTAAACATTCTTTGTTTAGTTTAGAATGATTGATGAATGCCATGATTCATTCCAACACTGAAGTTGAACTAACAAATTGTTAATCTTAGTCATTGTCCTTTACTTTAATATTTGGCTTAGGAGGTAAATGGAATAAGATGACCTTGTGTCTTATATAATGTTTGAAGTGAATAGAGGACTATGCTCATACAGATCATAGGGTGCTTGAATATATTTCTGCACCATGATGTCAAGGGCTATTTTGATGATGTATTACAGTTCTTAATATAACAGAGAGGAGGATACCAGTGAAGTAGAGTGATTGACTCAATGGGTATTAGAGGAAATTGGTAGAGGGTACAGAAAATGCCAGGGTGAACTTTCCTTGGTTGTTGTTAACTCTCCTGCAGAAGATGGAGTGACAACATAATAAGACTGAAAACAAACTGATGCAACAAACTCTGCAACTAGCTATACAGCCCTTGCATTTTAAATACTTTGCAATAGAAACTCAGATGCAGCTAATGGATCTGGTAATCAGAAACAAAAATGTGTGGAACTGGGTAGGGACCAGGAAATTGAAACCAGGAACCAAAAGTTCTCCAATGGGAAGTATAATCTCCAACTTAGAAGTTTAACAACATTGCACTGAGATCAGAATCATAAGAGAGGATAATGAGAGTGGGACTGGGCGGGGCGGGGGGAGATTAGGTAAACCATGGTAATTCTGAGATAAGATGGAAAACTGTTGACTATGCCAGAGGTATTAACTTCTTTGCAGTGTCCTTGTATTCTTGGTACTTCTCCATTTTCCCCACTTTTGAGGAAAGCTATTGTTACTACACACGTTTGCTGTTACCCTCCACATTGAAAGGTTTCTGAGATCTGTGGAATAGTTGTTACAAAGTGAGAAGTTGGAGGAGGGAAAAAATGCAACAACAACTAGACTTTCTGACATTTGCTCTATGACTTTATTCCCCCTCTTCTTCAAGTCACCCCAGAGAAGTTGTTGAAATGATATATTATTCATTTTCTTTGTGTTTTGAATGGTTTTTACAATGCATGTGTCTATGTATGTATGTAACCTCAATCCTGAAGAGCTGTTTTTAATATTCATAATTTCAAGCATTTACATGATTTTATTCATAACTTCATTCTCACTCTCAAGTTGACAACCTTACCTATTCATAGCTATACATAGTAGAGTGTAAAAAACAAGAAGCATGATATGTGTAGGTTTACTGAGTGGCTGATATCCCACTATGTGCTTCACTGGTCTTGTTTACCCTATGGTTGCAAAGAGTTTCCCATGTATTTGATGTGTGTTTTCTTTATTTGCTTCTAAAACTCAAGTTTTGCATTGCAATTGGGGCCCCAAAGTATAATGCAAGTCTTTGGTATCTATGGCCAAGTATGCAAACTCAACAATGTGGCTTAGGAAGAAAATAAAGGCATAAAATAAAAATGCTGGAATGTCTGCAGGAACTCTTGACCTAATCAGCCAGCTGGCTAGACATATCATTACTGTCAATCCCATAATCAATCACAGAGTCAAGGTTAAATGTCAACCCACCTCTGCTATGCTCCCATGCTCTGCAACCTTTATGAATCTCAAATAGAACAAGAAGTAGACATCACTGACAGATTACTTCAAGCTTGTGAATCTTTCTCACAATCTTCAACCCATCTGCCAGTCATGAAGAACCAAACATCATAGAGAATATCAAGAACTCACTAACCTTGGCATCTTCTGACTGCAGAGACTAAAGTCCCAGCAACTTTTCCTTTGGTTTTCAGAGGGCAGTCAAGGAAGAGAGGTTTACAGCAGCACCGCTATCAGACACTGTGAAAGGAAAATTTCAGGTTAAAGTATGCTTCAGTTTTAAGAAATTTGTTTGTTGTACAGTATTTATGGTACTGTAAATTTCATGTGTGATGAAAAGTGAATTTATTCTGTGATCATTTTTTAAAAAATAGAGATGTTAACACAAAAGGTCAAAGAAGTCTAGAGAATTACTAGCAATAAAGAATGTTTTGCATGTAACCAGTATTATTATGTGTACTGAATTTTATGGGTTATTTGAGGGTTACTGTGTTACAAAAAGTACATATTAACATAATTAATGTTTCATTATAAAGAATTGCATGTAGGGTGGCTGGTGGCCCAGTGAATAGAGCACTGGCCCTGGAGTCAGGAGGACTTTAGTTCAAATCTGGCCTCAGACACTTAACACAAAAACTAGCCGTGTGACCTTGGGTAAGTCACTTAACCCCAACTGCCCTCCAAAAAAAGCAAAAAAAAAAGAATTGCATGTAGCAAAGTATGTTCAGCAATGTCTAATGAAACATAATAGTTTTCAGTTGTCACAGGAACTTAACCCCTTATTTCCCAGTGATTCAATGGATTAGCATCTGTTTTTAAATTTTGTGACATTTTCTAGGAACATTACCTCAATACACATTACATTTATTATGACTGAGGTTAATTCAAAACTTATTTAAATATTGAAAGGTACTTTGGAAGATAACTTGGGATCTTGCCATCATGGAGTGACAAATAATAAGATCTCTCTACTTATCACTTTCTCTCTTTTCCTCAAATAAGAATCAAGCTATTTTTTCCTTTGAAAGTCAGTAAAGTTGTCTGGAGAACATGATTGACTCTGGAGAGTGAAGACTAAAGATGTCACTGCCTAAATTCAGGTACTATCACTTGTAGTATTGTAGTTTTCTTGACTACAAGACTACTGTAGTCCTTCAATTATATCTACTGAGTAGTCCTTCCCTTTTCTCCTCAAAAAATATCATTTAGCAGCATGAAATATCCCTACATAAAAAAGACAAAGAATAAGAAATTATATAATCTATAATCATTAGATTCATAGTTCCCTAAAATATAAAGACTGGATTATTACCATTTTACATATTCATAGTTGTAGACTTTGTCAATTTCATTGTTCTTTGTGCTCACAAATATGGCCTCCTTCCTCTGTTGTCACTGACCTCGCTCTACTAATAAAACTGTCAATACACATTACATTTATTATGATTGTACTTATTCCAAAATATGATCCATGTTACATGGACCAAGGTCTTCCTATCAACTCTCCTGTTCATATTTCTTTTTGCTAAGTCCATTGTGCCTTTAATCCTTTATTCTTCTTTATAAATTCACATAAATTTATTTTCTGTAAATGATCACTATTTGTTTTCCTTTTGAGATAATCTGACTGAGAGGATTTGTGAGTGAATTTTATTTGCTGCTACCTCTGCTGCTTGGCTCGGTGAGTTAGGAGAACACTGAGAACAGTCTAGTTGGGTTCAAAATCTATCCCATATCACATTTTGACTGAGGTTAGGAGGTAAGGGGTAGGGTAACATCCACTCAGTAGGATTGTCATTGACAATGGCAGGCTTACTAAAAAAAAAAGATATGGCCTTATGGCCTAGTTCCTACATTGATCAGTGTATCAGAATGAATAGATTTAGAAATTTAAGGTATAACATAGTACAAAGAAACAGTTTAATGGAAAATTGAAAAGGATAGATGTTTCTGAGGATATAAATAGGAAAAAGACATGATTTTACTCTAGGAATAAAAGATCTACGACATGAGTCTAACATCAATTTTCAAAGGATATTAACATTACCTAATTTAACTTTACCTAAAACAAATTACCTGAGCTTAGTTTGTGGAGGACAAGATGTGGCTACCTTTCCATGATTTACAGCAGAAACTCTTAGAAACACATAAGAGGGGATCTTTCTTTACTTGAGCTACCTAATTAGCAATATGCTATGGCTAGTGATTTGTAAAAACAAATTATAATTAAGAGTTAAGGTAAGACAAACTTAAATTTGTGACTATATTGTTACTTGATCTCTGTACTTCTGTCTACATTTGTTTATCTATCCAAATAAATAAATATGTGTGTATATTCAGCCAAAACATATATGTATATATTAAAATGCAATGAATAGGATGGACATAAAAAACTGTTTAATAACCCCTTTCAAAGCGTGAGTAAAGTTTATTAGATGTGAAAGTCAGAAATATAGAGTAACAAGCATTTGATCATTTGAAGGACTTAGACTGATTTTCCAAAGCTATATTCATTCTGACTGCTTGTATTCCCAGATGCCATTCAGTA
>CM053594.1:331440112-331444167 GCA_028646575.1 Pseudocheirus occidentalis
ATTACAAATTCAGTACTGATTGTTCATATTTCCTTCTCCTAAAACAAGTGTTAATTTTCTGCATTCTGTAGTACTAGCTTGCATAGACCTAGGCTGTAGAAAAGGGTGATATGACCTATGAAAGAATGGTGTCCATTTCAACATTGGCTGCATCTATCAATAAAATCAAATGTTTATGTCCATCCAGATAGAGCAAAATAAATTCAGATTTGAAAAGAACAGGTTCCATATGTCATTAAATATTTCTTTCTCAGCTGGTATCACTTAAGATACCATGAGTTATTTCAGTGGGTTGAAGTTGAAAGGATGCCCAGGTGTTGAGGAATGATTAAAAAAGCTGTGATATATCATTGTAATGGAAAACTGTACTGTAAGAAATTACAATCACAATAATTTTAGAAAAATCTGGAAAGGCTTATATGAACTGATACAAAGTGAAGCAAACAGAACCAGAACATTATGCTTAGTAACTATAATACTATGTGCTGTAAGACTTCCAGTAACTTAATTATTCTCAACAATACAATGATCTAAAACAATCCCAAAGGAGGAATGAAAAAGCATAGCATTTTCCTGCAGAGAAAGAAATGATATTGTTTGAATACAGACTGAAATATGTTATCTTATACTTTCTTTAATTTTCATTTTTTTCAAATCTTCTTGTATAAAATGACTAATATGGAAATGTTTTACGTGTTTGCATATGTATAATTTATATCTGATTGCTTACTGTCTCAGAGACTCGGAGAGGGGAAGCAAGAAAAAGGGAATAGAATTTGGAACTCAAAACATTAAAAATGTTATAGATGTTCTACCATGTTATTTGCAAAAAATAAAATATATTTTAACAAAAAAGAAATAATGAAAAGTGCCTTGGAGGTGATATAGGTTAGCCTACCTTTTAAAGGCAAGGAAACTGAGGTCCAAGGATATTGATTTACTCAGGGTTGGAATAATCAGATATATGATTTCAAACTATGCTACCTGACTGTAAGGCATATGATCAAATTATTTTAATGAATTAATTGCTTATAAACACAAATGAAAATTTACACAATCAAAATAAATCTTTATATGGATTCATCAGGTTCAAGTTGAATTTTCTATAGACAAAATTAGAAAATACTACGTTGCTGTAAAGTCAAGCAACAGTAGATTCCCAAAAGAATGCTACTGTGAACAGCTTTTAAAATTCAGATTACACAGTAGTAGTGAACACTCTGTTTATTTCATTACAAATCAAGATTCAGTACAATATTCACAGTATCAACATTTCACAATATTATATACAATATTTAGAACAAGGAATAAAAGAAGAATCACCTAGTTTCCCTAAGAGGGAAACCATTTTAACACTTAAAGAATCAATCAATCAATCAATTAACAATATACTGATCTTCCACTCAGGGGGCAAACATTAACTTTAGTCTCCAATACAGTCCTTAGAAAACCACATAAACTTGACACTCCTTGATTTCCAACAAACCTCAGTTTCATCCAAGGGGAGGCCCTTTCTTCATTTTGGCTCTGGGTGGTCTCTCTTACTCCCTGTATCCTCTTCCCTGGTCCCAACTCCCTCCTGAATCTGACAAACAATCACCTGGATTCAGGCCCTGACAGCTGCTAGGCTCTCATCCAGTCCTCAGAGATGAACAGCTCCCAGGTCATTGTCCAGTCCTCAGGGCAATCCCCAGCACACACTAAAGTTCACAGGGTTCAGCACACCTCAAACACTTCACCATTTCTCTTGCCTGGAACTCAAGGATCAGCCAGGCCACAAACAAAGTCCCATCCTGTTCATGTTTCAGTCAGCTTCCAGATACCAGGAGAGGAACTCTTTCCCTCTCCCTCTCTTTCTCAGCTGACTTCAGTCTCCACGAATCTTCCTTCACTGAGCAGCCAATTCCAATTATCTATCTCTAAAATTCTTCTTTATATACAGCAATGGCCTCCTGTCTCAGCCAATAGCCTTCTTCCAAGTCAACAGGGGAGTTCACACCTTCTCAACAATGGACAGAGTTCATACCTTCTATACTTAGTCCTAAGTTACTAGGTGCTACTTAGCACTAAGTTACTAAGTGCTAAGTATATGATAAACTGATTACTATTACAGTTTTCAAACAGAATTTTTCATTTCCAAATATGATTTTCAGTATCAACACTTTCAATATCAAAGTCATTATCAAGAAAATTACAAGAAGGTGCAACTGAGCATAAGTGGTTTTCTTAACCATGTCTCAAAGTTTTTAAGTAACTAAGGTCTTAAGTAACTCTTCAGTCTTACTTCCAACCTTACATTCTATGACAATGTTTAGTTTTTGTTTTTTGCTTCCTTTGCAAGGAAACTCTCATGTTCTCACAAATCTCCTTGACTCATTTGGCAAATAAATGGTATAAGTGTCAGAAGGGAGAGTGGACTAGTTTGATTTATAGTAGTATATCTAAGGATTTGATAATGGTTTTATAAAAATAAATCATGATTCCCTTATCCAACAAGTCAGGAGATCCTGTATTTGTTAACTTGCAAGAATCTCAGAATTTTACAAACCTCTTAAGCATCATCTGGTATTCATACAGGCCACACTATGTCTGGAATACTCTTTTTCATTTTTTATCCTTTTTAAAAAAAATCTTGACTAGGCTTATATTCCATGAACAACATTTGGTGACTATCACCATACTTGCCAACTGGTCAGTTAAGTTGGCTCTCAGAGATCACAGATACAAGTTTCAAATGGTCATGGAATTTGGAGTACTATGATCATGAGAAAGCCTCACCTCCCCACGTTTGTTCAAATGATTAGCCCTGGGATTCTGAAGGGAGAGAAAGAAGGAGATGATCCTTTCTTTTACTTCTTTTCTGAGAACTAACTGCCCTGTTGCCTCAAGTCCAATCTAATCAAGCAATAAATCTGGTCAATTTGATCACTTTCTTCATGAACAAGGTAAATTATCCAACTGCATGTTGAGGCAATGCCTGTATTTTGGATATCATAGACATCAAAGACATAATTTTGTTTCTGAAATAGTAAAGAGAGTAAAAAGGTGATTGTCTTCTGACTCCTAACTGTGGTTTGATTCTGTATTGATCAGATTCCTAGAATTCCTGGATGAAGAAGAAGCAAATTATACTTGTTCTAAGTACTGTACAATGTTTCCCCCCTTTGAATCCTTTTTTTTTGCCATGGGGAGGGCAGGGCATTTGGGGACTAAGTGACTATCCCAGGTCACATGGCTAGTAAGTGTTAAGTGTCTGTGGGTGAATTTGAACTCAGACACTCCTGATTCCAGGGTCAGTGCTCTACTCACTGAACCACCTAGCCACCCCCCCCCATTTCAATCTTTAAGGACTTGATCTCCTCAAACACCTATCTAGGTTAAAGCATACACACACACAGACACACATATTATATGATTGATATATATACATATACATGCATATATATGCATATATGTGCATACATATATAAATATATATGCATACATATATACACACATATACACATATATACATATGCATACATGTATGTATGTGTATATACAGTCATATATGCACATACATAAACACATGTGCATACACACACGTGTGTATACATATATATACACACGTGCATATATATTTATACACATACATACACACATACACATGCACGCACACGCACATGCACACACACACACACACACATATATATATATATATGAATTTTGAGTTGCACAGGGGCAGTAAGAAATGTCTACTACATTTTTTTCTTCTCTTGGTAACTACAAAATCCATAAAACTTGCAAAACTCCTGATATCTAAAACAGCTTGAAGCCTTAATACATAGTTACCTGACTTTCTTGTTCTTGAGGATCAGAAAATAATGTGTGGTACACAAAGAGCAAAGGTAAAGTACTACAGCATATTGGAAGCCTGTGAATGGATTTATTACCTTATTATTTACAAAGAAAGTTTAGCTGATATGTGACCTGTCTTTGCCTATGTGGAACCTCATACTTAATACAAGTGGGCTAGGCACAAAAGTCAATGAGCTGCATTCTTTTTCTTCCATTTT
>CM053594.1:331457842-331478293 GCA_028646575.1 Pseudocheirus occidentalis
AAAAAAAAAAATTGCAAGGGAAATACTTCATCAGGGAAAAAAATCTTTGCATAAGGGTTCTCTGATAAAAGTCTCAGATCCAAGATATATAAGGAACAGATCCAAACTTAAAAGAAAAAGAGTCATTCCTCAAGATATATGGTCAAAAAATATGAACAGGGAATTCCCAAAGAAGAAATATAAGTGACCAACAACCATATGAAGAAATCCCCAATCACCAAAATTAAAGAAATATACAATTAAAACAATCCTAAGGTTTGGCCTCATACCTATCAGATTGGCAAAGATGACTGAAAAAGAAAATGGCAGCTGTTTTAGAAAAATAGGAACATCAATGCCTTGGTGGCAGGGCTATGAACTAGTCTAGTCATTATGAAAAGCAGTTTGGGGGTATGTCACCAAAATCTGCATATTCTTTGACCCAACAATAACACTACTAGGTCTGTATCCTAAAGAGATGAATTAAAGAGGAAAAGGATGCGTATATACAAAACTATAGCAGTTTTCTTTGTTTTAGCAAGAGCAGGAAGGGAAGAGGACGTCTATCATATGGCGGAATCAATGAACACATTATGGTAGAATAATGTATAATTAATGACAAAAGGGATGGATTTTCACAGAAACCTGCTAAGTCAAGTCAGGAAGCTTTGTTGAGTGCCCACTTTTTTTTCAGGCACTGCGCTATGCAAAGAAAGGTGAAAGTAGTCTCTGCTCTCAAGAAGCTCACAATCTAATGGGGAGGACAAGAGACAAACCACTGTGTCCAAACAAAACACACACAGGATAACTTGCAGGCACTTCCGAGAGGGAAGGGACTAACATTAAAAATGACTGGAAAGTTGGCTTCTTGCAGAAGATGAGATTCTAGACTAGATATGAACGAAACCGAGGAAGCTAGGAGAGAGAGATGGAGGGGAACCGGGCCCAGGGAAGAGACGGTGAGACAGATCATAGCTAGAAGATGGCAATGTTCTCTTCAAGGAACTGGCAAGGAGGTCAGTGTCAATCAATTGATAAACATTTACTAAGCACTTAGTATGTGTGAGACACTGCACTAAGTGCTAGAAATAAAAACGAGCAACAGTCTTGACCTCAAGGAGACAGTAAGTAAACACCTATGTTACAAACAAGTCATATACGTGTTAAACAGAAAATAATTAGGAGGTAGAGAGGTAAGGAAAGGTTTCTTGTAGAAGATGAGATTTTACCTGGGAGGTAAAGGAAGCCAGGAAATCCAGGAGGGAAATGAGGAGAGTGAGGGAATGAGAAGAATTCCAGGCACGGGGGACACCTAGAGAAAAGCCCTGGAGACAAGAGACAGAGCATCTTGTCTGTGGGACAGCCAGCGGGCCCTGCCGGGGGCTGAAGAGTCCATCAGGGAGCGAGGACTGGAAACACAGGAAGGGGCTACGTTATGAAGGGTTTTCCATGCTAAGCAGAGGATTTTATATTTGATACTGGAGGTAACAGGAAACCACTGGAGTCTACTGAGGAGGGCACTGACGTGCCTGGACATGGCTTTAGGAAAATCAAGTAAGTGGGTAAATGAAGGATGGACTGGAATAGAGAAAGACTTGAGAGAGGGAGACTGTCTCAGGTTATTGCAATAGTCCAGATATGATGTGATGAGAGGCTGCAAATGTCAATGCACTGGAGGATTTATGGAGGTGAGTAAGGGGTAAGAAGACTGAAAAAGTGGGAAGGGCCAGGTTACAAAGGGCTTTAAAAACCAGGAGTGCTTTATATTTGGTCCTCGATGCAGTAGAGAGCCACTACAGTTTACTGAGTAAGGGGGTCACATGGACAGACCAACATTTTAGAAAAATCACTTTGGCAGCTAAATGGAGGGTAGACTAGAGTGGGAAGAGACTTGAGGCAGGAAAATCAGCTAGAAGGCTCCTACTTTATTAGTTATCATCCCGACACCTCAAGGTGACAAGGTCCTGCAGCAGAGTAGTGGTAGTGTCAGAAGAGAGAAGGGAGTGTCTGTGAGAGATTAGGAAGGAAGAACTGACAGTACCTGGCAACAGATTAGACACTGGAGGGGAGAAAGAGAAGAGCTGAGAATGATACTTACAAAGATTTGTATGAACTGAACTAGAATAAAGAGAACCAAGAGCACACTTTCTTCAATAAGAACATTGTAAAGACAAACAACTTTGAAAGAACTCTAATGCAACGAGAACGAGTGACCACATGCTTTCAGAGAAGGGATGAGGAGGCACGCTACCCATCTCCTGACAGAAAGGAGAGGGAATCACGTTGCAAAATACATTTTCAGACAGTCAGGGCAGGGATTTATTTTGCTTAACTGTATTTGTTACAAAGGTTTTATTAATTTTTTCTCAAAAAAAAAATTCTTTTTTGGGGAAGCAGAAATAGGGAGGGAAAAGGGAGCTAGGGAAAGGGCTCCTCCAAAAAGAAAAAGAAAAGTGGTTCACTCAGACGTTTTTTGAAACACACAAAAAGGGACAAAAGGAATCACAGACAAGCAGGACAACTTTGAAAATGACACTGAATTTATTACATACTTAAAAGAAAAAAGCAAGCTATAAATATAGAAATAAAGACTCACAGTTTCATGTACAGCCCTCTCTATTCTACTACGTATATGGGAAGTGCTCGCTTTAGTTGATGTCTGTTAAGTTCAGAACTTTTTTAAATGGGGGAAATACAAACAATGAAAACGGTCTCAACACAGAGACAAATAAACCAGAGTTAGGTCATTAAAAATCACTGGTCAGGAAGTTCAATTGTACTGTGAAAAACACTTTCAAAAGAATGATCTGCATACGGCTGTGGGCAGAAGGAAAGATGCCCAAGGAGACGTACAAGAGAGAGAGGCTAACAGAGGGGACCGTGTCCCAGAGACAGCAGGAGGAGATTATTAGGTAAAATGGCATTTATAAATTGTTGGAAATGTTCTTAGTTCATAGAATTGTTATCTTTCTATGTTTATGTTTAATACAAATATATTCATAACATACTTTTGAATGAGCAAATCACTGACAAGACTGATATCTCTACCTTGCATGGTACTGGGTGTAGGCAGGATTCTTTCTTCTTCTTTATTTCCATTAGGCTGTTCCCCAATAATGTCTGCGAGAAAATTGGCTGATGGAGCCGGCAAATGGAATCTCTGTGCAAACAGTGAGTAAACAGGAACAGATTTTCACTAATACCCCTGGAAAGGTAATGAGATAAAACCACCCAAATAAAATGTGCTTGTTAAAATTAGGCAGCTTTTAAAAATCTAAATTCCTAGGTTCTCAGTATTCATGCATTCTTCCTTTCTTCCTTGGATCTGACTTATTTGGGGGCAGTTCAGTCTAACTGAGCCAGGAGTTCTATGCTTAGCAATCTATTTGTATTTTGCTGTGTCTATGAATCAATTTTCTTAGTTTCAATTAAACAAACATTTATTAAGCATATAACCAGGTGCCAGGAAGCATGCTAGGCATTGGGGAGACAAAAACAAAACAAGATGTAGTCCCTAGCCTCAAGGACACTTACAATCAAAGTGGGGAGAGAGAAGATATCCAAATACGTATGATACAAGATAGATTATGATGAAGTCAAAGGAAAAGATTTAGAAAAACTATTCTAAGAAAACTGGAGGAGAAAAAGATCGCTTCCCTCTGGAGGAAATTAGGGAAGAGTATTGAAATAGATGTCACCTAAACTGCGACAGTAGAGGGCAAGTTGTCAACAAGTGGAAATGAAGGGGGAAACGTCAACATTCTAGGCCAGTGGAGGGGCAGAAAAGGACAGGGGGACCCAGGGGAACAGCTAGCAACACAGTTTGTCCAGAACACCAATTGCATGAGAGGGTGGGGAAGTATGAAGAACAAAAAGGCTTGAATGATAAAGTGGCATCCAGGTTACGAAAAGTCTTAAAAAGCTAGTTCTACATTTTACATTCTATCCCTTAGGCAGCTGGGAGCCACTGAAGGGTTCTGAGCAGGGCAATGAGGGACATGACCAGACGATACCTGTGCATTAGGCAAAGTATTTCACCAGCTGCGTTGGGCAAGGGAAAAGACTGCAGGCAGGAAGAGCACTAAGGAGGTTATGATATAGCACAAAGGACAGGTAATGAGGGCCTAAGCTGTGTTTTAATAGATTAAGCAGATTTTATCCACACCATTCTATCTCATGGGCATCTCATATTCAAATGTAAAGATGTGTAAAAACCCTTCTCCTTAAGGGAAGGCTTTGGTTTGGGAGAGTAAGGTTTAGTTTGAACTAGGAGTTTAGACAATCACCATTTAATTAAGTTCAGCCTTTTCATACTATACTACTACACAGTAGTGCCAAAATACACTGATTTTATTTCTTAAAAATTTTGTACATTATTTTTAATTGACTTAGCTGTATATGTGTTGAAAATGTTAAGTTCCTTTAGGCCAGAGACTGTTTTGTTTTTGTTCCCGAATAAATTTATATATAAAATGACAGGAAAACCTCACACAGTGTTTCAATGTAGGCTACATGTGGAGACAGCCCTTTTATGGAGTTTAAACACCTAAAATGTCAAATACAGAGTGACCTGTGCAGTCCCTGGAATAGTAGTCTCTAGTAGGATTCTCCACAGCCAGGTGTCTGAAATAGAGAGGAAAGGGCAATATATGTATTTGCCTATTCCTAGGCAAATTACGCTGTCTTTTCTCAGGCAGCTTCCAAGTTCACTCATTCATATTCCTTCATTCATTCATTGTCACTCAAAAAGTTAATTCCTATTGCCCTGTACAATCTAAGCAGCACAATGTTAGGAGCTTTAAGGTATACAAACAAGTATGAGACATCATTCCTGCTCTCCCTGAGCTTTCTATTCAATTAAATGTTCACTTCTTTCTTTATTTCCCACTCCCACACACACCTTTTTTGCTTCTTTCTCACCTTTCAAATATTACTGACTCAAATTCTTTCCTCTTTATCAAGAATCCTTAAGCATTCCTGTGTCCTCAGACAGTCCAATAAAGGATGAAGAATGCCAACAAAAGCCACTACGAACCTGTACTAGAGCACAGCTTGGTGAACACAGCCTGGTAAGCTACTCTGCATCTGCATGGGGCACCCTATTTAATCTTCATCCTAGGTACATAAAGCTGGTGGTTGCATTCCCAATTTATAAGAGAGGAAATAGGGAAGCTAAAGGAGAAAGTCAACAATGGTCTGTCTAGAAGTCTAGCCCTGACTCTTACTACTGCACACCAAAGCTATCCAGACCTGGTTACTGGAACAGTCTCTAAAACAGAATGGACTCTTCCGGAGTGGGAAGAAAGGCACATCTTGAGACAGCGATATCAGGGACAAAGCAGGGAGGCTTGGTTTGGACTGCTACACAAAGAAGGTTTTCTCAACTTACATGTCTGAATGCCTTTCGGAGGTGTTTGAACTGCAAATAGAACTTGTAGAAGTGCAGCTGACTCACTCCCTGAAGAACAATAATCACCACGCCATTCAGATGCTTTGGGTGAGAAAGATGGCACCAGCTGTGGAGAAATCAAAGCCACATACAGGCAACATTGAGACCCTAAAGTTAGCTTCAAGTACACAGGGAGGAGGAGGCGTTCAGAAAAGCAATCAGCAAGAGCTAACAGACATTCAAGGGTGTCTCGTATGAGTGATGAGACCAGCTGTTACTAGAGTTCAAATAAACATCCCTCATGGTGCAGAATGCTCATAAGCCAAGCCATGCGGAAAAAAGCAAAATTCTATGTATCAAATCAAATACTCCACTGGCCTGGCACTTTAAACTGGAACATAACCTTCTTCTTTTTTTTTTTTTTGGCAGGGCAGTTGGGGTTAAGTGACTTGCCCAAGGTCACATGGCTAGTTTGTGTGTCAAATGTCTGAGGCTAGATTTGAACTCAGGTCCTCTTGACTCCAGGGCTGGTGCTCTATTCACTGCACCACCTAGCCACCCCCCTAGCCTTCTTTTTAAAATGGTTGTCTAGGGGAGAATGGGGGGTCTTCTTTTCTCTGCAGGGAGCTGGCTCTCTGTCCTGTTTCCCTTCTACTGATGCAGTTCTCCCTTAAGTGAGCAAATACATGTGTGGCCCTGAAAGGCCACCTTCACATGTCAAACTGCTCCACTGTTACTTTGCACATGCCAAGAGAAAGGTGTATATATACTGATGAGAGCTTTACAACCACAGGCAAAACACATGTATTACAAGGCACTGAGCAATCTCTTTGATCATGTGAATGTAGCAGAATTCTCAACACATGATATAGAACAGACGCAAGCCGGTGCCTACAAACAATGGCCACAAATTCATTCAATGCCTTGGCTTAGCTCAGTTCTCAATCTTCTTTGGTGTCAGATGCCTCTGGCTGTTGAGTGAAACTTACAGATCCCTTCTCAGAATAACATTTTTAAATGCATAGCATTTTAAAAATATAGGATGGCAAAGGAAACCAATTATATTGCAGTACAGTTACACATAACACCCAATTTCACTCACCCCAGGTTAGGACCCCCTTGTTCAGTGGATCTGTGTTTTCCCAACACTGCAGATTTCAGCAGTTCACGCAGCTGCTCATGGCTTATTTCACAATTCTTAACAAATAACTTGGTGGATAAGCAGACTTTCTGAAAGGACAAAGATGGGAAACAGTCACTCATAACCATCAAGTTTACAGATGAAAAGCAAGGTAAAGAATGTTTCAAAAACAAAAACTAGTCTATGTTCAGAACCTATCAGTAGGTGCATCCAAACAGCTTGCTGCTTGGCTGAAAAGAGGTATCCAGGTGGCAGAGCAGAGTACTAGGTTTAGAATCAGAAAAACCTGAGTTCATACCTGTGAGACCCTCAACAAGTCACTTACATCTGACTGCCTCAGTTTCCTCAACCATAAAATGGGGGTGACTGTGAGGATGAAAAGAGATAATATCTGTAAAATGCTTAGCACGATGCCTGGCACTTCACAAATCCTTGTTTCTCTCCTTCCACTGTGCTACACTGGAGGCTACATAAACGGGGCGGCAACACTACAGATACTACAGATGCAGCACGAGATTTGCATTCAGGGCACTGGGTTTGATTCCTGGCCCTGAAATGTAGCATCTGCATGACAAGAGACAAGCCTTTGAAACTCACTTTCTCATATATAACGAGAAGCTGGGACAAGATGACCTTAATGGTCCCTCCCAGCTCTAAACCTATTTATGATCCAAGCCCGTAAAGAACTTGTTTACTACGGTAACATTAAAGACATAAACATTAAACCAACGCCTCCAGAGAGAGGGCCTCAAACTACACAAGAATGTACCCGCCAACTAAGCATTTCTTTCATTTGTCTCATGACATTGCACGGAAGTCAGAAGTAAGAGGGGAAGAGAGTAACAGTGCACATACAGTGACGGGAGCTGCTTCCACCAAATGGTTGGTGCTTAATATTTACACACTGTCATTACTACTACATAGTGCCAACCTCTCCTGCAATATAATATAAATATATACATAAATATAAATCTGTATTTATTTATTCCATTGGGTTACCCATCAAGTCACCATTGTGGAGCTCCTCTCTACACCACCATGGAGTCTTATGATAGGATTCTGTGGAACCTACTGAAGATGTAATCCTTCAACTTACAATGACTGGAGCAAGCAACAAGCTCATAGATGTGATGTCTTTAAAATAGTGGTTAGTAGCGCTTACCTTCCTCTTAGGCTGACTCTCTTCATCATCCGGATGACCACTGGCTGCACCTTCCCCAGACCCTTTAAAAAGCTCATTTTGTATCTGCTTCCTCTTTTTGCTTTTTCCACCCAGGGTCGCATCCATTCTTCTTCGCGGTGATCTTTTCCCCCTGCCAACAGATCACAACCCCCATCAGAGTCCCCTGTAATTCTTACAACCCACACCAGGCCAGGTTCCTTCAGCAGTACCATCACGCCCCTCTTCCCCAAATGCTTGACAAATGGAGCAATGGCTTAGGGGCGGACTTGGGCTGGTCTTATTTCAAGGTTATGTGAGTAAGCCCCTTGATGCATTAAAACAGGGATTTCTTCTTCCGTATTGTTAAAGCAGGGATCTGTAGACCATGCAGTTTTCTCTGATCGTCACTTGCTGTGTTAAGTTAGAGTGGGGTGGACTAAATGGTGATGAGGTGCCTTTTAACTCTACAATTCTGTAGTTCTGTGCAGGGGATTCTATACCATAGAGAGGGAATTAAAAATTTCCCGATATAACACTGGGAGAAAGCCGGCCCGGCCTAGCTATGTTTCCCAACTTTATGTCCCATAATAATTTTCAGCTAACAACAATGATAAAGAGTATTGCAGTGGGGCTGGATTATGAGAGAGTAATAGCAATCCTCCTCCTTCAATTTGCTTAAGTTGAAAGATTTAAAGCTGGATAAGACTACAGAGGTCATCTAATCCAACTCTCTTATTTTTACAGACGAGAAAACTGAGACTCAGAGATTAAATGACTTGCCCCAGCAGAGTCAGGATTTGAACCCAAGCTCTCTAACTGCAAATCTAGCACTCTTCCTATGTTACAACATTCTTCCCTTCATTTCAGCTCAAGTGCCACTTCCTCCTTGAAGCCTTCCCTGATTCTCTTCTACATAGACACTTTTGGCCAGAAGTGAATCCTCCTTCCAGTCAACACCCAAAGCACACATTCTTACTTTTTTAAATGTATTTATTATGTTTTATTCCATATTCTATCTATTTGTTCCATCCTCTGAATTAGACTGTAAACTCTGTAGAACTAGGCTTAGACTACAGCAGATCACTCTCCAAAAAAGCACTCAACATAACACCAAAATGAAGACCTGGCCTACCACTAAAGTACTTTTGTGATATCTCACACAGGTGTGAAGGGTACCTGGTTTCTCAATTAAAATTCCACACTCTACAACAGACAATAAAAACATTCTTGAGACTTAAATGTTCCAGAAACCATCTAACTGCTGACATAGCTTTTTGGTCACCCAAGATATAAGTAAGTACATAGGAAGTAGGGACTCCTCAGGCTCCACAGACTCCCTGTGACCTCTGAGTCAACATCTCCTCCTAATGGGCCCCATGTCCCTCCAGAGAGGCACTCTACCCAACCAAATCAAGGAGCTGAATTTCTTTTAAGTAAACTTCTTGTTAACTATTATAAGACCCAGGAGGATGTACCTCATTTTGTTCCAACCACAAGTCTAAACCATCAGACCAGCCTGAGTCTGGCCTGACCTAGAGGAGCTGATGCTCACCTGGTGAAGAATTTATTCAATCACAGCAACGCACAAGTCATTTACTAATGTGTAGTTGGATTCGGATCTGTGTTGGTGGTTGGAGGATCTATATCAATAGAATTACAGATCTAATGAAATATGAATTAAAAGAAAAAACACTCAAGGTTCTCAAGGTATGTGCTAACCAACAGGGGCCACCAATGGCTACATTTCAGAACTCTGAATCAAAGAGCCTGCTTCTTATTGGGGGAAAGGCAAAAGAAGGTAAAAGGAATCCTGAAGCGTGTCTGGTGAATCAGTCGATATACATTTATTAAATACCCACCATGGGTCAGGGACTATGCTAAGCACTGGGGATGCAAAGAAAGGCCAAAGACCCTGTCTTCAAGGAGCTCACAATCTGATGAGGGAAACAGCAGGGAAGTAGCTATGGGCAGACTAAAAGCAGGGTAACTGGAGATGGCCACCAGAGCAGAGTCCCAGCATCAAGAGGCATAAGGAGGGGCTTCCTGCAGAAGGAGCAACTCTAGCTGGGGCTTGAAGAAGACCAGGAAGTTTCAGGAGATAAAGGTGGAAGAGATTGTAGGTGTGGAGAGAACGTCTAGCATCTGGATACAGAGTGTCTTATTCAAGGAACAACAAGGAGGCCGACTAGACTGCAGAGTAAGGAGGGGGCCGGTGTGTGACAGACTCTGAAGGCCAGAGGTTCCTGGAGGGGACAGGAAGCTACTGGAGTTTAGTGGCTAGCAGCCAGAGGTCAGGGAGAGATTGGAGATGCTGGTCAATACACATTTATTAATCACCTACTACATGCCAGGAGTTGTTTCAAGCACTGGGGATGCAAATGCTAAAAAAGAGAGTCCCTGACCTCAAGGAGCTTACAGTCTCACTGGGGAATACAATACCCCAAAAAGAAATTGACAAGTATGAGGGCAGTGGGGAGAGAAGGGAGGGGAAAAGTACCCAGCTGGGCGAATAACAGAGAAGTCCCAAGTAGTGTAGCTGGGTGGGAAACCAAGAGATGGCTGGCCTAGGCACCCTCCTTAGACAGAGGTTCTGGGAAAAGCTATTTGCTTCACCTACACCCCCATCCCAGGGGAAGTATCCAAGGGGCATGGGGCAAACAGATGGAGTTTGAATACAAAGGCTGACCTGATCTTGCATTGGCTGAGTCACTTACAGGAATGGTTGATGCCAGTTCTGCCTTCAAACACCTCTCACACCTGCCTTTCTAACCCTTTTGTTTAAGGTCACACAGACAGAAAACATGAGAGGCAAGACTGAAATTTAAATCCTCTGACTCCAGAACCAGTGGTTTTATTACCCGGTCTTTTGCCACAGCCTCCTAACTGGATCCCCACTTCCACTCTCCCTATACTCCACCAAGCTACAACCACCAAAATCATATTACTAAAACAAAGGTTTCCCAACAAGCTTCTGTGGTTCCCCTTTGCCTTTGCAATAAAAGGCAATCTCCCAAGCCGGCATTTAAAGCCATTCCCAGTCTAGCTCCATCCAGCCTCTTTCCAGGCTCATTTCACATACTGGAATATGTGCCACTTGCCTATTCCATTTCCAGTCTATTTCTTTATAAATTGTCTACTATGCCAGGGTGACAAGATAGTGCCAACGGACATATTCGAGATGTCTCGATCAGATCCTACTCTTAGATGCATTACTTACTAGATGTGTGACTTCAAGTCAGGTTAAGTCACTTAGCATCAGAACTAAAAGCCTTCCCCTCTGAGATTACCTTCCATTTACTGTGCATAACTCTTAGGTACTTAGTGTTGTCCATCTCATTAAAACGCAAGCTCACTCTGAGACAGGATTGCTTCATTCTTTGTATGCGTATCCCCAATGCCGACTGTACAGGCTGTGCCTTATAAGAATTCAGTCTTTTAAAATCAAAAGCTAACCTTACCTGTCACTGTTAGCTAGAAAAACTCCTTAGTTCTTAGTAATTAATTTCTCCCTGCTTAATTATTCTTGCATTTCCTTGTATTTACAACTTGTACTCTCCTTCCTCCTCAGATGTAGTTAATTTCCTTGAGGGTTTAGGCAGCTAGGTGGCACAGTGAATAAAGCCCTGGAGTCAGGAGGACCTGAGTTCAAATCCAGCCTCAGACACTTGGCACTTATTAGCCGTGTGAGCTTGGGGAAGTCACTTAACCCCAACTGCCCTGCCTTCCCCCCTCCAAAAAGAAAAAAAAAATTTCCTTGAAGGCATTCCTGGCACCTAATATTTAAAAAAAAAAAGCACTATCCTACGCTATGGGGATACTATTACAGAGAATTCTCATTAGTGGATATTGTCAGACCTAAATTTGAATCCTGCCTCCGTTTCTGTGGAACCCTGGTAAGGCCTCTTAGCTCTTCTCTACCTCAGTTTCCTGATATATAAAATGGAGACAATAACAAGCACAAAACTCACAGGGTAGCTGTGAGGATCAAATGTCAGAATATTATCTAAAACTCTTCAAATTCTCAAGTGTTATTTGAATTCGAGCTGTTACAAGTACTCTCTCAACCAGTTTCCTCACATGCAAATTGGGGGCTAATGGCACCTCACCCACAAGGTGGCTGTGAGGACCAAAAAGATGACAGATGTAAAGGACAACGCAAACCTTAAAGAGACACAGAAAGTGTCCCAGAAAATCCTGGCACAGTTTTAAGCTCTAACAATTTAAACAAATTAAATGGGTCAGTGGTGCATCTGTGCAGACCTCAGATGGAATCCTGTCTCAGAGGCTTTCCAGCCCCTGTCCCTGAACCTCACCTTCCTTATCTGTAAGAGGGGATTAAGTGAAACTGCCATACATATGGTGCTTTGTAAATCTTAAAGTCATATATTACTACCAGCCTTCATCTACCTACTATAAATATCTAGCACTTATATAGCACTTTAAGGTCTGTAAAGTGTTTTATAAATATTATATCCTTCTATCTTCACAAAAACCCAGGGAGACAGGTGCTATTTTTCAAATGAGGAAACTGAGTCAGAAAGGGCTAAAGTGAATTGATTAGGGTCACACATCTATTTTAAACTGTGACAGCTTAAAACCGTACTGAGACTTTTGGGATACTTCCCAAATATGTATACACTAAATAAACAAATAGTGTAGCAGGTACTATAAATAGCAACTAGCATAATAATAAATAAAAAAAAAAATGGCTAGTAAAAATATTAGCTGTAGTATATTGCCAGGCTGGGAGTTGTGTTGTAACAAGAAATCAAGAGTGAGACCATTAATCATTTTAGCAGTGGAGTTTAATAAGCTGGCAACTGCAAGGGGTCAAGCTTACCCAAATCAAGCAGCCCCAAGATTCATTTTCTCGGGGTTTATATAGGCCCAAACCACAACATAAGGGTGGCTAAGGGAAACTACAACTTAACAGTTTCTAAGAGCAAGTGGGAAAATACAGAAGCCAAAAGGTAGCCTTGATTAATGATCTGTCAGTTACTCAAACCTTACAAATCTGTGATTGGTGCTTTGGTAAGGGTGAGGGGCCCTGGTGTTCTGCTAGGTGGGCTTGGACAGGCCTGACTTAGCAGGACTTTCTGGCCAGCTAGGTCTGTTTTGTTGGTGAGTTTCCTAGGGGACCCGGGAATACAAGTGTAGCTTGATAGGGAAGGGGGTTGGGAAGTATTCTTAAAATGAAGGTTACCATAATTGGATGACCTGAGTTCAAATCTAGCCTCATTTACTTAGCTGTATGATCCTGGATAAGTCATGTAACCATTCTCTGCTTCAGTTTTCTCATCTGTAAAATGGGTATGATAATCATACCCACTTTGAAAGGTGGTGATGAGGTTAAAATAAGATAACATAAAGCCTTCTGCAAATCTTATACTATATATGCACATGTTTACATATGTGCATATATAGTCTTCATTTGAATGACAGCACATGTATTTACATGTAAATATATATCTCATATAACATAAACAAGCACTCGAACGTATATCTTAACACCAGTGCTATCATTATTCTTTTTTTTTTTTGCTTTTTGGAGGGGGGAAGGCAAGGTAATTGGGGTTAAGTGACTTGTCCAACGTCACACGGCTAGTGTGTCAAGTGTTTGCTATCATTATTCTAAGTCTAGTAAGGAAACAAATAGCCATTCAGTCTGTGAACGCCCTAAGGGAAGGGGCCTTCTTTTGCCTCTTTTGGCATCCCGGAAGCTTATCTTAGCGCCGGGCACCCAGTAAGTGACTAATAAGTGCTTCCCGGCTGTCGTAAATTGCAGACAACATAAGTCTATTATAAATAAAGACAACAAAGTCAATCAATCCGAACGCACACAAAATTCTTGACTACAAGGCAGGGGACGGGCGGGGGAATAGATGAGGAAGGAGCCTAAAACTGGTGCGGAAGGGACGAAGGGTCGGAGTCCGGCACTCCAGGCCCGCCCCCCTCCTCCCGACTCGTCCCGGCCTTCCAGGGCGTCCCTTCGCAGACGAGGCCTCGGGTGCAGTCGGGTCCCCTCCCGGGCCCTCCCCGCCTGTCCCCCCGAAGCCGCCCCGGCTCCGCCCCGCTCCCCCCACATCCTCTCCGCTTCCCACCCCCTCCCCCGGCTCACCTGCACGGTGGGCTACCAGACCACGCGCCAGCAAACAGCCCGAGAAGCCGCGCCAGACGAAAACCGGAAAGAAAGTCCCCAAGGCCTGGCCAATGGAGGAGCGGAAAACATCGATTCGCCTAGACTTCTGCAAGGGGGCGAAGGCGGAGCAAAGCCTGGCGGAAATGACGCCATCAGAAGCTGCGGGAAATTTGAAACTTTGACGCGTTTCCGAGGTCGGCCGACTGGGAATGGAGAGCCGGGAAGGCTCGGGAGGTGATGGCCACCAAGCAGCTGGCCCGGTATGGTGTGTGTATATGTGTGCATATGTGTGTGTGGCGGGGCGGGGGGAAGGGGAGACGGGGGGGAGGGGTGGCGTCCGCGCCCGCGCCTGCGCATGCGAACCTGGAGGCGGAGGGAGGGCGCGTGGAGTGGGTCGTCGTTCCGGCTCTGTCTGGATCACCACTACATCCAAGCGGGTTCGCGGTGCCCAGTCACCAAAGGAGGGAAAGGTGTTGCCAGGGCGAGGCCAGGGGTGCATCTGTATGTTTCTGGACTCGGAGTCAGAAGACTTGGGTTCGAGTCCCAGCTGTGTGACTGACACGGGACGGGTCGTGGAACCTCTCAGTCTCAGTTTTGTCATCTGTAAAACGGGGATAACTGCAGCCATCTCACCGGCTTGATATGAGGATCAAGAGAGATATAAAACACTTTGTAAAGCCCAAAGTGCCCTCCCCTCCTGGCACTTTGTATGGCACTGTAATGTTTGCAAAGTGTTCTACAAATACCGTCCTTTTAGTCTCACAACCCGGGAGATAGATACTATTATTAGCCCTATTTTACAGATTGGGAAACTAAGTCAGCAGAAGTGATTGCCTAAGGTCGGATTTGAATGCATCTTCCTGACTCGTCAAACATTTATTATTCCCCTACTGTGTGCGGGTGCAATGAATAGAGCACCAGTCCTGGAGTCAGGGGGACTTGAGTTTAAATGACACCCCAGACAATTGACACTTGCTAGCCCTGTGACCCTGGGCAAGTCACTGTAACCTCAGTTGCCCCCGGGGGGAAAAGACTGTGCGATAAGCTTTGGGGATACAAAGAAAGCGGAAAGACAGCCCCTGCTTTCAAAGAGGTCAGGCTGTAATAGAGGAGACAACATGCAGACACTATGTGAAAACAAACCACCGCCAAGATAAATTGGAGATAGTGAACAGAGGTAAGACTTTTAGTTGAGACTTGAAGGAAGCCAGGGAAGCAGAGATGAGGAGAGAGAGCATTCCAGGCAGTGAAAATGCTTGGCTCCAGTGCTGTGTCCACTGCCTACCTCAAAACCAGTCAAGTCATCAAGCGTTTATGAAGCATTTAACCCCATTCCTTACATGGCACTTAGCAGTAAGTAAGGGTAATAGATAGGATGTCAGAGGAGCAGGGGAGGCTTCCTGCGGAAGGTAAGTCCAGACGAGGGGCCACAGCTGGGAAACGGAGGGTCTTGTGTGAAAAACAGCAAGGACGGTGTCACTGGCTCATTCTGGAAAAGTAGGAAGGTTCCTGAAAGTGGTGTTAGAGAGTCACAGAATGTACCGAGGGGGGATGGCAGGAGTGACATAATCGGACCTGTGCATTAGGAAAATCACTAGATGAAGCATGCACTGGATTGGGGAGAGATTGTAGTGGGGTGGACAACCAGAGGACTATGGAAGTTGTCTAAATGTTAGATGATCGGGGCCTGTACTAGGTTAGTGTCAAAGGGGAGATGTGGTAAAAGTAGAATTGATTGGATATGGGGGGGGGGGGGTGAGAGAATGAGGAGTTGTGGATGATGACTAGATTTTGAACTGATAATGAGTTAAATTTGAAGATGTTTTAGGATTTTATAGGCTATCCAGTTGAAGATGTCCAAATAGGCATCCCTCCCCTGTCATATTGCATCCATAGTACCTTATACTAGAAGGTGTCTAATAAGTGTTTGTTAAATTTTAACTTGTCTTCTCATGTAAATTGTAAATTCTTTAAAGAATGAGATTGAAATCTTAAAACGTTTTGATTTCTGTTTGATCTTTGCTTGTTATCTACTGAGAGGAATGAGACCTCTTGGGTGAGACTTAGCGGTGGGGAGAGAAGGGAGGTCAGAAGCCAAACTGAAAGCCAGGAAACGTATTAACAT
Source organism: Pseudocheirus occidentalis (assembly GCA_028646575.1). Taxonomy (NCBI): domain Eukaryota; kingdom Metazoa; phylum Chordata; class Mammalia; order Diprotodontia; family Pseudocheiridae; genus Pseudocheirus; species Pseudocheirus occidentalis. The sequence goes on from CM053594.1 coordinate 331,473,778, forward strand.
TTGAGGGAAACTACTGACAGCAGCTTCAACTTCCTAGGAGGCAGATTGAGTTTTTATGGTTTTTTTTACAAACCGTTTGAGAGTACATAGCAAAAGAGCATTTTCTGCCGCAGCTTAGTATAGATCAGTAACAGCTTTGACCAGAGGAAGGAGGTTAGAGAAAGGGGGCATCATTTGAGGCTGAGGAAACCGGGGACTTCTGGTGCACCATTAGCTATGTAGATACCAGGATTTGTCATCCAAATGAGAAAACATTCCCTTTTTAAGGACTGGAGAAAAGGGAGGTGGCTAAATATTTTTACAGTTATGAAAGAGGTCCTTGCATAGTTTACTGTATTATGTTTCTTCAATAATGTTTTGAGGCTTTCTATTATTAGACCACCAGATGGGTGGGAGTGGGGATCCCTCCATCAAAATGTTGAAAAGTGATTGTGGTTTCTATTTCCCCCAACATAACAGCCACTCAGTACTTAACTGGATGAAATACATATAAAGGCAAGAATAACTTCTATAGTGCTACGTACCTGACTTCAAATCCGTATTTCATGTCTGTGTTAAATTTTCAGCACTCATCCATTTGTACTTTTATCTACATCTTCACAAAGATTTGCTCATCTAATTTAGGCCTGTACAACCTGTGGCCCTTGGGCCGTAAACAAATAAGTTATACAGGTCTGATCTAATTTCTACTTATTCTGTTTTTCATTGTACAAGATTATTTATATTAACAACAATAATAGTTTGTATTTATTTAGCACTTTGCCTTAAGATTTATAAAGCACTTTATAAGAAATGACAGGCAGGATGATTTCAGAAAAACCTGTAAGTCTTTGCAAAGACTAACACGAGAAGCAAAGTGAGCAGAACCAGGAGAACACTGTACAAAGTAACAGTAATACTGTAACTGAATGGCTTAGCTGTCCTCAGCAATACAGTGATCTAAGACATTCTCAAAGGACTCATAATGAAAAAATGCTCTCCACCTCTAGAGAAAGAACTAAGGGCATCTGAATACTGACCAAAGCATACTATTTATTTCTCACTTTCTTTTGTTCCGTTTTGATGCTTTTCCCTCACAAAATAACTAATATGGAAATGCATTTTAGATGATTGTACATGTATAATCTATATCAGATTACTTACTATCTCAGGGAGGGAGGGGTAAAATTGTTTTTACGTATAATTGGGAAAAAATGAAATATTATTAAAAAAAGATTTACAAATTACTTTATATAGGTATAATCTCATTTCAGTCCAGTAACAACCCTGTAATACCAAGTTTTATACCTACTTCATAGGTGAGAAAACTGAATCTCACAGAGTTTGACACACTAGGGATACGGCAAGAAAAATGAGTCTGTAATTTCAAAGAGTTCACATTTTGTTTGGAGTAACTTGTGAATATGATGTGTATACAGATAATTTTACTGCAAGGTGATAGGGCTAGAGTAGCTAGGTGGCGCAGTGAATAGAGCCACGGCCCTGGAATCAGGAAGACCTGAGTTTAAACCCAGCATCACACACTTAACACTTACTAGCTGTGTGACCTTGGGCAAGTCACTTAACTCCAACTGCTTTGCTTTCCCCCCCAAAAAAGAAGAGTGATAGGGTTAAAGAAGAGAAACAGACAAAGTACCCTAGGAATATCTGAGGAAGGTGGTGGAGAAGTAAGGATCAAGAAAGCCTTTTTGGAGAAGTTGGCTCCTGATCTGAGCCTTGAAGGAAATTAAGGATTCTGAAAGGCAGAGATGATGAGAAATTCTAAGCACAGGCCTATTTTAGGTGAGTATATAGAGGTGGAAGATTGCATGTTAAGTTTGGGAAAGAGCTTCATTGTCCAAGTTGACAAATATGGACTATGCTAAAGAGAATAATATGCAATGCTACACAATTACGTATAATTGGGAAAAAAATGTTTCATTTCCTCTACAAAATACAAACTGAAATTAATCTAGTTTTCAACCTTAATTGTGAAGGGCCTTAAATGTCAGGGTAAGAAAATTTGTGCAGGCAATCAGTTTTCTGAAGCATGTAGGATTTTAAGTCCAATGCTCTTTTCATTACCATTTCAACTTTATTTACATTATTGCAACCATTAGCATCACTTTGCATTTGAGGAAAATGAAACTCATAGAGAAGTCACAAGAAGAATCGAGTCTTCTGATTTCTCAGTCTTAATGCCAGACCGCACTACATTAATGATAATTTTGCCTTCTGTTCAAACCTGTTTTGGTAAGGATCACGTCCAGCAATTTTGTTTTAAAAGAGCCCCCCAAATAGCTATGGTTCTGCTCATTTCACTCTTTATTATTTCATGTGAGTTTTTCCATGTTTTTCTAAATCAGCCTCCTCATCATTTCTTAAAGTACAGTAGTATTCCCTCTGCTCTTCATTTTCACAGTGTGTAGTCAAAGAAAGGTCAAATATCCTCCTTTAATTATTATCTTTGATCTTTTTTTTAGGCAACTTGGATTAATTAGGAGGAAGTCCATCAACCCAGCTAATAAGGATGATCTGGGTAGAATCAGGTCAAGTAAGTACTGTGCTTAATTTCATCTTATTTTGTAGTGTACTGCATTTTAAGTACGCTAACATAACCATAATTTGGTCTGTTGCAGAGCAATTATTTGACTACTTAATTATCATTGATTTTGAGTCAACATGCTGGAATGATGGGAAACGCCACTACAGCCAGGAGATAAGTAAGTCTGATTGAAACATATGTCAAAAACTGGGTTTAATTAAGGTTGAAAACTAGATTAATTTCAGTTTGTATTTTGTAGAGGAAATGAAACAATAAACATTATGTATGTGACTTGCACCTTTAATAAGTGTTTATTGATAATGAATAACTTTAGAATCTAATGCTAAAAATGTCAGCTGTTTTTCAAAATAAAATGTATTGGTGTGTTGCTGTAAAATTGATTTGATTTAAATGAGGGATGAAAAGGACTCATTCTTATACTAATTTGTAAATGTGTTAACAAAGAAAGTTCTCCACTTACGCCAATTACTTATACAAGAATACTGATATTCCAAGTAATAAGCAAAAGAACTTACTGAAGGAGGAATCGCTTTCATCCACTGTAAAGTGAGGTGATTGAATAAGATGGCTTGACAGGTCTGTTTTAACTCTAAATCTGTGATCCTGTGAATTAATCATCCTCACCACTTTTTCTCTCTTGAGGCTTAGCTGTGGTCAGTTTTGAAGAGAACGAATTATGTGGTCTCAGGACTTTGACCTGTGATAGAACGTGTTACAGCTACCGTATCACTTTGCACCATTCTTTCAATCCTGACTTACTTTAATAGAGATACAATAATAATATTGTGTCTTTAATTGTGCTAATTTAGTCTTTGTATTTTAACGTATGTATTGATCGTTATTTTTTTTAGTTGAGTTTCCAGCAGTCCTTCTAAATACATTAACTGGAGAGATTGAGTCTGAATTCCAGACCTACGTCCAGCCTGAGGAACATCCAACTCTTTCCAAATTTTGTGTTGAACTGACAGGCATAAGACAGGTATGGCACAAATATGAAAATTTAGAAACGGATTATAATAAGGAAACAAATTAGAAAGTGAAGGCCTTTTGGAGTTAAAGGCTGAGAACAATGTTCTTTTTCCCAGAGATCTATTAATACATTCTATCTGTTAGTGCAAAGATCTGTTAGTGCTTGTGTGCACACAGACACACATACTATACTATCTGTGTATACGTGGTTATTCATATGTGAAATAGGTTTGGGGAAATTATTACCAAATACTATTATAGAAAGTAGGCAACAACAATTTGTCTTGCATCTAAAAATTCTGGAGGACTTATTTTTGTTGTCATCATCTTAACATATGGTTTTAGTTTTATTCATCCCAATTTATAGTTTATGATAGTAAGACCCACTGTGCTGTAAGGGGCTGATTTTTACTTCCAAGGATAAAGTAGAAATCAGGACTATATATTAATCTTTTCATTTAAAAACTCACGTCCGCATTTCTGAACCTATTAATATCTGAACATGTTTTTGTGGTGTTGTATTTAGGCTCAAGTTGATGAAGGAGTTCCTCTGAAGATTTGCTTATCACAGTTCTGCAAATGGATTCAAGTGATTCAGCAGCAGAAGAAGATAACTTTTGCTCCCAGTGTTTCAAATAATTCTGCTTCAGAAGTAAAATTATGTGCATTTGTTACTTGGTCAGGTACAGAGAACTTTGGTTTGTGATCAGTAGGTAATTAGTCATGTTCTTGTTAAAGGAAGATACGCTGTTTGGATTAAACTGCTTATGTAATAGGGGCTTGTCAATCATAATGAAAAGCATTATTTCTGATTGCTTTTTTGTGCAGGAAACTTGTGGTTATTCAGTAACTCTTGGATCATTTTTTCCATCCCCATATAGAGTGCCTGGTGTATGTTAGCTCAGATAATTAAAAATTCATGTGTATCTAAATTTCATCCTGTTAAGAAGTTTTTAGACCATTTGTCTTCACTGATAATTTGATGAAAAGGTGAAAACTTCT